>VUYV01000088.1:896095-1423989 GCA_008711295.1 Anarhynchus alexandrinus
AAAAAAAAAAAAAAAAGCCAGACTTGTATGCAAAAGCAAGTGGGGCAGCACTTTGCACCCTGTTAAGACATACTTCTCCAAGCCTGGAGAATTTCCTCCTGACGATGGGAAAGAGTAAGAGCTCTCAAATCCTCTTTTGATACCTCCAGAAGATTCAGTGACCCACAGGCACCTTTTATAAAGCTTAGAGACCACCTCATAAGTAACAGAAGGCTGTAAAGTGCAAACATAAAAGGGAAAGAAAGAAAAAAAGACAAACCAACCAAACATAAAACCAATTAAAAAAAAAAAAGGCACAAAGAAAACCGGCCTCGGCCGGGTCCAGCAACAGGCAGTACGCCGAGACACCGGCCCCAGCCCAAGCGCTTCCCGCCCAGCCCTCAGCCCCAGGCGGAGGCGGGACCTCTGCCCTTGGGCGGTGCCGATTGGCTGCGCCCTGCCGCCGCGCTCCCGCCAATCAACCTTAAGCCCTATCCGCCACCGCAGCGGCCCTTCAGTCGCCGGTGGTGCTATAGCGCATGCGCCTGGCCGGGCAGCGCGTGAGAGACGGGCAGTGCGCCGCCATTTTGTCGGCGCGGGGAGAGCGGTGACAGTGAGTGGAGTGAGTGGAGTGAGTGGAGTGAGTGGAGTGAGTGGAGTGAGTGGAGTGAGTGGAGTGAGTGGCTCTCGGGTTCAGCGTCGGGGTGGGGTGAAATGATGGTGCTCTGGCGGTTATGGCTCTCACGCGTCACTTCCGCACTTGTAAGTGGTAGGGAAGCTGCTGCTGAAGGGTGGCGGTGTTCACTTTCGGGTCTCATCTGCACTGTCGAGTCGAGCCCGGCTCTGCCCTCTGCTCCTCTCAGGCGAGCACGGCCTGGGGCGTCAAACAGCCCCTATCTGAGCTGCTGCTGTGGAGAGCAGCACAGATACCATAAGCTGTCACTTGTGTCCTGCATTTGGTTGTTTTTAAAAGCCCATTTATTATGCTGTAAGTTTGTTTGTGTGGTAGTAGTGCATGATAGATTTTGATGTATGACTCATTGCAGACAAACACGTGACCACTCTTGTTCTGAAAGTAGGTGGTGGATTATTTGTGTAGTGTTCTTCTGACTGGTGTACTCTTTGAGCTGTAGTGAAGAAAGAATGGTCCTACCATGGTTTTAGGAAGATGGATTCAGTTTTGTAACTTTGTCTTGTGAAATCTTAACACTGTAATTAAACTGGGTATGAGGAACTCTTCTATGGTGTGTATGTTGGGCAGGTGAAGGATTTAGATAAGTAATGCAAGAATTTAGTTTATGTATGTTTTTCTAATGATTTTTCTATCATCTTTCCTTGTAGAGGGATGCAGAGTTGATAATAAGAGGGCTGAGGTTCCTAAAGGTGTGTTCTGAATGAATAAATTCTAACTGGTATATAGGTGAGTAAAAAGCAAAAGGTCATTTTGTAAACTGCAGAAATGTGACTGTATGGTGTATTTGGGTTGTGACAACAGGCAAGCAAATGTTGATGCACAAATTGTTTTCATTTGTTATGTGTTTCTGCAGCTAGGGATTTGTTTCAATAAAATGTGCCCAAAACATCAGTGGTGCACCTTCAAAAGTTTGATTCTCTCTAAATATCAGGTGTTTCTTCCAGGGAGACAGAACCCTTTCCTGAAGGCTGATTTCTCTCATTAAAAAAAGAACAATCAGAATTTAGCTTTCTGTTTTATTACAGGGAAAAGTGGAGAACAGAGGGGCTTGTTTAAGAAGGTATTTGTCAGATCTGGATTTCATACTGCTTTTATTGGGAGGTTTTTTTGGGTGGCTGCTGGTTTGGGGTTGGTTTGTTTTTTTTTTTGAGAAGTCACCTATCCTTCCTCCTCCTTCATGAGATGTTCTGGTAAACTTTACAGTAGGAGTGCTCAGTTATTTATTTGTTTTTATTTTTTGTGGAACTAGAATGGTAGAGATCAATATTTACTCTGAAGGCAGATTGTATGATTGCTAGCTACTTCATGTATGCTTGTGATAAAAACTGTTGTGGCAGTTATGTTGAAGGTTTTTTGCAGGGTGAGGAAGATCTTGCTCTAATAACTTGTAGTTGAAACAGAAAGTTTCACTTTCAGCTTCACATAAAAATTCATAAATCAAGGATATGCTATGTCCAGTCTATCTGTGTGTGTTTATCCATTGCCTTTGTATTTGACAGATGTTGTCGACCCTTAATTATTCGTTAGAACAGCAGTTTATTTCATAGAATTGCTTGGTTAAATTATGGGCATGCGCAGCCTTTTTAAACAATATGAAATCACAGATGCATTGACAGATTTGAGTGGAACTGGAAGCTGATCATGAAAACCAGATTATAGAAGAAGGTCAGAGAAGCTTCTGAAGGGTTAGAGGATACTTAAATTGTCAGAGTGTTGAGACAGTACAAAACACACCAGGCACAATTGTTAGTTGATGGGCAGTGCAGAAGTGTTAGACATAGATAATGTGTTCTGTATGTCCTTGCAGTTATGAAAACTTAAAGTAGGCAGCCGTTATACCTGATAGGATATAGACAGCCAGATTAAGTAAACAGTAAAGCACAGAGCTATAAGGTGTCATTGATTTAAAGGAGTGATTTACACAGAAAAAGCAGGGTGAGTAGGGGAAGTATCCTTGGTCATTCACATATTAAAAAGAAAGAGAAAGAGACTGGAAATACTTCTGCAGGTAAACACTCCTTGTAACTGCAAGTCCAGTGCAATGAAACACTGAATTGGATCTCCTTTGGAGACATTTACTGGTTTTACTAGTTAAAATTACTGGATGCAAGTAACATTTGTGAGATGAACAGAGATTGTCTAAATGACGCCAATTGCTTTCTGCTCTTTTGTTTTCTTTGAGCAGAAATACTTTTCTTTGAGAAGAAATACAGTTACCTTTCCGGTTGTCTGGCCTGTTCCACATCCCTGCATGTCCATGTCATGTCGTGGTCCATCACCACCCCTTCACCCTCATTTTCTGATATAATCTTTAATTCTCTGTGTTATTCTGGGAACAGCTTTTTGATTACAAATTATTCTCAAGTGATAAAATTAGTCTAGCCACAAGAGCAAGTCCAGGGGTACTTTTTTTTTTCCAGCTGTTATCTGAACTTGTCTTTACAAAGAGAATTGTCAAGTGTATCCCAGTTACATAAAACATGACATTGTTAAATGTTTAGTATACATTTTAACCAGAAGTGTGAATATGCGCTATTAAAGCATTTTAAAAACAAATTTCGTGCAAGGAATTAGTTGACAAAGAAAAAAATTATCAGGCTGATCTTACTCCTTTTCTTTGCAGACAGAATGGGATCTCTGACTCCCTCACCAAACATAGTGGATATGAATCTGAAGATAACTAGTATAGAATGCCATCCCGAATGTTTGGTTATAGCATTCCAGGGCCAATACAAGGCAGGATGTGACCTTGACTATTACATACTACAAAATGAAATACAACGTGTATTTAAAGTAAAAGGTAATGTTTATGTTGGTGGATCTTGTTTGGTGGAAGACACAGAAGGAAAATGGCATAGAGGAAGAGTTCTGGAAAAGAGAGAGAATATCTGTGAGGCTGCTCTTATAGACACTGGGCAAGTTCTAGTTGTTGAAGAAACACATCTTGCTTCTGCTTGTGATGAATTGTTTCAGCTGCCTCCAAAGGTGGTTTTGGGTGTTTTTGCAAACATACTTCCTCTTGGAGAAAAATGGGGTCCAAAAGCCATTAACTATTTTTCATCTCTGGTAGGATTACAGATTACAGGTCATGTGAAAGCTGTTATGCCATACCAACTGTTTATTGTAGAAGTACCAAAGATCGTTAGTGATGTTCTTGAACTGAAGTTAGGAAAATTTATTGATGGAGATTCATTTTGTCTTATTGTAGACATGTTAAGAGTGTTTCCCCAAGAAATGCTTTGTAAGAGAGTGCCACAATTGTTGCAACGCAAGTATCCAGTCAAGGAGTTGCTTACTTTCAGTAATTCTGAGAACCCAACAGATTTTTGGCCAGTTCCAGATGATCTCTTTCCACGTCTACCTGTTGGCAGTAAAGAAAATGTAAAAATAACTGTTGCAGTGAGCCCAAATAAATTTTACTGTCAGATACAGAAATGGCAGAAAGAGCTGGAAGGTTTGACAGAAGCTATGCATTTGTACTATGAAGCTATCAGTACAGAAAATAATAAATCTTTCGATAGTTTAGGGCTGCTCTGTGCTGCCAAGAGACAAAATGGACAGTGGCATAGAGGAGTGATAAAACAGCTTCTCTCTGACTGTGTGGAAGTCTGGTTTATGGATTTTGGCAATATTGAAGCTGTGCCATCTAGTTGTGTTCAGAAACTTAGAGTTGAGTTCATGGCATTACCGATGATTTCATTTCCATGTGCACTCTCTTGTTTTGGTAGTCAGGATGAAGCAGTAATAAAAATGCAGCTGAAAGAACTTATACGGGCCTTGATAGGACAAACTTCTGTGTGTGTTCACGTTGATTTATTCAATGACATTAAACGCTTGTATTACATTACGCTGCAAAATCAAAATCTTGGAATTAATGCGAAGCATCCAGAAAACGTGAATGAGGCAGCTGCGTCATGTGTCTCACCTCTGGAAAGAAAAATCACAAGTACCGCTGTAAACTGCAAACCATGTGATGAGAGATACAATTCATTTAAGAATTGTACAGGAAATAAACATACAAAAAACTGCTTACCTGAATGGGATATTTCTTTGCCAAGCCACTGCAAAAGGGTAGAAATGCAAATGAATTCTGTCCATACTGCTTTTGTGGTATATGTCATAAATCCATCTGACTTCTGGATTCAAACGTGTGAATATCAGAATGAATTTCAAGCCTTGATGAAAAATATTGCAGATGCATATGACCAATGTGGACATGATGAAATGGTCCTTAAAAACCCAGAACCTGGATTGCTCTGCTGTGCCCGGTATAGCAAAGATATGCATTATTATCGGGGTGTTGTCACTGAAGTGCTTAATGTAAATATTACTGTTTATTTTTTGGACTTTGGAAATACAGATACAGTACCCTGTTACGATGTGAAAACATTGCTTCCTGAGTTTTCTGATTTACCAGCTTTAGCTATGTGTTGTGCACTTGCTTGTACATATCCTGTTGATGATGTGTGGGTTAAAAAGGAAATTGATTTCTTCAAACACATTGTGTTCAACAAGCTACTCCTGCTTCAAGTCATTGGAAAGCAAAACAACAAGTATATTGTTAGTGCACAGTATAAGAATGGTTTGGAGCAAGGAAATGTTGCCACAAGTATGGTTCAAGCTGGATACGCTGAGTACTGGGAAAAGACACCAGATTCTGTTCTAAATTCAGCAAAAAAAAGTCAAGCCCTGAATCGCCCCAAATTTAAAAAAAAAAAAGTAAATGCAAAGAGCGTCTGTAGTAGTCAAAAAAATAAGGTACCTGGAAATGGAGAGATATTTCAGAAGGAAAAATCATTAAGTGAGCCTTCAGTGCTGAGAGAATCTGTTGTGCTGTCCTGTTTTGGAAAAAGTTCCATCTCTAAAAGGTGTAAATCGGTAAATGAGAAAAAAACATTTTATAAAGAGTTTGTGTTTAAACCAGGAGCTGTTTTTGAGGTGGTGTGTTCTTACATTGTTTCCCCAGCAGATTTTTCATGTCAGTTGCAAAGTAAACTGCCAGAGTTAAATAACTTAATGGAACAAATTCAGACTTACTATAAAGAGCATACCAGTCCTTACAAAACTGGACAGGTTGCCTGTGTTGTTAAATGTCCCAAAGATGGGAAGTGGTACAGAGCAACTGTTTTGCAGCAAGTATCCAGAAATGAAGTTGATGTGGTTTTTGTAGACTATGGCTATCGGGAAAGAGTTTTACTTGGAGATCTTCAAGCTGTTCTTCCAGATTTCCTAACTCTGGAAAGTCAAGCATTTCGATGTGGACTTAAAAATGTACCTTTAAAGGTTGACTCACTTAATAGGTCTGAAGAAATGCGTAGACACTTTGAAGACTTCATTTCTGCTTCTAGAGGACCACTGACTTGCATCATTTATGCTCTTATTCTTCTAAGCCCCAACTGTTTATGCAATATAGTTGACTTACAGACTCCATTTATTAGTGCAGGGGAATTCCTCAGAGAACGTGGTCTCACCCAGTCTGAATATATTGGTCTGAGAAACCTTGCATCTTTGGGTTCTCTGTACAGTTTTTGCTACTCATCTTTTAATATAAAAATTGGAAGTGAGGAGGAGGTTTACATAACTCACGTACATAGTCCTTCAAAATTCTATTGTCAGCTTAATCGAAACACTGAAACTATAGAGGCATTGATGAAGAAAGTTAGTGTCATAAGTAAAATGTCAAATAATGCAAAATATGATGCCAGCAATGCACGATTATGTTTAGCCAGATATTTTGAAGATGGCCTCTTTTATAGAGCTTTGGCTTCTCCTGTGGAATCAACATCCTATTTATGTGCTGACTTTGTAGATTTTGGAAATAAGAATATGGTAGAGAGAGACCAGTTGATGCCTATTCCACACTCTGCCAGTGACCTAATATTCACACCCATGCAAGCTATTAAATGCTGTCTGTCAGGTCTTAGGGAGACAAAAATTCCAGTAAAAGTTACTAGATGGTTTGAGGAAACATTCCCTGGTAAACTGCTGAAGGCTGTAATTGTATCCAGAGAATCAGATGGACAGATTGTTGTGGAGTTGTATGATGGACAGCTCAAAGTAAATCAGAAAATTGAAGAAAAAATATTGGAAGAATTGGCACCGAAAAATTATACGGAGAAATTTGTTGGAAGTAATGGAGGAATGATACATCACGTGGAAGATGACAAAGAAATTAAGAAAGTAACTGTTAAAAATCCTGAAAGAGTTAAGTTGAAAATTAAAGTGAAATGCCAAGTATATGATAAGTATTATGAGAAAGGTGTTGGAAAGAATTTTGGAGATGAAGAGCAAGCTGCATGTAGCCCACAAAAGTTGTGTAGTGGGTCCTCAAAACCGCTAACTTTATGGGACAGTCAAGAACCAGGTTTTAGAAATACTGTCAGTGCTCTAGTGGAGCACAAAGAGAAAGCTCTGGTTGGAGACCCTCCTTTTCACACGGTCTGTCATCCTGCTTTAAATTCAAAGGAAATAGCTGTAAATGCTCTCTCTGAATCTCATAGTGAAAGACTAAATTGTACAGGTCAGCAGGAAAGGAGTAATGAAAATGTACCTAAATTAATCAGTCTTCCTAAACGTGATATTCAGGTGAATTCTGAAGTACCAGGGTATATTTCTCATATGAATAGTCCATCAAGTTTCTATGTTCAGCTTGCAGAGGATGAAAACTTAGTAATACAACTAGCAGAAGAATTAAATGAAAGCATGGTGAATAAAGGTCATGAAAATCACTTAGATGAGCTCACGGTAGGGGCTCTCATTGTAGCAGAGCATGACACTGATTGTTTTTACTATAGAGCAGTTATTAAAACTCTGAAATCGGGAAACTCCTTTGAGGTAGAGTTCATTGACTATGGTAATGCAGCAGTTGTAAGCCCTTCAAAAGTCTGCAGGATTGAGAAAAAGTTCTTAACTTTGCCAAGACTCAGCGTTCATTGTTTCCTTAGCAGAGTAAAAAGTGTTCCTGATGAAAGCTGGACTAATAAAAGTACTTCCTATTTTATAAACAAAATAAATAACAAGCGAGTCACTTGCAAGTTCTTACAGCAACATGGAGAGCAATGGGAAGTAGATGTAATTTGTGATGGAAAGTCTATGTCTAATGACCTTCTGCAGATAAAAGGCAGGACAATGCGGCAAAACACAGCAATGCATAATTGGGAAAATAGGCCAAAGCAAATTCTGGTTACAAATGGTAGTCCTCAGGGTAGAAACTCAAGGAATGGTGTAGGTGGTCAAAGTAAAACTAAGACTGTTGGGATGAAAAATAGACCCTTAAATGTCCTTCTTCAAGATCTACATTCTGGACAGGTAGAAGAAGCAAAAGTAATTCATATTTCAGAGCGTGGAGAATTTCATGTACAGTTACTTAGAAATTTGCAAATATTACATGAGATAAATGTAAGGCTTCTCAAAGAAGCACAGAGAAGTGATTTGCTTAGAATGGAAGACATTGAAGAAGGATTGGAATGCATGACAAAATCTGAAAGGAACTTGAAGTGGTATCGATCAAAAGTGATCAAGAAATTTGTCAGGGAGAAGTTAATGCTAGTTTTTTTCATAGATTATGGCAAGTGTGAGATGGTGTCCTTAAATAATGCAAAGATGCTCAGTGACAAGATCAAAAGTATTCCTAAACAAGCTGTGTTCTGCAAATGGGTTTGGCTTAAAACACTGAAGAAAATTCAGTTTGTCCATGTAGTAAATGCAGTCCTGGATCGTGAAATAAGGATCTTGTTTTTGAGATATTTGGAATCCTGTCATATTTGGGAAGTAGATATTTTAATAGGGGAAATTCTGCTTCAGGAGTATTTGAACCAGCTCTTAAGTCATTGTTGGGCTACTGTTGGACCAGAAAAATGGAGTAATACAGACTGCAAAGAGTTTGATACATCAGTTAAGATAAATTCAATCACGTGGATGCTGCTGCAGAGTGGCAGAAGGTGTCCCGGGTTTGCAACTGCGGTTACTGATCCTTCAAACTTCTACATCCAGTTTGAAGTCTTATTTGATTGCATGAAAAACTTGTCTCTGCTGCTCTCTGACCTTCCTGACAGTTTGCCAGCTTTGCCAAAAGAACTTGTGGCTCCTGGTACGAGCTGCTTGATTAAGTTTGGACTGGAAGCACAGTGGAACAGGGCAGAAATTAGTGAAGTAACAAGTCAGTCTGTTGTTCTTACATTTATTGATTATGGCTTTCTGAAAAGCGTCCCTTACTCTGATATCCATAAACTTAAAGTTATTCCAGAAAGTCTGTCTTATTTACCACGCTTGGCACACTTGTGCTCTTTACATGATATAGTTCCTGCCAAGGGGGAATACTGGAATGATGAAGCTAAACTTCTGTTTCAGAAGCTTCTTAGTAAACCAGGTCTGATCTTTCATTTTAAACACTATGGCTCTGAAATGAAATTAGAGGTGGATGTTCTGTATGAGGAGAACAATCTAGCTCAGGCCTTAATTGCTGCTGGCCATGCAGTCTACTCTAGAAATAGGTGCTGCATCATTCCAGGTGGCAGGATTAAATCAGAAAAAACGGATTTGGAGCCTAAGTGTCCGGATTCTAGCTGCTGTTCTTCCCTTTGTGAACCAGATTATAATTATGATGAAATCTCTTATTTTCCTCAGAGAAATAAACCAAAAAAGTGAAACAAAAATGTATCCAAAGCATAGGACTATCTGTGATAAAGTTTCAAATAAGGAAGTCTGGTAAAGTGGTTGCTGGAATATCATTACAAAGGGTCTGAGTTCATAGAACACTGAAAAAAAACCCACAAACCTGCAGAAGATGGACAATACTCTGAAGAAGTTGGTTTTTTCAACATTGTGATGATAAGAAAAGTAAAATTGACTTAATATGGTGTAAATCTGCTACCAGAAGCACTGGTTGAGACTTGTGATTCTGATGTTCCACAGTCTAGAAAGATGGTATGAAGATACTATCAAAAGAATTATTTGAATAATAAGTAGACTGCAGTTAGGAAGGTACTTCAATGCATAAAAAAAAATAAATACAGATACCCTTCTTGGTGTATTTTTTCCCTTCAAGATCTGTTGTTATATTTATTTAGACAATTGTGTTTTTGGCAAACCTTTCTGTCAGAATGCTTTTACAATTTATGTTGTGTATGTATAAAAAAAACCTGTATTTGCAGTAACATCTGGTTACAATGGAGTTGTCTCCTGGTTTTAGATGTTCAGGAAACAAAGATGCCAAGCATGTTCTTATGTTTGTTTCTAATTCCAAATTTTCTGTGTGAGTATCTTCTCTCTTGTTAGCAGAAAGGTTACTAACAATAAGCCAAGAGCTTGGACCCCTATTTATGGCACACCCATTAAGTTGTTTTCAATAAGCTCTTGGTGTAAAGATGCCATTGAGCTGCCTCGAGGTTCTCTTGGTGTTTCAGCTGCATCACAATTGGGGTCGTTCTCTCTGCTGAGTGTGCTTGTTCCACTGAGCTCTCCTCCATCCTCCCCCCTCCCCGCCCCCCCCCCCCCCCCCNCCCCTCCCCGCACCCCCCCCCTCCGCATCTGTCAAAATGGAGAGAGGAAGTTTTTTCCGTACTCTTAGTTGGTTTGTATCTTGAAGGGAAACGTCCAGAGCATTTTCCTTTTTTATTCTTTGTAGGAGGAGGAAATTTCAGGAGAGCTGAAAAGTGATGATATGCTGGATGTGTCTTAGAACTCCCCCACTCCCTCCTCAGTTGTTTGTGAGTTGTTTGGACAAAGATAGCGCGAGAGAAGAGGCCTGAAGTGTGAGGAGTTTTCTTTGTATGCCCCGTGATTGTTTGAATTTAAATGAAAAAGGAATACATCCCTAATGATAGTCAATATATCTAATACATCTCCATATGCAGATAAGATCTAAGAACACTGCCTTCGCGCCCCCCCCCCCGGATATCATGATATATTTCATTCCTGTGAGAACTTGAAAGCTTTATCTGGAAAACAGAATTTTATTTTTTTTTTTAAAGGAGAGAGATGTGTCCAGGAAATTCAAATAAATAAGAGATAAGACAATGCTAGCTGATCTTTTCAAAGTTAACTCTCCTGGTAAATTATTCAAAAAGCATGCAAATATTTTCAGCATACAAGCGAAAGATGCCCATTAGTAACGAATCAGAAAATGCATATAATAAAATTTCTTAAGTAAATATTAGCTAAAGTATCACAAGTACTACATTACTATAATGATTAAATAGAGGGTTTTTTGGTAACCATTTGTAATTGTTAGCCGTTTTTATATTGCACCATTTTATTATATTATTGCAGAATTTGAAGTTTTTCCTAGTTAAAATGACAAGCTTATCTGGCATGTTCTTTGTCAGTAGTTTGACATACTGCTAGCTCTTACGATAAAACGCGTTGTATTGTGCAACATTACTCATGTTGAGTGATAACTTTATGTTTCCTTCACTGGGCTACGTTCATTGTAGTGCCAAGTAATACTTAATTTTCATTTAGAGGCACTGACACTTAAGGGTTAATTAACTCTGACTTCTGGCTATCATTCAGTTCGAACAGCAGGTGTTTGGATGTCTTTTCTTTTTAAAGGTCATCTGGGTACCCTAAATGCCAGTCCTGTTGGTGTAGTATTAATACACAACTTGCATATTTTAATTTAGATTTTTTTTTTTTTGCTAATGTAAAGTATATTGTGCTTTAACTTGTGTGTAGCTGTAGAACGCTGCTTACCTACTGTTACAAAATGGAGCCTAGAAATGATGTATGATTAAGAAAAAAAATAAAAAGCTGTGTGTGTACTATTTTTGTTCTGCAAATTGCAATGTTAGATTTATTTGCAAGAATGTACATTTTATTTTGAGCTCATATTGAGTCTAGCCTGTGATAGCAATTCCTCTTCTGAAGGTCTGATAGCCAAAGTGCTTAAGGTGAAAACTAGATAACTTAAAGTATTTTCAGGATTATGCTGCACCTGTAAATATAGAGAATGTCTTTTGTTGCCATTGTTGATACAGATTTTCAGAAGTGCATTATAAGGTTATGTTACGGTTGGTAGATTAAGTTACTGGGATGTCTGGCTATGGATTTTATTCCGTGTCTTCTTTCTTTGGTGCATACTTCCCCTGCGTCTGAACTCAGCTGTTACGGTGTTTTTCTTGTAAGTAGGAGAGGCTATACTTGTAATCTAGTTGAAAGAAATTGTCATTTATTTAGGATTTGGAAGTTTATGTGTGTCTTCCTACTTGTTTTGGGGCAAGCATAATTCTGAGCAAAACCACTACTTTGATTTGGTAAAATTTAATTGGAAACTATCATTTGGTTGTATTTCCTAAGTGTTTTTCTGTATTTGTTTATACTGTGTTGTGAATTACTTTGATTAATTTTTTTTTAATCCAGTAAAATGATAGAGAACTGGTTGCATTTGTTTGTAATTAAAAATGTTCCTGTGTATACTGACTGATGTGTTCAGTATTCTGCCTTTTTGTCATGAATAATAAACCACTTATCTTTTGTGTGTAACTTGCCTAAGTCATTCTTACAGATGTCAGATGTCGTCTGTCTGGTATTCTCTGTCTTTGACACGGTCCCCCACAATGTCCTCTCTAAATTGGAGAGAGATGGATTTAATGAGTGAACTGTTCAGTGGATGAGGAATTGGTTGGATGGTCATATCCAGAGGGTAGTAGTCAATGGCTCAATGTCCAGATGGAGATCAGTGACAAGTGGTGTCCTTCCGGGGTCCATACTGGGACCAGTACTGTTTAATAATTTCATCAATGACATAGATAGGGGGATTGATTGCACCCTTAGCCAGTTTTCGGATGATACCAAGCTGAGTGGTACGGTGGACATGCCTAAGGAACAGGATGCCATCCAGAGGGACCTGGACAGGATCAGGAAGCGGGCCGGTGTGAACCTTATGAGGTTCAACAAGGCCAAGTGCAGGATCATGCACCTGGGTTGGGGCAACCCCCAATATCAATATAGGCTGGGGGATGAAGGGACTGAGAGCAGCCCTGCCGAGAAGGACTTGGGGGTACTGGTAGATGAAAAGCTGGACATGACCTGACTACGTGCGCTTGCAGCCCAGAAAGCCATATCCTAGGCTGCATCACAAGAAACGTGGCCAGCAGGTCGAGGGAGGTGATTCTGCCCCTTTGCTTTGGTGAGACCCCACCTGGAGTCCTGCATCCAGTTCTGGGGCTGTCAGCACAGGAAAGACGTGGACCTGTTGGAGTGAGTCCAGAGGAGGGCCACGAAGATGATCAGAGGGCTGGAGCACCTCTGCTATGAAGACAGGCTGAGAGAGTTGGGGTTGTTCAGCCTGGAGAAGAGAAGGCTCTGGGGAGACTTCGTTGTGGCCTTTCAGTACTTAAAGAGGGCTTATAAGAAAGAAGGGGACAAACTTTTTAGTAGGGCCTGTTGCGATAGAACAAGGGGTAATGGTTTTAAACTAAAAGAGGGCAGATTCAGACTAGATATAAAGAAGAAACTTTTTACAATGAGGGTGGTGAAACACTGCCCAGAGAGGTGGTAGATGCCCCATCCCTGGAAACATTCAAGGTCAGGTTGGATGAGGCTCTGAGCAACCTGATCTAATTGAAGATGTCCCTCCTCGTTGCAGGGGGGGTGGACTAGATGACCTTTAAATGTCCCTTCCCCCCTAAACTATTCTATGATTCTGAATATTTTGAAGATTTCTGGACCTTTTGGGTTGGTGAATGCGTTGCAAAAAATCTGAAGGTACATCAGTATGTCCTTTGTGGGATGGTGCCAAGGAACACTCCTCGCCCTCTAGGTCAGCAGCTGTGGAGTGGATTATATCTGCTTGCATTGAATCAGGGTTTGCTGTTGAATGGTGTACTGATGGCACAGGCGTTCTGCCTGCTCACTCGTACAGCTCTCTAGGTGAGATGCAGGCCATGCTCAGCCTTCATCTGCCTTGTGCTGGTCAGGTGTGCTCCCGCTGGCACACTCTGTAAAGGCAGCCAGGCCTTATATGCCAAATAGGCACACTGCTATAATACAATTACTTAATTTTTTTTTTAGATTTGCATGCAGTTACTTTGAGAAAGTTTGCATTATTTACTTTCAAAGATGTGTATTGCCAAACATTTAAACTGTATTTAAAAGATTGTTTAGATGTTTTTCTAATGTTCTGCCATTTTATAATGTTCTATAAAACTCACCTGATGGTGGGGATGGGGGGTGAGAAGGATGTGTGTGTGTAATTTTTTTTCTATTTTGTTTTCCCGAGGGAGATTTAAGATAGTCTAACTGTACAGTAAGATGCCTGAATTTTAGTAACTTACCATGCAGCATTGCTCCCTAGAGGAGGAGTACCTCTTGCTGATTTTGCTGATCCTTTCTGGCTGATTTAGCAGTAACCCTATACTACCTCCAGAGGAAAAAGTGTTCAGACCTCAGCTGGCAGAAATAGTGGACCTGAGAGAAGGAGATTTGAGATCATTAAGGATTTGTGTAGGAAGAGAGGCAAAGAATGAAAAAGTTTCACTGAAGACAGGGGATGGGTGGTTGAGGAGTTTTGAAACTGGATGTTTGTATGGGCCAGGAAGCATAGAAGTTTTGGCTTTCAGGCAGAAGTTTAGGTTTCAGTGCTAACCTAGTGTGTGAAGACTTTTAAAGTTTGCAATAAAAAGATTGGAAATTAAATATGAGTGTGGAGCATGAAGAGTTCATAGAAACTAATGAATGATCATCTGTTCCATAAAAGCAAATTTAAGGGTGCAAAAGAGCCTCTGACGGTGCTTTTAATTACCCTTAGTGTCCACAGAGGGTGTGCTTTGTTAGCTGCAGACCAAAGTGTGGAGTTAAGCTTCACCCCTGTCCAGAGACAACTGCACTTCTACAGTGGGAATGGTGCTCAAACAAATTATTGTAACTTTATTCTTTTTTTTTCTCTTTTTTTTTTCCCCTGAACCTGTCTTTTTGCTGTGATGTTAGCTGGACTCCTCTTTGGCATCATCTAGTGGGTGTTCGTGCGGCGGCAGAGCCTCTTGAGGGTTGGGGTTTGCTCCTGGCCCTGGTCAGGAGGCTGCTGCTGTCTGGGCAGTCCTGTGGGCTGCACTGACACCTGGTGGCTCTGGGCACGCAGGTATGGCCCTGGCAGGGCTCTGCAGGGCACCCACCCGCCCTGGGGTTTCCTTACAGCCATGAGCGCTCTGCTCCTGAGACAAGGCGAAACATTAGAATAAGCAGAGTGTGTGTGTGTAGGGGAAGGTTGGAGATGCTTTTTTAGGGGGGGGCCTGTTACAAGAAAATGTTTGGTGGCAAATTCTTGATTTCTGCAGATACTTAGAAACTATATTTACGGATCTGGTATCCAAAAGCACTTAAAAATGCACATTCCCATTAATGCCCAGTAAATTTCTTAATTTTTTAGACACATTTGAAAAAAAACTCATTTTTTATTTCTTTCTCTTGAAGAATCAATTCTTTCCAAAATAATAAACATTGTGGAAACAAAATAATTAAAATATTTATTCAGCTCTGAACTGACTTTAGGGACAGCTACCTTGATTTCTGCAGATTTAATGAGAAAGTTTTTAGGCCTACCAGGGCTACATCTGCATAATGAAGGAATTAAAATTGTGATTGCAGCGTAATTTTTAGTGAGCAATAAACATTAGGAATCCAACTGGGTGACCCTGAAATATACCTAGACCTAGTTCTGTGAAATTATTTTGCTGCAAATAAAAAGAAATGGAGTGAAAGTGGGGTTTAATATTCTTTTTTTATTATTATTTGTACTTTAAAGGAATACCAAGGTGTTAAGAGAGAAAACACTATTTGACAGACTTTGATTCTGATTAATTCTTTAGTGTTTAATCACCCTGATTTCATAGGAGTTTGAACTTAACACATAATATATGATCAAGCTCTTTAATTATGTTAATTTTCTTTTAAGCCATGGAGCCATTGATCTCCTCTAATCTGACATTCCATATAATGTGGAATTTCACTTACTTTTGCATTAAGCCAGTATTCCCCCTTCTGCCTCCAAGGGTTCAAACCTTCATCTCTCATTTCCCACCTCCAAGCTATAAGCTTGCTACTCACCCCCTTGAAGCCCTTTTTGTACAGTAAAAGTATTAAAGAGCTGTGATATGTCTCTCTCTCTCTAGCCACAGGAGTCAGGTCTAGGAGCTAGACAATTTCTTGGGCAGGGGGAAACCTCCGCTCCAATTTCTCCTCAAAGGAATTCTCATGCATTTTTATATGAAACCCTCATTGATGAAACAACTCTGGGAGCAGACGCTGGGACTTTCATAATCCACTCGTGTTCCCTGCGTTTTGCACCCTTTATTTTCCCTAATTAATCTTGGATCCTGTTCTGCAAAGCAGGACACCTTCAGGAAGAGAGATCAAATGACTGATAGCACTGGGATTAAAGCACACACCTGAAAGAAATTAAAAACAAAAATAAGAAAAGAAAAAGCCAAAAATTTTGGTCTGAAGTGGAGAATTAGCTTTGCATTTTCTTCACTTGGATTGAATGCAGCAGCCTACTTCATAATAGAGCGTATTCTCCTTTTGTGTTTTGAAGGATAAAGCGCATTAGAGTATGAGACAAATCAGACTTCTACATTTATAAAGAGCTAGAGGCTGTGAGTGAGTGGATGGAAGAACCTGACTGAAGCATAAGAAGGGTGGCATCTTGGGTGCCTGGACTCAGTCTTTCTGCTTGGCTGGTTGAGGCGTTTCTCCCTTTGGATTCATGAGTCACTTAGAGCATACCCTGAAACATCTGCTTCTTACCGTGGTGTGAGCTGTGGAGTCTGCTCTCACAGCCAGGCTGGAACTCAGTGTGCCTTATTTTGTGTTTATTGAGAAGTAACACCTTACCAAAAAAGTTTGCGGCACTAGATCCAGCAAAGCACTTGGGCAACCTATAATCTTTGGGTTTCCTGTCCCAGGCACAGAAACCTTTGGGGAGCTCCAAGGTTTCCTATAGACTGTATGGGGAAAAGTCCAGCCTCTCTATGTGGGATTTAAGTCAATCTACATATTGTACATGGAAAACCGTGAGGAGGAGAATTTATTCTAAATTTTACACCTTTCTAGTGTAAGTAGGCACTTCTGTCTGTGCAGTGTTTTTCCCTGAACTACATGTCTGCAAATAGCTCATTCAACTCACTGAGCAGTTGTTCATAAAACCCATGCATCAGTTAAGAAATAACACTAGTTTTCCATACAATGTGCACTGTTTACATCACGTGCTTGGCTGTTAGGAGTTCCCAGAACAAGTTCCTATTAAACCCATAGCCACAACCCAGGGAAAGCACCTACAGACTGTATGGCATTTCAGAAAGAAGAGTTTCCCTTCTTTCTGAGGCAGTACAGCAAGGCACTTGGGATTCCTTGTGCAAAAGAAGAAAGGATGGGATTTTGTAGCCTAGCTGCGAGGGTACAGAGCTCGAGGGATTAAGGTGTGTGCTCTAAAACCTTGATTCTGTGGCCTGTTCACTGTTTTGTCCATAGAAGAACAGTTTCAAGAGGAGGGAGTGAAAAGGTTCCTTGTGCCGTTATAGCTTGGTGATGGAAGGTATGTTTTTGGACACTGACAAGGTGAAAACATCTCTCATTTTCTAGGTGAATGACTTAACCATTAAGCTGTTCATTAGTGAGTGTTTGCTACTGTCTTCTCTGGCAACTCAGTGGGGGGGGGGAAAAAGGCTAAGAGTACTGCCCCATGATTTATATGCAGTGGTCTCTCAGAGTAGCCTTTTCATAATCTAAGGGCTCGAAAGTAAGAACATCTGCTTTCCCGATGCTTGGCCCCTAAAGGATGTAGGTTCAAAAAGACCCACACTTGGATTCCAGCTGGGTGTATGTGGGGACAAGCACTGAGGTGGTGAGCCTGAAGTAGCTCAGGGCGTGCTGGGGAGCCCAGTCCCAGTGCCCGGGGATCGGGAATCGGCCAGGGGACAGCCAGTCATTGCAGGTGCCTGCAGGTACAGCAGCTGCTGAACAAGGTCTTTCAAATAACAAGTTTGAACCTGGACAGTACAATTCTGCTTAATGCTTGCAGTAAGATTTCATTAAATTTAGTCCGTGCACCCTAATTAATGCTGTTAGTTTTCTTCTGAAATATTTTAGTGTATTTTTAAAATTAAGCTTACTGCTGACATTTTGTTTAAAACAAAAATTGACGCTTCGTCCTATTGGAGGATGGATTAGGAAGATTGAGCTGGGCATGGCTTTTGAGCAAACTGGACACACGCACGTCCAAGGGATGGACACCTGGAGTGGAGCAACCCTGTGCAACAGCACAAGCTGGGAACCAAATGGCTAGAAGCTCGGCAGAAAAAAGGGGGTGTATCCAATATCAGGCGTCTGTTCTTCTGATGGACAGCAGATTGAATGGGAGCGAGCAGTGAGCCTGTGCGGTGAGGAAGTCTACCCGCATACTGGGTTGGATTTAATCACTGTCTTCAACTGCCTAAACTGAAGGTACAGAGAAAACATAGGCAGACCCCTCTCAGGGGTGCACAGTAGAAGGTTGAAGAGCAATGGATGCAAGTTGCAGCAAGGGAAATTCCAGTTGGACACAAGGAAAAAAAAATTATTCCTAGTGAGACTAGCTAAGCACTGGCACAGTTTGCCTGGAGAGGCTGTGGATCTTCCATTCCTTGGAGATACCAAGCTTTGGCTCAGCAAGGCCCTGCACAACCTGTCCTGGCTTTGAAGCTACCCCTGCTTTGAGCACAGGTTGCCCCTCACAGGCTACCTCTGCCCTTTGAGCAGGGGTCAGACCAAATGGCATTGAGAGGTCCATTCCAACATTAGTTACTCTTTGATAACTATTAGTTTGTTGGATTATGTACAGTGTATTGTAGACGTACCCACACTAGTTTTAGATTATTCAGTTTGGGAACGGATAGTTTCTCTGTGGTAACTAAGAGCTTGGTCCCATCTGGGCAGCTGGATTAGTGCTCAGTACCAGATGTTGTATCATATTCAGGCTAGCTAAGTTACAGCAGCACACATACATATGTGGTAATATAGTGTAGATGTAGTATAGACACACCTAATTACCTCCATGCCACTCTCCAGGTGCAAATATCCTTGACTGGAACTATCAATAATAGGGCACCGTCATTATGTGATTTAATGATGACTGATACTACAGTACCAAAAAACCCTTTTTGTAGTTTATTTCCTTCAAACTTATGCGTCTTCTGGTGTAAGGGCTATTTCACAGCAAGTGTCTTATATGGATGTATGTGCTTAGGAGTGTAAATTTGGCTGAGCTACACAGGGCTTATTAATAAACAGAGAGCTTATTTTGTCAATGACTGTTTGTTCCATCCAGGCAGTAAGAATTTACAGTGAGGTTTTGCCCCTTCCCTCTTATTTTTCAGGACATTCTTACACTCTTTTTCAATTAGGAGGTTTTCAATTTAAGGGAAGAGACACTCACCTGACATATCTCCTTAGTACTAATAACCCTAATTTTCGAGTGGGTCACATTTGTGGAATACCTTACAACGTTATTATACATGATAGATAAATATAAACAGAGAAATTTTTACTCAGTTTTTACTTTGTAACCTTTCAACAGAATTGAATTCATTTGGAAAAGAAAACCTTGTTGAAATTAGTAAGCTTATTAATGATGCTAAGGGTTACTTTCTTACAAAGAAAAATTACTATTTACTGTATTTCAGAAAGTTTTACTGTATGTAGTATAATATGATATATATAACTAGAAGTAATGGGAGGAAATTAAAAATAATTTAAACTTCCTGCAAATGAGTTCTATTAGACTGTAGAATAAGTTCCCAGGGGAAGCTGTAGAAGCCTCATTATGTGGCTTATTTAAAACTAGATTAGATGAAGTGCCTGAAGGGAGCAAGATTGGGCTGTTTCCTGTAAGGCTGAAGGAGATGACCCCAGAGGTATTTTTTTGCTTCTGAATTATTTTATTCTGTGATGTGGTGCATCTAGGAACGTCTTGTTCATTGCTATAGGAGGTTTTGTAGGTGCTCCTCTTTCTAAAATACTTCTGTGTGATTTTTAAGATAAGTTTTTTTCTCATAATAAGAGTTTACAGGTCTTTGTACTGATGCGTATCACACTAAATGTGAGTAAAAATAATAGCTTTTTTAATATATCATCAGAAGTAAATTGACAAAGGTGGAAGTATCCCCACAAGTGCCTTCATTTTTCTTTTCGGTTTTAGAGTTAAAAATTTACAATTAAGGTGATTGTCTTTACAACCTCCACTCTACATATCCATGGGTGGCCTGAAGGTTGGTGTGGTGGTGATGCTGTCTTCTGCCCACAGGAACACCGCCGGTGGTGAGCTCAGCCTACCTGTAGAGAGCTGACCTGTGTGTGCTGGAGGGTGATCCCGGCCGTACCTGGGGCTGAGCAACAGTTTGGATGGGTACACGAGGGAGCCTGGAGGTTAATCTTGAAGTTAATCTGTAAAAGTCCAAATACGTTTGTTGAGATTTCATTATTCTCTGCCTCGGTGGCTGCATAGGTATGTCATACACAGTGGAACAGCCCCAAAAGAAAAGGATGTAGGGGAATGGTTACGTTGGCATTAGTGACTGCGTATCTGAGATGGCTGTTCGGTTCTCTCACCTGCTGTTCTGGAAGGAGCAGCATTAAGCAGTTTCACAGACGTTCTCTGTCCTGTGCACATAGAAGCTCTTTGACACTTTTTTTTTTTTTTTGATCCCTGATTTAGTCTCCATTATAAACTCTTAAGGCATATATGATCTGAGCTTTCCTTATTTGTAACGTTTACTTCCATGAGAGGAGACTGTTTCTTCTACAGTGGCTTTAGAAAAGATTTTATATTAAACAAAAGCTTTTGCTGGTCTTTATAGCATTCTGTTTGATCTTTTTCGGTAAGTATTCAATCAGGGTGTAAAGTCTCAAAATGACTGAAGGACCAATGGCCTATAAATATATAATTCTGCAATATGAATCCACAGTATCTGCTGCAATAACTTGTGTTTTGATAGCTGATGCCAAAGGGAGTGTAGACATTCATTTAATTTTGGATCATTAGATCCAAAGCTGTCCTGGTGATTATGGCATGCTATTATTTTTGTCCCTGTCAAAACCAATGAGCAGTTGTACTAGTGATGGGCTTAGCTGACCAGAGATGCTCAAAACAGAAGATTAATGATGAAGGGCTGGATCGTGCACAAGAATGTTTCAAGGAAGATGTAGAGAGGAGAAATTAAGTTGTTGTTTAAAATATATTTATCTAGTGTTTACATTAACCTTGCAATATAGTTGCAATGCTTTAATCAAAAAAGACTGTAGTTTATAGTACATTTAAACAATTACTATAATTTTTTAAAATTTTTACTTGGAACGGATTTTATTTTGGCCAATAATTATGCAACTTCAAAATCCTGTAATACAAAAATATCTTCATCACCAGATGGTATATGGTCATCCACTGCAACACTGCTAAGTGACCATTCAACCATCGTGTATGGCAAATGGGAGTGCTCAAACAGATTTCTTTAAAGTTGTGATTAAATGTTGCCACTTCCAATGATACTGCTAGATGAATTTTCTGAGCTTTGTTCTTTGACCAACTGCCTTCTTCCTCTAATTATCTTTTTTTGTTGTTGTTTGTTTTCCTTTAGCTCAGAGGGTGTCCCATTTCTTATCTCCAAATGTGCTACGAAATTTTCAGTTTCTGGCAGGAGATACTTGTAGAGTTTTTCAGTTTGTATTACGTACTACCCTGTCAAACCCTTCCCCACATTTTTCTCCACCTGCTTAGGCTCCCTGGGGGTTGAGCGTATCAAAACTGAATAACAAGACACTGACAAAAATAGCGTGCTAATCTGTGCAAAATGACAAACCTGGGAGGTACCTATGAATAGCATTGGGTACTCAGTAGATTAGGGATACTGTTTCTGCAGCCCATTTTTTTATCCCCTATTTAACGATAACAACCAGTTTGAAGCAATGGCTTGACTAAGTAGGAGATGGAGTTAAAATATCATGTGGACCAGGTAGCAAAATGTTTCGATTACACCAAAATACGATTGGCCACCAGGTGGAGACTTTGCATTAACTTTTCCTAAACCGAAACTACAAAGGACAAAAGAAGATATCAGCATAAGAAGCCATTTGCACAAAAATAAAATAATCCCATTTATTTTTCAGTTCTTCTTGTAGATAATTCTTGCAATGAAAAGTTTCCCAAGCTGATCCGAGGAGGCTAAGTCTTAATTCTTTGAAAAAAGAGAAGGATATAGTATAAGATTTAGTAACATAATGCTGAATTGTTTCATGAAATGATGGAATTTGCTAAAGTTAAATATGTTCTATCTGCTTGATTCTTCTTTTTAAGTGGCAGGGAATTGACCAATCTTGCATTATTTTCATTAAAAATGACCTAGTTATAAAAAGTCTTTAGCCTTTAGAATTTACAGCAGGTTTAAATAACATTTATCTTTGTGTAGCATAATTCATAGCAAAGACATAATTGCCTGCTTTTCTGTAAGTGGAAGTCCCTAAATGCAAATACTAATAGGCAGTGTCATCTATAACAGTCTGCAAATTTATGGAGGAAATTGGTTTTCCAGGCTACCTATTTATTAATACGGAGGAGAATAATATTAAATTGGAGCCCCACCATCTTTCTTTCCATTTTTATGCAATGAAGAGGACGCAGAAAGAGGTGAGAACCCATTGCCCTGTAACTAATCTGGCTGTAGAATTTCAGTAATGGGACAGGAACATAAACCCCATTCTGTTCCTCTCTGATCAGCAATAGTACCATTTTTCAGCTACAGACTAGTTAGTTGGAGTAAAGTGAGTAAATGTGGGTGCTGAGTTCTAAGTGAATAAAGGGAATGAAAGCCTGAAACTATGAAACAGATGATTTAGTTTGCTTAGAAGCTTAGCTGAAAAAAAGTTAGGATGAGGTGATCTTGGATAGGTAAAACATCCATATAGACATGGTTTAAAAAGGTACATATTGGGTGACAGAGCAATGAAAGCTGTGGGCAGGTGAGGAATGAGGCTGCAGTGGGAATGAGGAGCAGAGGGGTCTCATAGGTGTTGTTACAGCAGTAGTCTGTTATTCTGCATTTTATTGTGCTTAGTTTATTCCCTGATTTTCATCCTGAAGAGGTTTGGGCAAAAGGAAGCATGACAACCCTATCGCTTCTTCTGGCATATCCCATCAGCAGATACATTTAAAAACTGTTCATTTGAAAGAAAGAATAAGTGGAGTTAGGGCTCAAGCAAGAGCCGGTGACATCCGCTTTGGGCCTGGGGTCAAGCGTAATGTTTGTCTGTAGCAGGAAGAGGGAGTTGTGGAATGGAAGGAGATGCTCTGGTAGAAAAATGGTAGCTGGAAGTGTTTCAGGAGGAGGAATATGAAAGTTAAATAATAAATACTAGAAAATCAGTTTTAAAGATCCCAAAGGACGTTTATGATCAAATAGTTGGATTTCCAGTGCATGCTGGCCGGCCAGTTAAGGAATTTGCTACGGATTTTCATTTGCTCTAGGTTTGGTATATATCCTGCAGTTACTTATGAAGCTGTGAATTGGCACCCAGTGAGTTCTGCTGGGGTTCCTACTGCATCTAAATATGATGCTAGGTCCCATCCATCCCTTGTGTGCCACTGAAAAGAGCTGGAGTGCCTTGGGCCAGCTAGGTCTGGATGGGCTTTCAGTTTTCAGTACAGGACGAAGGACTTCTTTCTCTATTGTCCACATCAATCTTCTGATTTTAGCTTGAGATACAGAACAGATTTTGGAAAGGTATTCCATTGTAATTTGAAGTTATTGCATGACATCATCCAGTATGGCTAATTGGCCATTTGTCATTAGAAATGTGCATCTTTAGTTTTGTTATGCATTTGCCTTTTTTAACTTCCAGCCACTGGTGGTCTTTGACCAAACTTGACAGTTTGGCTAAGGACTTAGTTATGAATCATTAGAAAAATAAACAAAGACTTTTGAAATAAAAGCAGAGCTACATAGTTAATGATAAAACCGTGTGCTTTAGTGCTGTTTGTACATGAGTGACATGTAACACTCTAAGGTCAGGTTCTCCTGCTTGTATTATTCTTTAGCAATATCTTAGAGTGGACCACTTGTGCAATAAAACATAGTTCAGCATGGTTAGAAGGAGGAGAATCTAGCCCTTAAAATAAGATCTGAAAATTGCCTGACTTTCACATACTATTGTATGTGAAAAGCAGTTCACTTGGTGCCAGTGTTAGTGTGAAATACTAAGTGGGGGAAAGCTTGTGCTCACATCTGTAGGGTTCATCCTCTTATCTACATGAGCTTTGAGACCCTCTATGATGATGCAATCCACAGTTCTTCAAGGTGAGGTTTTGACTCTATAATACTGAGATTTGGTTTATGAAAGGAGACTGTCACATAATCTGCAGGTTTAAATGGGTAGCTTACTCTTTTCTTTTCTTTTTAATTTTACACAATTTTCTTCTGTATATTTCAGAGAAAAAGACTTTGAACAGATTCTTTAAAGGGCAATGAGGTTGGCAGAGCTTATTTAATGATTGGGCAGTATGCTTAAGCCAAAGAAGAGCATTAATTGCAGCAAAACATTAAACCCCTTATTGAGATTATTTTTTTAAAATACAGCTTTTGAGATTTGTTGAAATCAGAATAACATAGACTGTCATGGACATTATTTGCATTTGATGAATGCATGTGCTGGCCTAAGCTGCAGAACTATTCAGGCTGAAGGTTTCCACCATTGTCCTTGTTCCTGTAGATATCACAGAGAAGGAGATTAAGAGCATTATAACTTTAATATAAAACTCAGAAATAATATAATAGGAAAGATAGTCTACATACAACAAAAGGCAAATTTGCATAGACTTACTTTTATCCAAACATTTGACCTCCAGCTTAGATGGCTTAAAAAGGAGGAAGAAAAACCTGTACCCATTTGTCTCGGTGCAGTAATCTGAAAGTTAACACGTTGGGAAATATTTCTCACTAACTCTGAACTGGATATGTGAATTTTTTATTTTTATTTTTTTAAATTAAAATCTGCATTTCTCATACCACTCCTGTGATGGCCAACTGATCGTCCTGTTGGAAAGTAATAATGTTTTGCATTTATTCAGCGTTCTTAATCGAAAGATCTAGAAATTGCTTTTCTGATATATCAGTCGTTTCATCATTCAGATCTTCCACTGGCTCTTTCTTTAAGCAACACTGAGTTTGAACTGTCTTCAGAGCTCTTGACAGCTCTGTCTCTGGTTGTATCTTGGATTCTGTGTTCTGTCAAGTCCCCTTGACCTGGCTCTTTAAACCTTCCAGAGGTTCAAACACTAGTTTTGCTGGTAGCATCCTCACAGTAGTTTATGATTTTATTACGCCATCCTTCAGGAGAAGAACATTTCTCTTTTCTCTGTTCACTAGACCACTCATCTCTCTTTACTCAAAGACCTAGAATTTCAATTTTTGACATATATACTAGAACTGAGTCTCTAGCAATATAAAGTAAACTAAATGAAAAGGAATTCTTAAATCTGAATCCCCCTAAAAGTCTCAAAGTATAGATGTCTGCCATTTCACGTTGATAGAAGTTACCTTTCTCTTGCTGCGATGAATTGCCCGGCACTGAATACAGAATTGGTGGCTGTGGAAATCACTTTCAGCTGTGCAGATCTTGCCACTGGCAAGTTAGAGGCACCTAAGGAGAAAGGAGGGTTGAAGGCATTATTTTTTGTACATTTATTGTCTTCAGTATTATTAATTCAAAGAAAAAATTCGGTTGCAAAATGATGGCTCACATTTTTATTTAAATTTTTATATTCCAATAATGGTACTGTTTGATTCAAGAAGAATTGTATTAAGTAAGGGAGGTTCTGCAGGAGCCAAGCTAAAAGTACTAAGGCAACAACTTCCCAGTCATCCTCCCTACCCACAAAATTGGATCTGCAGGGATTTGAATGTGCTCACTGCATTTCAATCTCTCTTTATTTGAATCCATTATGTATTTTATATTTCTTATTCTGACAAAACAATCAAACAGAATAGAAATGACATATTTAAGGCTGGTTATAGTAGCGTTTAAGGAGATATAAAAAAGTGAGATGGTCTTGTTACTAAATCATTCTAATAAAGGACAGCATTGCTTAGTTTTATTTTACAGTCTTTGAAAAATAACAACAGCAGCTTCTCCACTTTATTCATTTTTAGTGGAAGCAACTGTTCTGGAGAATAAGACGGGGAAAACATCAGAAATATTGAAATAATTATGCTAATATTTGAAACAATTATTTGCAAGTCACTGTTATATAAGAAATGCTTCCTTCTTTTTCTGATTTTTTTTTAAATATGAAACATCTATCAAGTAAACAGGAAAGGAAAACTGTCTTTTTCTGAGTGGTTTCATTTCCAGTGTTTCTTCAGCGTCGCCTCAAGGGTCAGACTCAATAAACAGCTGTGCACTATGTGTGAATAAAATCAATGTTGCAGAACCGCATAGCACACCAACAAAAAAGGGTTTTAATTCTTTTCTCTTTGAGTGTAACTGGGACACTTATGAGTTTAACTTTTCCCATTCCAGTATTTACTCTTGTTGCTTGCACCAAGGAAGAATTCAAAATAAGAAACAGCTGGAGCCTTTTCTTTACACTTCACCTGCTATTCACATCAATAACCCTTCAAAACACAAATGTGCTGGCAACTCACACACAATTTTCACTGCACCCACTTTTGTGTGGAGAACAAAAGTAACTTCATCATCTCACTTGAGATAATAAATATTAGAAATCTGCATGACACAGTTTTCTGGGAAGGCTCTTGTTTCCTGCATTACAGGACAAAACTTGACTCACGTATAAAGGCTATTCTGATCTATATTTACAAAGATACACATATATGCTTCATTTGTGTGCATATTTTTTTTCTTCTTGGATCATAAAGAACAAGGTACGCCTTTATTATGCGTGAGACATGAACAACAGTGTCTGTGCATGGAGAGGGTGTTTTGTATATGGGTTTGTTCTTCCTCAATTGGTGCAAGACACTTTTTGACTACCCCAAAGGGCTTGGCTGGGGAGAGGTGCTTCGCTGCATCACAGTTGGCCGAGCAGGCAGCTTCTGGGTGGGAAGAATTGCCCAATTAAATTAGTTTTTGCTAGAAGTACCTTTGGGTAATGGAGTTGCAGAGAGGGGGACAATGGTAGATGCTTACATTGTGCGTGTGTCTGTGTCAGGGGTAGTTACGGCATATTACAAAGCTTTTGGTTGTTCCGTCTTGTAGCTGCAAAGATGGGTAGGGGTTCTTGCAAGCACCCAGGAGAGCTTCAGCTGCCTGTTTGGGCTTCCTGAGTGACTGCGAGTGTATACTGTGTATAAGGACACTGTGGATGTTTTGGGATAGATCTCAGGGGCCTCCAGGTTTCATACAGCCTGTGATAGAATTCACTGTAAGCGCATCCCACGTGGTCTGCAGTGAGCAGTCATGGAAAAATGTGCGGATAGGAGAAGGGCTTGGGTCTGTGTAAATTTTTGTTAGCAGAGGTAATAAAAAATACTGGCTATATACTCAGTTTATATAGGTCTCTACATCGTTTCTCAGGTAGTTGCCTGAGGAGGCCTTACTGATTGGGGACAAGGACGGAGAGACGGATGGGCGATGGAGTGTTGCAAATCCTCCCAGATTTACTCTGGGAGATTTCAGAGTTTCAGAGCAGATCCCATATTTCATTGTATGCCAGGCTAGCCTGCAAACATGGACTGAATGAGTCTTTCTTGATCATCAAATTCATCTTCCAGATGTTTTAAGTCATCCAAAGAAATAGGAACATTTTTACACTGATCTTGCTGATGTCCTCATAACGGCACAAGCAAAGTCGTCTCTTCTTCCTGTTGCCATAAAGTCTAATACAACTAGAAGCAAGACTGTTTTTTAAGGGCCTTGGAAGCTTTTCAGGGGTTTTCTGCAAATCTTACAATATTATTTTCTTTACACGCCTGTCTCAGCAGTCCACATGGAATAAGGTTTTCTCTGTCGCTTGTCTCAGAAGTGAAAACTGGGATAATGGTGGTTTCATATTTCATGGTTAAGATTTGTAAGCAGAACGTATTCGTGTTTTCATATGTGTAATAATGTGTGATATAATATTACTTGTCATACACATAAATTGTAAAATAGGAAAGGTGAGTCATTCTGTGACATAAGATAGTTTTGAAAACTAAGCTGCAAGACAATGTTCTGACTTCCAGTAGAAATCTTGATTTGGGTGGGGTGGAGGGGAAGAAGAGAAAAGAGCCACAGCATAACCATTCACATGTTGATTTAAACTTGCCACTGGGGTAAAGTCATGTGCTTCGCATAAGAAATACTTTTTTTTTGCCTGCTCAAGTTAGAAATTTCTCGTGAGTTGTGATCTTAAGAATCTCAGGATTTCTCTTAGTGTGACATACTTTGAGAAATGTAGAAGAACTTCATTGACAACTGAGCAAATGGCAGGTTGTTTATTTTGGTTCACATTTAAAAAAGCACAATAATCAGACATAAATAAATAAATAGACAAATAGGGAACACTAGTAATTCCCTTAATGGTCCGGTCAGTGCAAATAAGGGACATCTTTCTAATAGTACTGGGTGTATATATGCACTTATGGAACTTGGTAGGAAATGGGTTAAGTCAGCTACAATGACTTTCATCTCTCTGAAATGTGCATATTCAAATGTTATCTGTGTAAGCCTAAGTCAGTGGAGACAAATAGGGACTTCTAGGGAAAGACATCATCTTGTGGAAAAGGTCTCCTGGAAGGTGATTTAACTATCCTGCTTCTGTTCTAGACTACAGAGGTAGCCTAGAGATAGAAAACTGACTTTTGGATGCCTTGAAGTTAGGGTAGTTGTATTCCGACTTTAGCATATAGCCTTGAATTAGACAGGGCAATTGGTTAGTCACTGTCCAGCTCTAGAAGGCTCCACAGTCAGCGTGCAGGCTACAAGGGCCACTTTTCAGAAGTAGCTCTACATTAAGAACCTAAGATGACTAACTCAGATTTTCCAAATCATCACGCAAAATCTAAGCATCTCATTTTTAGGTGTTAGCATGCCTTAGGTTGTTTGAGTCTGACCTCCAGCCTCTATCAGTGAAAAAATTATGTCCAATTTTATTCATTTATCTATTTAATCCAAATCAGTAATTAGTTTCCTTGTAGCTTGAGCCTTGGGGGAGGCAACCACCTTCATGTGAATTGTCAGTGGGTCACGATAAAGTAGCAGGACTCTCACGGCTAGATCTGTCTGCTCACTAACGGCGTATGCTCAGCGACAATTTCTTCTGCACGTTGACGGTTTGACAGACATGATTTTTTTTTTTCCTGATCCTTAGAAGAAATGAAAAGGTTTCTCAAACTTGCTAAAGATGCTGATTCCTGAAGCTCTGTATTGTGAGGTTTTTATTAAAGCATTCCAGCAACACAGCATCCAGCCTTGTGCCCTCTGAGTTGATAGTCAAGGGGGATATTTGCAGGACTGACTGCACAGTGACCTCAGGCTTCCAGCAGCAGCAGAAATGCCTCAGGGAAACTCAAGAGATTTATCATAATGCTGTTTGTTTACAGGAACTTTCAGGTACAACAGAGACTGACAGGTACTGTACCACACAGGTTAAACAGTAAAGAGCTTAGCAACAACAATATAGAAAGACAGGCAGTCCCATATTTACATTGTATACAAAATTTCGCTCTGCTGGATGATGTTTAGAGTTCCCTAGAGCTGTTTTCCTTGATATGCTGACGTTGCTGGGCCTATAGTTCAACACACTGTACTGGGTAGCAATTCACGGGGCTTTTTTTTCTCCCTCTGTTATTCCTTAAGGCTGGTCAAACTTTGCAGAAAGTTAAATGTGTTAAGGAAGATCTGGCTTAGTAGATCTGTGCAATTTTTCAGAGGCGCTGCCACAGTCGTGTAATGCAGAGGTAGAATAAGGTCATGAAAATTTGCTAGTCTCAATTTGGCTTTTCTGTTTAGCTTGTGTAAAGGAAGGGTGAAGTCCTCACTGGTGAACTGAAGAGCTGGTTAGCTGGAAGGCAGGTTCCAAGGAAGAATCTCAATTTTACTTTGATGTAAAGTACCTTTCTTAGGTACCTGCGAGGCCCATTGCTGCACAATCTGAATAACTTACAGAAATATATTTCTCTTCCTAAACTTGCTGTGGGAAAGAAAGGGAGATATTGGTACCCTTGCTGGACACGTGGGGCTCTGAGACTAATGTCCCCTGGTCCACAGGCATTAGTGCAAAAGTTGAATTTTAGGAGATTGAAATTAAACACGGAATTCCAAGTACACAGTCATTAAAATCTTTATCTAATACCCCAGGTATGCAGATTTTTGCCAGTGAAGTTTCCTTAAATGCCTGTTCAGGTCTTAGGGTGGGATGAATCACTCTTGGCATATTCTCCACTGACTACAAAGGGAGCATCAGCTTCCAGGTTAGACTGGGCACCTGCCTCGCGTGCCTCTAGAGATGCGTGAGGTAAATTTCGGTCTAACCACCTAAGCCCCAGGACACATGTTTCCAGGCACAAATCCCACCTTGGTACTTGCTGTTGGTTATGCAGGTAGCTCTTTGCTCAGCTTGCTGGCTGCGGTGAACCTTCTCAGAGCTACTGATGTTCTCTGGGATGTAGACCCCCAAAAGTTAGGCAAGTAAATTAATCTGTGAATATAGATCACATACCATAAGACCGCTGAATCCAGGATAGCAAATTACTGGAATATTTTTCCTTCCAGTAATTACTAATATAAATAAATGTTTATGGAGCTTGTTTCAAAATATTTTGCAATCATTAGGTAATTTTTTGGCACTTTTTACTTTAACAGTCAAGGCATCTCAAATTTCAGCTCAGATTAATACAATTCACCTTCACAAACATCTCCCTCAGGTTCACTAACTTTTTCAAAATTTCGCTTTATTTACTGCTTTTACCTGTTAAAAGTTACCATGTCTGTACCTGGAGGTGATACCACTTTTTTTAATTCTGGGGGTTGAATAATGTTATGCCTGCGCAAGTTATTATTGTTCATGAGAAATGAAACACAGCCGTATGTGAACTGCAACACTTCAGAGTTTCTGCTCTCTCAAACAAGGAGAGTAATTTCAGGAATGTTTATTTTTATATATATATATATATATGCATATATGTGTATGAAAAAGTAATGCATTGTCTTCAGATCAACCAACCTCTAAATAAACCATGAGCAAAAAGGACACAGAAATGACACCTATGACACCTATGTAATAGTCTCCAGAGGCAAAAAAACCCAACTATTGGTCTTACAAATTGGTGGTTGCTTGAAGCCTAGACTGCAAACCACATTGGATTGTGCAGCTCTCAAACTGCACAAGAATGGAGAGTATTATAGCAGCTGTTACCGTGGACGTTGACAGAAATCTGAAAAGTGCAAGGGATAAACATAACAAAAAAATAAAACCTTTCCAGATGGCTGTACAGCTTCCTAAAAATATACACTGCCACTGAAGGCTGACTGGATCGAAAAGAAAAGAAATGTTGTCTGAAATAAAAAAGCTGTAGAAGCTGCTGTATGTTAAAAAAAAAAAAAAGTAAATTAGAAGATGTTGGTAAGTGAAATTTTTCTCCAGCCTCTGTAGAACTTAACTATACAATATGAAGTTGCAGATGGGAGGTATAGCTGAGGTTGCTGCATAGATAATAACGCAACCACCATTCTAAAAAGCATGGATGGATGGTGAAATGATAAATGCCATTTGGCTGCATTTTGATAAAACAAACATAATGTTGCTAGAGTACGACAAGCAACTAAACCCAGTGTTGACTAGCAAGCGTGCCTGCTTCTTTTCTATACAAGTCCCACCACGCATGCCCATGCCCGTGTCACCTCAAGATTAGACTAATGTAACTGATTTATAGGGGTCTGGTTTTGGTATGTGGTCCCCAGCAAGCAAAAGAAATGAAGCTGGAACTCATGCATGAGAGCTTGTCAGTGTCTGCAAATTGTAGTTTCCTTGAATAACTGCCTGCTGTTTAAGATGAATGGCAATTCCATATATCATGACACATAGTGAACACCATTAGCAGATATATTTCTAGATGTCAAAGTGCTCCTGATATTACCTTCTACTTTCAGAAACTTTCACCAGTTTGGCTGAAAGTTTCCTGACCCATTTGTCTGCAGGAAAAAAATAAAAAGGAGATAATCGTCACAACTCTTCCAATATCAAGACTTTAAGGACATAGGGCTGCATTTCACCTGATCTAAAAAGAGAAGTCGGTCAGTGTTTTACAGTGTTAGAGTTAAGACTACTGCAATTAGAAAGTTAAAATCTAGCAAGGTTTTGCTGTTACGTCTGTCATCAAGACGCTGTTCTAAGAGGGCATTTCTTCCAGTCTCCAGTCTCACATTATTTGTGGCAGATTTATACTGTTTTGTTTTCGTACCGACATTATTTGTTAGATTTAAATAGTTCCTCCTTTCTTGTTGTTGTATATCTTTCTAATCAGCTTGCTCTTCCCACTCAGGTTTCATTTGGCGAGACCAAACAAGCCAACAAGCCTTCCTTTGCTCATCTCCCATAAAGTACGTTCTCCTTTCCCTCGATCAGCCTTACAGGCCTTCCTTGCATTTCTCCCAGTTTGATCATGGGCAACCACCAGAGGTGTGAGTGATATTCCAGTGCTGGTAATGCACTGGGAAACAAAGGAAGGAGCAAAACCAGAGCCTGACATCTTAACTTAAGAACTGTTATTTCTGAGCATTTAACTGTGATGTCTTAACTTAGTCTAAAAGTTTTTAGTGCCGTAGAGGTACATGTAATACAAGAGAGTGATATTTTTGAAATAACTATCTAAACTTCCACTGCCTGTCAGTATAATTCCACACTCTATTGCTAATTTCAATCTAAATTGCTTCCTTTCAGGCCCAAACCCATGCAATCTAAATAATATATTAAACATGAAGGATCCAAATGAAGCCTGGCAGTCACTCAAGGTGAGATTACAGGCTGTTTAAAATGAGCATGTGCCATTTTAGAGGCAGGTGTCTCAAAGGTAATTGTCATCATCTTCTCCTTTGGATTATTCCAGAAATCATCCGGAAGATTGTGTACTTCCATTAGCCTCGACAGCTGGTTCCGCTGATGCCGGGATGTCATAAAAAGTGTTGTTAGAGTGATGTATTTCTCATGGAGAGTGCATGGGTACATGGAAGAAATGCTGCTCTGAACCAGGTATTCACCTGAATGACTCCTTCGTCCTGTAGGATATAACAATCACATATTATTAAACTTGAAAGAAAAGACACCATCCAAGACACTGCCCAAGCTATTACAAAGTGCCTTGAATGCAACCTCCAGATACGGTTTCTTGCTGTAAAATGCCTTGCAGGGAAATGATAGAACGGACATCTCATTTTAGATGATAGACTCTGCTTTCCTAACCACATTTCCTAGCCAATCAACAGAGTAATAATTTTATTAAATGATTTAAAACATATCTATGGCTTTATGAACATATGGACATTGTATACAGTCTGCACTCTCTATATCATTCCACAGCTACATTAGGAAGTTACATCCTGGCTCAGTAAAGTACTCGCATAAAGAACGATTACTTGCACTATTTATAGTGGTTGCTTAGGTGTTCCCTAGCTGTTTTCATTAATTAAGCCTCTAGAAAGCCTCCCTCCCCAACATGAGTAGTCCTTGTTTATTAAAACCATTACACTCCTTTCTCAGGATCTTCCCGTTGAGCTATAATTTCATTATCTCAGTGACTGGCTCCACTGGGGTGTTTCTGTTGGAACGTAAGACGATTAGCGTGTTAACCCTTTGTTTTGTATATTGTACACCATCTCTGACACAATTATAAATTAGCCATTATAACTGCACTACATGCAGTAGCTCTAAGCAAAGCAGAAGCAGGAAAACGCAGCTCTCAGAAGCAAAGCTCAGATTGCTCAGCGTGAAAAAATCCAAATAATCTCCATTCTAGATTACTGAAGGAACTAGTGCAGGAAATAGCAAGTCCAGCAGCAAGGATTTTTAGCAAACTTTTTTGGTACAGTAGGATCGTATGATTATCAAAACCAGTTACAATCTTTTAAAAATAACTCCCCCCTCCTCTCCCACGATCTTCTGCTCTCTTACTTCTCACCAGAGCCAGCTCAGGGCTTCTTCACTGGGTTAGCAAAACTGAATTTTGCTACTGCGTGAGTGTGCATCAGGGATATTTATTTTGTCCTCATTGTTTGTGGTGACATTTCAGTTTTGTGATGGGGCAAAGAAGGATTTTTGGGAGGTCAGAGTAGGCAATAAACTGCTTGAAGAAATTTTTAAAGTTCTGGTGAAATAAGGACAACTGGATAACGGCACAGGACAGTCTCATACTCTTCCTCTAAGACAACCTTCTTGTTCTTTCCCTCATGGCAGGAGGAGAATCTGCTCCGGTCTCCACACCTGGCACCCCACAACCCTCACAGGTTTCACCCTGTTCCCAGTCTTCCTGTTCTTCTGTCCGTTCTTCTGTCTTCTTTCCTCTCAACTGGCGTTGAGAGCAGGAGCTGGTGAGACAGCGAAGGAAAGGGCTGGAGGTGATGCATATTTCTTCTCTCTTCTCTTGGGTCCGGCTCCCGGTGTTGTCAGGGAAGCAGAGACAAGACGCAGAGAAAGTGGGGGCAAGGCAAGCAGGCATCAAACAATGGCTGCTCCCGGCAGCTGCCTCCCACCTCTACACCTAACCCCAGCCCCATTAATAGGCAGAGTATTAGAAGAGATTTTGACGGGAAATGTGTATAAGGAATGAAGGCAGATGGAAAATTTTATAAATTCCTGGAGAGTTTTATCAAAGGTTTGGGTTTTTTTGTCGGATTAGCCAATTATTTTTATTTCATTTTATTTCATTTCATTTTATTTTGTTTTTTTCATCGGATTAGCCAATTGTTTTTATTTCATTTTATTTCATTTCATTTCATTTTGTTTTTTTCTTGTGGAAGTTAATGCAGTGGCTTTATCTCTTTAGATTTCAGAAAAGCACTTTCTACAACACTGCGTAGGAAATTGGGACTGTAAGTGGAGATGATGCCAATTAAAAGAGAATGTGGGGTGGATTAAAGAGCTGTTGAAAGGGGAGGATATGAAGAAGGGGATACTGGGATGGAGAGAGGCTACTGCTAGTGTCCTCAAGGGATCAATCTGTTACAGATCCTGTTTAATGTACTCATTAATGACCCAAATGTGGAGAACTAAATATGTGGTTCTGAAATTCATAACTGGGCATAAAGCTGGGCGGTAATGCTGAAACAGGGGGAGTGGGGAGGGAATCATCCATTAAAAAAAGGCAGGGAGGATCAGATGACTCAGGCAACTGAAATGAAAAGTGTGAGGTGAAACTTGAGAATTTCAAATTACAATAATGGGCACTCAGAAACCAGTAATAAATTTTTTTGCTATAAATAGAGTATTTCTAAATTGGAAGACAAAAAAGGACATTCCTTAGCTGGAAGATGGCTATGAACAGCCGAGGGGTTTACTTGGCTTCAGGTGTTTTCCGTTGTAAAAGACATTGATTAAACCTTATTTGGCAGATTAAAAGATTTTGCCTTTTTAACCTAACCAACTGCGTGTCAAAAGGGATAACTTTCTGCAAATATTTTTGGAAAACAAGTATCAAACAGGAAAGAAGTTCTGAAGTTAAAAGATCAAAATTCGTCCTGAGCAAGTTTAGGGAAAAAAATAACCAAAACGGGTGATTTACTGGAATGGTCTTCAAAATCACCAACTGGAGAAGGAATCAAAGTTGTTTTAAGGTGATGCTTGGTAAGCTACTGAAAGGGATTGCATAGCAAAATAGGGGAATTTAAGGAGACTGGAAATTAAGGTTGTGATACGAGTCCTTGGACATTGTCCTTGTCTTTGAAACAAGAGTAAGTCACTTGATCACGCTGTATATTAATGACATGTTTCTGGGCTTGTGTTTGCTTGGGGGATGGATTTTTCCGTGCTGATCTACAGATGACTACTGGAGATTGTGTAAGGTGAATCGCCTTCCCCCGACCTTTGTGCAAAACAAGAAATAGCTGCTCCCAGTTTTCCTGGAGCTGTTACAGGTTCAAAAGACTACAACATGAATCTACAGCTCAGACTGTCAAGTACTAGTTTTGACCTGCTCTTCCACATTATAGAATGTGGTCTCCTTTCTCGATTCACATGGTTCATGGGTGCTTATGCAAGATGAGTTAATATGAGAGTAGGTAGACAGCAGAGATTGAGATTGAGCCACTGTAAATATTTAATAAATGCTAAATAACAATAGTGCTGTAGGATATTGGTAACACCCTCGGTCTCTTCAAATTCCCTTCAGAGAAATTCCCTACGCTGTAGTTGAGGCTTTCAGGTTTGTACTGCAGGTCAGGAGCTTCTTTTAGGTTAGGAATTCCTTAGGAAAGGAATTGGTGACCCTTTGTGTGGTGACGACAGCAGTAAATGTGCAATGGATCTTTCATCTAGTGCCCCATTGCAGAAGCTACATTCAGTACCACAGGTGATCCCTTCCAGTCCTGTGTTTCTGTTAAAAATTGGTTGAAACATGAAGTCTTTAATCAGGGAAAACATTTCTCAGAACTTTACTGTAATTTTAGTTCCCTTTAATATTTCTTCTTCTGTGAAGCCTACCCGCTTTCTCAAACATTCCTTTTTCTTAAATAGCAATCCATTCCCATAAAAAGCATCACAGTGTGCCAATACTCTACATAGTTTCTAAAAATTTTCCCAGCAAGACACATCTCAAATAATGGTAAAGAAACCTAGTAATAAAGGAAGGTATTAAGAGATAGGAATTGAAAATCTTCCATTCCTTTTATCAAATAGCAATAAATAACTTATTTTTTCAAAATCTCCACCAAAATTTATTTTGTTAATATATGTGTTTTACTTCATTTCTCACTTGAATGAGAAATAGAAAAGCAGAAATGATAAAAGGACAGAATGAAATATAACTGTTCAAAATAAAAGGAAACATTTTAGTTCTGTTTAAAAAGCAATATTTTGAAAGAACTGAAAATTTAGTATTGAAAAATGTTTCTAAAGAAACACATTTTTCAATGGGATTTTTTTGACAACCTGTAATTATCTTTATTTAGGATTAAATAAACCCCAAATTTTGTTTGATTCAGGCACACGCTGGACATGGAAATGGGTAATGAGAGCATTCAGTACACCAGTGATTAAAGTGATCTAGAAAATGCATTTCAAAGCATAGCCCAAGAAGGATACACTATTTCAAAAGAGAAAGTATATCATGATTGCCACCTTCTGTTTTCTCTTATATATTTTTAAAGCTCTTCTGTGCTGGTATCTGGTTATTGAATCACACAGACCATTCCCTTCATCTAATTTAGTAACTATTATGATCAAAACTGAGTGTTTTTGAAAGACCTTTTAAAGTATAGACATAATAAGTTCACCGTGGTCTGAGGAACACAGGTGATTTAAATTGTTTCTTTTTAGACAGGATATTTGGAGTTTAGTGTCACACTGTGTTGCAAAAAAATTTCAAAAAATTATCGTTTCCAGGCCCTAGTCCAGGGATACGATCCTGAATGTCACCCTCTATTATTCTACATGAAGAAAACCAACACCTGCTAACTCTAATTCCCATGATCGGTATTCTTTGTTCAGGTACATCTTGTGTGAATAAACATTTATTAACATACGGTTTTGTTCATGAAAGCTGTCATTTTTGAGACCCCTGAAAGCAGAAAAGAGGAGATCTCTGAAGAAAAATTTTGGACTATGGGATTTATGGTAAGCCTGTCCAAGTACTTGAAAAAATCGAGGTCAAGGGCCCAGATATTGTAACTTGACACTGTCTGTACTGTTGTATGGTTACAAGGGTTCTTGGCACTCCTCTGGCCTGAGCTGACCAGTGGTCTTCCAGGCTATTCTGAGGCATGGCCCAGGAGTAAACTTGTGCCAGGGGTCATTCCTTGTTGGCAGTATAAATGTGACCCTTGTGTTGGAGAGCAAGGGGGGGTTTCTAGTGCAGACGTGGAAAGGATTGTTATGGGTTAGTTCATTAATATAGAAAAAGCTGTGGTATTCTGTGCTAGAAAGCTAGAAGACAGGGAGTTTGTCGCACATAAATCATCACGTGCTGTCCTGGTTTGCGGTGAAACAGGACCAATTTGTTCAGTAACGTTACTTCTTAGCTGGGCCTCTTCTAACTACTGAAATTAACAGCATATTGTGCAGACACTGTTCATTCTCTCATAGTGATAAGACCAATGTGTATAGCTGATGCCCAGGCATGGCGTGCAGAGAGGCTCTCGCTTATACTTATTGCTGTAACCCCCAAGGCCAACCAGCTTTGTTATTTGCCCCGTTGGAGGGTCGGAAGTGGAAAAGCGTAGAGGGGTCCCACCTGCGGGGAGGAGCGGACAGGACAGGTGACCCAAAACTGACCAAGAGGGTATTCCATCCCATCTGCCTCATGCTCAGTGTAAAAGCTGATGGATCAAAGGGTCAGCCCTCTTTCTTCAATGGCTGATGTCTGAGGAGGACTCTGTCTGTTCGTCTGCCTTTGATCCCGATCCTGAATGCAGATCCAGAATCCAGTTCCCATCTGTCACTGAGTCCAGTCTGGGACTTCCCCAGTGCCAGCTGGTGACGTGATTGTCATCCTGGGAGCTTGATATGATTTTGTATATATTTCATTATTTCCTTTTCTTTTATTATTAATATTTCATTAAAGTAGTATAGTTCCTTCTAAACTCATAAGTCTCTTTTTTCCCTCCTCTGCCTCGCTCTTTGGCGAGAGGTCGGGGGAGCATCTGTCGGTCCCATCTGGCGTCCCCCACATCCCCAGTTACCGATTTGGCCTAAACCACGACACGTGCCTACCCATAGAAACCAGTTGGTGTGAAATGACTCGGTAGCTAAGGGTGGTGACCAGGTCAGATAGAACGATGAGCTCATGCTCACCAAAAGTATCACAGTAGAAAGTGTTTCTGTCAAAAGAAGAAAATAGTTGTGGGGCTACAGAAAGTATGATTACAGATAAAAGTGCCAACTATGTAAAATTTTGATCATGTAGGAGTAGGGATGATAGACTGATGGATGGAAAGGCATCAAGACTTTTCAAGAATAGACTTCTTTTTCCAAAGGCAATAGAATTACTAGATGAAAAATACAGCAAAGAAAAGCTTTCTTACAATGAGTTTGAATAGACCATGAAATAGTTTTTCAGGGGAAGCAGAAAAAGCTGTGCCAACTACAGATTGTACAACTGTTCTGATTTTGGCTGGGATTGAGTTAATTTTCTTCATAGTAGCTCGTATGGTGCTATGTTTTCGATTTCAGATGAAAACAGTGCTGATAACACAGGGATGTTTTAGTTATTAGTGAACAGCACTTTTACAGCTTCAGGGCCTTTTCTGCTCCTCACTGTGCTTCCCCAGCGAGTGGGCTGGGGGTGCGCAAGAATCTGGGAGGGGACACAGCCGGGACAGCTGACCCAACTGACCAAGGGGATATCCCATGCCATATGATGTCATGCTCAGCGTCAAGACCAGAGGGGGGTGATTTTGTCAGGGCTGCCGTTGCTTGGGAACTGGTTGGTCATTGGTCGGCTAGTGGTGAGCGACTGGGGTTTTTGCATCACTTATTTTTCTTGGTTTTGCTTTTCCTTGCTTCTTTTTGCCTTTTTCCTCCTTTTCTTATTAAACTGTCTTTATCTCAACCCATGAGCTTTCTCACTTTTACCCTTCCAATTCTGCCCCCCATCCCACTGCTGGCCAGGGTTAGCCAGCAAAAAAACTGCAAAAGGACTAAAAACAATACTGCCCTGAAAAGCTTGTCTAGAACTGCCAGAGATAGTATGGTACATTCATAAGAAGATGTGACAAAGATAGAGATGAATAAGCTGAACCTCAGAAAGTTACAAAACCTAGAGCAGTAGTACTCCCAAGCATGTTGTCTGGTTCACAAGAAAAAAAAACACTAATATCATTAGGTTGTATATAAAGACATTTGATATTGAGGGATAAACTACTGCAGATTGCATAGAAAGATTAAGAGATGAGAGTGTATTCATCATTGAGTCATAGAACATTAAAAGAAAAATGATAGTATGTTATCAGAAGGTAATTAAGTACTTCCTACAGACATTCTCACTTGGTGTAAATCAGCAGATTTCATTTGCAGTGAGAATTCTGGTGATTTATAAACAGAGGAGAACTTGGCTCGCTGTTTGTGTTCCCATGCTGTCCTTGTAACACTGTTTGGACCGGAAACATTCATATTCATGTTTTCCTGAATTTTAAGATACTATGCATTGGGAAATAGTTGGCAGCCTGGGAAGTGCCATCTATCACTCCTGTTAGCTTAATGGAAAAGCTGTTTGACCACACAGAATACTTCACAAACCCAACAAAGTAGAAACAGATTTAAAATTCCAATGAACAGGGAACGGTGAGCCCAGTCTTGAGAGGTTCAAAACATGCATTGCTTTCACTGGAAGAGAACAGGGCAGATTTTGAATGAAAGAAAGAAACAGTTTCTCTAGGGCTTATTCCTAAAAGGAGCTGAAAATCTCCTAGGAAGTGTTGAGTGCTCCAGATTCCCACTGAATTCTTATGATTCTGTCCTCTTACATCTTTAAAACAAGAACATAACATTGTGCTTCTAAATCTGGAGGCTGTTATTTTTTTTTTTTTACTTAATGAAGTATAGTTTTATTTTCATTTCAAAATACTTGCTTTTAAAAACCATTAAAAAAATGGTGCTTTGCAAGTTATCTGACAAAATGAAACTAATAATTTTGTTTGCTGCTAGTATCCTCCAAGCGGTAATGTGAACTGAGGTATCAATTATTTAGTACCATGGAACACTAATATGGATATGGTGATTTCTCATTAATACTAACAACTTCAAAACTAATTCTCATTATCTGGAAATAATTATGTAGCTGCTTAGTAAGTGATTAAATTCAAACAGAAGTATATAATGTGTTTACAAAAAAAGAATTGGTTGACGTTACAAAATGTTAATGGCTTTATTCCTTAAAACTTATTGTTGAATCGGTCCATACATTTAAGGAATGTTCTTAAAACTGTGGACTGTGTTTTTATTTAGTGTAGAAATTGCATCCAATTTGGAAAAGCATTTTGGATCTATCAGCTGCAAATGAAGCGACAATCACAAAAATAATAAAACCCCAAAAAAATCCTAGAAGGATGTAATTCAGATTTTAATGGAAAAACAAAATTATTTGCCCATAATTGTTTGGCTAAGGCTGTTTCTATTTTCCCTTCATATGTATAATTTTGGCATTTAAAGGTTGGAAGTAGAGTAGCAGAAAGAAATCCTTTCACATGTGCAGGGTGCAGCAACTCAACGGGAGGAAGGGCTAAGACTCCTAAAGCGGGCATGAAGTTTGGGTGGGACAGTCTCTGGGGGCCTCGCTTCATCTCACTGTTTGAAAGCTTGAGGGTTTTTGTTGAGGGAGAAGCCTTCTTTTGTGTATCTTCCCTTATCTTTCAGGTTTTAGGACTAGGTGCTCAGCAGTAATGAAGAGTGTTGAGAAACGAGTGTGAAAATGGAGCGATGAGAAATGTTCACTCTGCGTTATAGCTTCCGTCTTGGATGATACACAGGGAGCTTAAGTGAGGAGTTCAGGAGCAGATGCATGGATGCTATTAAAGCTTATGTGCCAAAGCATTAAAACTAGAACTGTTCTTCTCCATAAAGGACAGAATAAAGAGGACCTTCTAGCCATAAATTCGCCAGTAAAATACACGCGCACTGTATCATTTGGCTCAATAAAAAATGCAGCATGTGGCAAAATTTTAGACAGATAAATGTAATTAACACTGAAAGGCAGATGGCAAGGAAAAGGGACAGAGGAAGAAAAAAATACATAAGGATGGGATGCAATGAAACTCTCTAACACGATGATCAAGGACTGGGAAGCCTGCCATATGAGGAAAGGCTGAGAGAACTGGGTTTGCTCAGCCTTGAGAAAAGAAGGCTTAGGGGAGACCTTATCACCGTGATCCAGTATTTAAATGGTGGCTACAAAGAAAATGGAGACTCCCTTTTTACAAGGAGTCACATGGAAAAGACAGGGGTAATGGGTACAAGTTACTCCTGGGGAGATTCTGATTAGACGCAAGAGGAACATTTTTCCCAGTGAAACAATCAGCCATTGGAATAATCTCCCCGGGGAAGTGGTGGATCCCCCACTCTGGACGCTTTTTAAGATTCAGCTGGACAGGTGCTGGGCCATCTTGTCTAGACCGTGTTTTTGCCAAGAAAGGTTGGACCAGACGATCCTTGAGGTCCCTTCCAACCTGGTATTCTATGATTCTATGAACATTGTAAGTACATTAAGAATTCCATCCTCACAGAGAACAATATTTAAATGCTTTCTTAAACAGAAGAATATGCTGCAGATTTTTCCCTGAACTAGAGCCTAAATTTACAAATGAGGGTCAGTGTATATTGGTTTATGCATTCACTGTTATACATTGTTGTTATCCAAAGTATAAATTTAAAGCATCCTGGTGTTAAGAAATGTGTTTAAGAGTGGCAGTTATACCATTTCTTAGAGGTACGATAAGAAGTGTCAGTGCCCTGCATAACAAATCATGTTTACGTTACAGTAGAAAGTAAACATTTGCATTTCAAACCCACACAAACTGTGGGTAATATGTTAAGGTTGCTCGAAGTCAGCCTTGCAAGAAGTTCTGGAGTCGGCATTCTGAGCAAGGTGGCTGTTTTCGAACAACTAACGTGTTCTTCATTTCAACCTTAGCAACCTGTGGTTAAGAGTGTCAAACAGTGGGAGGTTTTCAGTACGTGGATTTAATGGAGAGATAATGGCAAGGAGCGCATTAGAAAAAGGGAGGAGTGAGGTGGAATTAAACTGGGATTTTAAAAAATGGAAAATCAAAGTATGAGGTTTCAGGCCTGTCAAAATGTTTAATTCTTCTTGTTCAAGCTGCAGATGGTTTGAGTCATCTTGTGCCAGAATTAACTTGGTGACACAGTAAAATAACCTTTCAGAAATACGTTTCCCATATTTTATTCATTGTTGCACTTTAGCTGAACCTATTCTTTGCATGAATAAGGTATTTGAGATCAGATGCCCTCTTCGTACTTGCTTGGTGGGAATTAGAATGTGACTTGTTAAGAGCTAAGCCTAATTATGAAATGAAGGCATGAAATGTTGCTTTTGCTTACAGTGTGTTGTGCATCTTCATCTGTCTATGCAAAATACTTATGAAGTGTGCTAAAAATGAAACCTTTGTGTCTACATCATGCAAACAATCTGGAATGCCACCTTCTGTTATATAATAAACACAGGCTCATCTATAGAGAAGAAAAATAAACCACATGTAAAATTTGCACAGTTGAACTGGCTATTTAATTTAAGCCAAAAGGGTCTGTTCTACCATTTGGATGGCTCTTCAGATCCCAAAGCGTTGGACACCAGTAAAAGTAAAAGTTACGGTGTGGCCACTGGAACATTCCCAGAGGTTCCCAGAGGTTTAGCAGGTCATCTATCAGACTAAAAAGCTGGGCGCGACCATCAAAAGTTGCCTGTTTCTGAGGTGGCACGTTTTATTCCTTCTACCAGGAGTTCTTTTTGTCTTCTACCAGGCAGTCAGTTTATAGTGCTGACGGGGGCTGTAGAGGGTCCTATGTAGAGCAGAGAGCATTAGAGCAGAACTCTGTGCAAGATCTGAAAGCTGCCCTGTATATCCGGGAGACACATTTTGAACATGTTTTTGACATTGCTTGAATCAATTTGGTTTAGTGTAATGTTTCCCTTTAAAATGGCGTCTAGGCTTCTCATAAGGATGCACATAAAGAACAGTTTCTGCTTTGAACCCCGAGTATTAGTGGTTCAAATGGCTGTTAATGCAATAATATCTGCATATATGTTTTCACAATGCACACATCTCATTATACAATTAATTAAAAATACAATATTTATCCAATGCAAGCTGCATACATATTCAAGTGGTTTCAGTAAAAAGATTATTCTGAATTTTAAATTAATTTGGGATTTTTTTTTTTTCTATCACAAAAAGATTCTCTATGCTTCAAACGAAGGATTTTATTCAAGCAGATGACATCTTTCAAATCAGAAGCAGCATTTTAAGTTCAAGTGCTACATTTTGGTCTGAGGCAGGTGATTACTTTTATAAATCAGCTGTAAAAGGTAATCCTGAAAGCTCTCCATAAATAATAACCAAGACTGAAAATTTCTGTGTAGTGTGTGTGTATAATGGGAGGAAAATAGAGTTGAGGGAAATGGAGTTGAGGTTAAATGACTTTCTTCATGTAGCTAAATGGGCGTTTCTGCCATGGAAATCAAATGAGGGGTATACATATGGAAAGAGGGCAAGATCTGGTACCAGCTTTGCAAATGCTTCAAAAAATTATGCTGAGCAGCCCAGTCTGTTACAGCTTTTGAACAAAATCTGGAGGAGTGTTCATAACAAGTATAGAGCAATTTACATATTTTTCAGTTGTCAGACACTGTGTGCCACAAACTAACAGGGATGACTGGGTAGTATGGAAATCTGCTGCTGAAAAATTGTCCAAATAGATTTCAGTTCAGCGTGTTCTCCCATTATTGTCTGTGAACATTTGTACAAGTAAAACTTTCTTTGGAGCTGGTGAATTGTAAACCTTCACAAAAGGTTTGTTTAATCAATGCTGTATCTGTGCCAACGTGGAAAGTAGTTTAGCACAATTAGGTCACATAGTCAGGAAACAGTAATGCTGTTTATTGCATGATTCGGATAAATATTCATGAAGCTGTAGTAGTGAAGTCTTAGCTTTTGGGCTGATATAGCCAACAATCGCAAATAGATGCAGCTCAAACACCTTTTGGAAGGAATTTCTCTAAATTTTCAGGTAAATTACTTCTCAAACTCTGGAGAATGCTTTCTATTTTTCCTTTGCCAAAATGCCACCAATTTATAAATAAAATAATTAAAATAGTGTTATTAGGGCTTGGTCTCATTCAACAGTTGTATTGAGTAAGTATGAATAAAGTCATCTGTAATCTTCCTGACCACTTCATAAGTGGCATAAAGGCAACATCTATTGCATTAATAGTTTTTTGAGCAAAAATTTCAGTTATCATTTCTTCAACGTGAATGTAATGTTTCTTTTTAAAATGTAAAGAGAAATATAAAAGTATTGTGTTACCTGTCACGTGTATCTGAATGCAGTTCAGATTCCACGTAAGTGGAATCTTGACATAGCTGTATAAGTACAGCGTTATAAAGGACACTCAGCAAATAGTTCCCACAAACCCTGGAAAAACTCTTACCACTATTATATAAAATGGTATTTTCACACCAAACACAGCGGTTTCTTCTTCACTTAATATTTCGGTATTTTTGGTTTTCCCCTGTTTCTGTCTGGACTTATATTAGTAGAAAGATCCAAAAATTATTGAAAATGCTCACTTTCATGTTGTAGAGATTAATGAGAAGCAAGAAGTATTTTTTAAGCAACAGGATGTTTATTATTAAGACTGATGAGAAAATGGAAATTAATTCCCTTGAAAAAATTGTTAAAAAAATAACCCGTAATGAAGATGAGAAGGAAAATCCTGCAAATTTTTGTGGTTAAGAATTGATGGAAAATTCCATTTGAGAAAACTGAAGCAGAATTTTTAAGCTTTCCAGCTATGGCCATGGAAGCATTTTGTCAGTTGGGAGAAAGGGAAATGGATGGGAACCTTCCAGAGTGGCATCTGGGGAGCCATCGTTTTGATTTTTTCCTAAAGGAAAAGTGTTAGAAAATTTTTCCAATGGCAAGTTCCAAACCTGCTTTGTTTGTTATTCGTGCAGTCACAGCTGTCTGCTCTCAGAATTCCTCAGTCATGCTAAAGGATGGATGTGGGTTTGTTTTCCTAATAGCAATTTGATTTTCTTGCTGTATTAAGTTCTTTATTGTGCAAGCCTTCAACAACATGCAATTTTCCTTGTGTTCCCTTCCTTTTTAACCCTTTAACCACCTGAGTTTATGTTATTGCTTTTAATCACCGCATTTCTGTAGCTCACCCTTTGTAGATATTTCAGTTCTGGTATGTTCCTTTGTTCCTGTTGCAGCTTTTCTTACCTTGCAAGGGCAACAGCTTCACCACAGCAGCTCAAAAATATTGCAAAAGGTCATGAAGAATTGTCACTGTCATGAGTCATGAAGAATTTCACAGCATTTAAAATAGCGTTCAATCTTAAAACTGTTTCTCTACACAATGTAAGTTATTAACTCTCTCCCAAAATGTAAAAAATATCCTTGTCAAATTTCAAAATTATAAAAAAATATAGTTATATCTATATCTATATCTGGCAAAAGATGTTTCTTCAGCAGTTTTTAAAACCTCAGAAGCAAGCTACTTGCAGGTTACAAAATGCTTAAGGTTAATCTCCATATTAAGAGATTTAAACATGTGAGTTAATAAAGACAAAGTAGCATACAGATATCTTAGCAAAATTGCTTTTGAATTATTTTTCATCTCTGGAAGAACATCTTCAGGTGCATATTGATCAGAGGACTTATTCTGTCCTCGTACTAATGTGACTTTCTTGTTTCAATGTCAGAAATGAAGTTCTAATGGTCTGAATTTGTAGTTTCACTGTCAAATCAATGCCTTGTATCTGTCAGATGTCAAAATGATGACTGAAAGTATGGTGTATGCTATAATGCAATTATTTTGAACAGCACCTTACTCTGGCTTTTTAATAGCAGCCACTGGTCATATATGTAGTAATTAAGGGCCTAAAAAATTGGATGACTTTCTGAAACACTCATTTAGGAGCCTGATGTTTTTCATGTTTGTCTGTGTCTGAGAAAATAGTATATTTGAGAAGTTGATACAATTGTTGAGATACAATTCCTTCAACTATTTTTGAGTTAAAGGTTTGTGTTGAAAGAACATTTTTTCTATTGTTTAAAAATATATATAACTACATTTTTTTTTATTTTGAACAGAACTGCAGCAAAATGTTTCAAGCTTGAAACTCAGATCTTCACACAGATTCATTTATATGAGGAATCAGTGCTTTTCTTGGTTTGAGAGAAAAATAAAAATAAAGAGGCATACATGATTGAGAAAGCATTTTTTACTTGCCTAGCTTAACACAAAGCTCACAGAAAATGTAAATTTACTCACTAACATTCAACTCAGTGAATGAAGAACTTCAAAGTCTAACTGGAACATTTAAAAATCAACTTATTATGCAAGGGCTCTTCCCCCTCTCCTTTCTTTTTCTTAGCAGAGGAACAAAATACTTGGTAATCTTCTGCTATTAACTTTTAAGTTCCTCACCACTGAAATGTCAAAATATAATACAAAAGAAAGTTTTTAATAACTGTTCCAACTTCCATTTTTTTTCTAGTGAAGTATGTAGATTATTACTGCTTTAAGTTGCAAAACATAGCAAGTAGAGCTGTTTTGGGAATCAAATAAAATTTTGATTAATCTTTTATTAGAAAATAGTTTCTTAGGCTCAGAAGGGAGTCTGTCATCAAAAGGAGAGACTGACTGCACAGAATAGCCAATAGTCTGAATAACTGAAGAGAGCTTTCAAGTTTTCACTGTGCTTGGTTCAAGCTACTTGTGTGGATGGGAGTGTGTTCATCTCAGGTAAAGGACTAATCATTGGTCTTACTGTCTTGCTTGAGTGGGGGTCTGCCAGTCCTTTCTCTCTCCTCTTTCTTCCTCACATAATTTTATCTTGTTCTCATATGGAGTTGGAATATTTAAAAATGTGGAAGTATTCTGTGGGACAGGAAAACAGTTTCCAGCCCAGCACTTAAGAGAAAAATTGCAGAATATGCATGGTGTCTACATTAATATTACTTTTGGCATCTTAACATCACATTCTTCACACGACCTTTTTTTTTTTCCCCACTCTTCACGGTCTTGTAGAATAGTAAAGTTTAAAGCACCTTTGTTTTATACATCTTATAAATTTTCAATAGAAGTTAATCACTGCTGCAAAAGTTATTGTTATGGTCTAGAGAGTAGGTTTACATTTAGAAGACGACAACACTCGAGAACAGGATTAATCTGACAAGGTGGACATCTATAGAGCCTTGACCCGTTTTAGAGGTGTGCTTTAGGAACAGATGAATCACTTGGATCAGATTAATCTCTTCCTGTAAGTGTGGTTTAGAATAGAATAGAATAGAATAGAATAGAATAGAAGATTTCAGTTGGAGGAGACATACGACAATCATCCAGTCTAACTGCCTGACCAAAAGTTAAGCATGCTATTACGGGCATTGTCCAAATACATCTGAAACACTGACAGGTTTGAGGCATTGACCGTCTCTCTAGGACACCTGTTCCAGTGTTTGACCACACTCTCAGTAAAGAATTGTTTCCTAATGCCGAGTCTGAACCTCCTCCCGTGCAGCTTTGAACCATTTCCATGTGTCCTGTGCCTGGATCCCAGGGAGAAGAGATCAGCACCTCCCTCTCCACGTCCCCTCCTCAGGAAGCTGTAGAGACCAATGAGGCCACCTCTCAGCCTCCTTTTCTCCAAACTAGACAAACCCAGAGTCCTCAGCGTCCTCATAGGACATTCCTTCCAGCCCTTTCACATCCTTCTTAACTTGCAGGGCTCAGAACTGCACACAGTATTCAAGGTGAGGGCACACCAATGCTGAATACAGCAGGACAGTCACCTCTTCTGACCGGCTGGTTACGCTGTCTTTGATGCACCCGAGGACTGCTGACTCCTGTTGAGCCTGCCATCAACCAGCACCCTTTCTGCAGGTCTGCTCTCCAGCCACTCCTCTCCCAGTTTATACTTGTGACCAGCATTACTCCATCCTAGGTGCAGAATCCAGCATTTATTCTTGTTAAATTTCATGCCATTAAGAATTGTCCAATGCTCCAGACAATCTAGATCCCTCTGCAAGGCCACTTGTCCCATGAGAGAGTCAACAGTACCTCCCAGTTTGGTATCATCAGCAAACTTGCTAATGGTTCTTTCAACTCCTGCATCCAGATCGTTGATAAAATTGTTGAACAGGACTGGCTCTACACTTGAGCCCTGAGGAACACTGCTGGTGATCATCTGCCAGCCAGATGTAGCCCCGTTCACTATAAGCCTTTGAGCTCTGCCCTTCAGCCAGTTCTTCACCCAGTGCACCATGAACCTGCTCATCCCACAGCTGGACAACTTGTCCAGAAGGATGCTGTGAGGGACAGTATCAAAAGCCTTACTGAAATCCAGAAAAACTACATTCACCACCTTCATCCACGAGGTGCGTGACCTTATCATAGAAGACTATCAAATTAGTTAGACAGGACTTTCCCTTTGTGAACCCATGATGACCGTGCCTGATCATAGAATCATAGAATGGTTTGGGTCAGAAGGGACCTTTAAAGGTTATATCTAACCCAACCCCCAATGATCATTGCATTATTCTTTAAATGCCTTTCAATAGTACTCGCTATAATCTTCTCCATAATTTTTCCAGGAAATAAGGATAGATTAACAGGTCTGTAGTTTCCTGAGTCTTCCCTCACGCCCTTCTTCTAAATTGGGTTAACATTGGCTAGCTTCCAGGCAGCAAGGACCTTCCTGGACTCCCAAGACTTTTGGTAGATGATCAAGAGGGGTCCTGCCATAACATTCACTAGCTCCTTCAGTACTCTGTGATAAATCCCATCAGGCCCCGTGGACTTGTGAACTTTCAGCTCATACAGCTTGTCCCTTTACAATTTCAGTGTCCACAAATGGAAAGTCACTGTTCACACAGTCGTGGTCCTCCAACTCAGGGGACCAGGCAGCCCAAGGTCTATCAGTATTATTAAAGACTGAGGCAAAAAAAAAAAAAGCATTGAATACCTCTGCTTTTTCTTCATTCCTATTAGATGATGACCTTCAACAGTATCAGTCCAATGTTTTCTTTAGACCTCCTCTTGCTATTAACGTATTTTAAAAAAGCCCATCTTGTTATCTGACACAACACTGGCCAGTTTCAACTCTAATTGAGCTTTGGCTTTTCGTGTCTTCTCCCTGCATGTATGAACCACAGCTCTTTGTCATTTCTTTTCATTGACTATAAAGAGAACACAAGGTGACTAGCTGAGGTGTGGGTACCATCCCTGTATACATCTAAAATTAGAGGACTTCAGGCACCAGTACGGGGGCTTTACAGCTGCATACGTGAATCAGGGGTACATGCAAATAACACTTCGGAGCTTAACTCTGGGAGGGTGACCTTTGGAAATTCCCTCTCTAAGGACTGGTTGAAACTCCAAAATAAGAATGTATTTATAAATAATGCTAGAAAGTTTTTAAGTCTTCCATCAGCTCCTGTTACCCAGCTATGATCGTAACATTATCTGGTTCCTGTCTTGGCAATGTTGTTTTTCATAATCTGTATGTGGGCAATGCAAACAGCATGGGAGAGAGATGTAGGAGATGGGGACGAGTCGGGGATATTGAAACTTTCTTCTGTTGTGGCTGATCCTGTGAGGGGGCTGCATGGTAATATTCTCAATAGGCATGGTCAGTCCTGGGCAGAAGGTCTACTCTGTCCTTAGACTCATTTATAATATTTGTGCAAACCTTAAAGGACTGTGAATCTCCTGAACTTTTCCATAGCATTTGCTGGAAAACTTGCAAAACATGAAGACAGAGTAATTGAATATATGAATGCAGGCTTCGTAATTTAGCCTTCTGTGGAGTGGGTTCTGCCGAAATTGTGTATGTAAAGTGAATTCTCTATGTACAGCTTTGCAACTAATCCACTGAATATAGGTTAAACGAATACAGTCTGGGTCCAGTGTCTACCGAACTTTGACAATATGTCCATGAGTCTTGCCTCAAGCATGATCTGGCAAGTAATTCTCCATGGCTATTCCTACAAGGAATCTGCTGCCTTTCGTGCCAGTAGCCCAAAGATATATACACGCGTTGCTGGAGTGCGCATGAGGCACGTAGCCTTTGCTCAGACTGTACATGCATATTGTTATGAGGATAGATACCCCCTGGAAAATATTGAGAAAACAATTAATCTATTGCACTAGGGGCGTAGGGCAGGAGCCAGCCAACTGTTGCATATCCAAAGAATCACCCAGCCCTAAGAAAGTATGTCTTAATGATTTAATTACTTTTCTCATCTGAGTGGATATTGTAATTCCGATTACAGAAGCTGAGGGTGAACATGCTTAAAACTAATAAATACAAAGTGCATTCATCTGAAATGAGCATCATCAGCACTCACAATGAAATTTCATTTATGGGCATTGTTTCATTAAATGTAACCTCTAGCTTATTACAGACACATTATTTTTCATTTTTTATGCATGATGTCACTCCTTTATTTAAACAGAGCATGGTAAATATTTTATGAAACCATTAAAGGAACAAATAATAAATTTCTGCATTAAAAATGGATCTGTGAAAGTGTCTGGCAACTAAAATACAAACAAACAAATAAACAAAAAGAGTGGAATTATGTTGCAATCTGTCAGAAATTCTCCTGGAGTTTTATCAGTGGTTTGGCTGCTGCTACTCTATTTCTTAGTCAGTTGGCCTATTAATATGAGATGTGTAAAATGGTAGAAATATGTGAGCTACCTTGGGGCAGAATATGATGATCTCGCTCTACCTCAGATTTTTAGAGGATGCTAATTGTATGCTGGCCTTTTTGTTTCCCCCAAAGCTCTGTTTCATGTATTTAATTAGAGATTTTTAACTTTTAAAGCATTTGCTGTGCACACTGGCAAGTATTTTTAAGAACCATGTCCTATGTGCTGAGGCAATTGTGCAGATTAGCTAAAAGAGTCATTAAGCATATCTGCTTGCACAAGACTGTCATAATCCAGTCTCCTAGCATAATTTTATGGCTGCTGCAAAAGGCAGGATACAGATGGGGTGTTGAACTTGCAGCTTAGCACCTCCTGTGAATCCCATTGATTTCAGCAAGAGCTGAGAGAATTCTTCAGTTTGCGAAATCTGGCCCCTCAAAAGACAGCAATTAGTCTAATGGCAAATCCTACAGTCTTTATGTGGACGAAACTCACACTGAACTTACTGAGAGCCCAGTACTGTTCTACCAAAATCAAGAGACTTCATAAATAGCTGGACCAAGTAGCTAATTACTAAAATGTGATCCTGCAGGAAGCTGGGCCGATGCTTCTTCGTATCCCAGAGGGGATGGTTGTGGTGATGGCGGGAAATACTCATTGTGCTCAGCATCTTCCAACACTGCTCTGTACCTGAGAGGTTTGAATCTAAAATGAATGAAATTCAAGAGACATTTTCTTCCTGCTTCAGAAAAAAAGAAAAAATAAAAAATGACAGAAATCTGAATACACAGATTTGAGTTTCAGTGCTAATGTGTCATTGCCAGGTATTACTTTTCAATTTTCTCCTTCCAGAAGGGAGTAGCTTTGTCAAGGTCATGCCACAAATAAATCATTTCTCTGTTTCAGTCAGGTCTTAGTAAAGCAACAGTAATCAGGACCTTCTTAAATAAGGGTTTCTTTCTAAGGAATGGATTCTTATTTCAAATGACCTCTTGCCTCTTTTTCTTTTTCTTCCTCTGTTTTTAACATCTAAGTGATTTGCAAACTTCTCGCGTTTCAAGGACATAATTAAGAATGCTGATTACATTCATATCATTCTCAACACTGAAGAATGTGAACAGGAGTGCACTCACTGCTTTTTAAATACTTTTGTCCCAACCTCTATAAATAAACATAATTAATAGAACTTGAGAAATAAAACAGGTCATGGTGTCTCCTCAGAAGGCGCCAGGTTGAGAGTGTAGATCTTCATGCATCAAGAAGAGCATGTAACTGGTAATATGTTGTCTTCAAAGAGGATAACCTGTGTTTATGACAAGGCTTGGGCTTGATGAGAGTAAACGGATGCTGCTCTGATACCATTATTTCTTCAAAGTACACATTAATATATTTTAAATGCAAGTCATGGCTCTCATTAATGCCATTATTATGAATTACTAAGACCTCCATCCATTAGTTTGGTCACAATGTTCTTAATTAATAGGTGACCTGTCTTTAACCAGATATCATATTTTACATAGATTGTCTGCCAATAACCCGAGACAAATACCAATGCATAATTAATTTTATTTTTTAATTAATTCTCAATATATGATGCTGTATGGATTCAAAAACAGAAAGGTACTAATTAGAATTTTGTTTTAATTAGCCTTGCATATGCTAAGTGCATTCTGCAGTGCTCAGTGCAACAGAACTGGTGATCAGGAGGATGGTTGAAAACTCCTGATGGGGTTAGAAATATGGCTCAATAGTAACATAAGTGTTATCAGTGCTGCTCAAGAAGGAAAATTGCAGAGCCATTTTTCCATAGTCCTTATTCTAGTTGTGTCATGTACTATTTTCCAACTGTGATCCAAGAACAGTTTCAAATTAGTAATGAGGTTAAGGGGTGGAGATGTTACTACAGCAGTCTGTAACTGCCAAGGAAAGCAAGTACCTTTTCATTCAGCCATAACTTAAACTATCACTTTCAAGACATTGCTAGGACTTCTGCGTGTCTCTTTCTGTGACTTTGCAACCTGTAGATAGTGAAATTCTCTGTAACAAAGTTTTGCATCAGCTGAATGCTCCAAGCTCATCTAAAAACACCTGGATTATGGTCCTGCATGTAACAGCAACCAGAATTTGTTGTTAGAAGTTGCCAACGGGCAGTCTGTGGCACATTACATAGCACTAAGCATGAATCTGAGTAATGCATCAGAGGACCTTCTTCATATCTCCCAGGGTTTTGCTTTTTCTCTTTGTCTCTTGATTTTTTTTTTATTTTTTATCTTTTCATTTTCAAATGATGATAGGAGCCTGAATCACTTAGATGGATTGAAAAATGTCACCTTTCTGTGCTGTCTTTCAACCCTGAGCCGTTTCCCTCCTTCTGCTATCTTCGCAGAGCTCCACAGAATAGTTTTTCATGCAGTTTTTCCCTACTGTTTGACAGAGCCACTATTATGGTCTTGAAGGCCATCAATAAAAGCTGGATTTTGGCCTGTCCTTTCTCCCTCTTGCACCCTCTTACCACCCGGCTCTGCCTCCCAGCCCAGGGGTGCTCTGTAGCCTGGGCCTCCAGCAGTTGTCCACGTCCCACAGACCAGCTCTGCTTCACACCTTCTTGTGGAGAGGAATGTACTGAAAACTATGAGACGTGGATACTGGTAATGAAAGCTGTATAAGTAACAATCTTTCCAAGGCCTTTTTTAGAAGTTATGAATGTTCAGCATATTAAGAGACTGTATAAGGGAACATCTGTTCATGCAACATCATTCCAAAAATCTGGAGTATGGAAACAATGGTTAACATTTAGAGAATAAGAACTTGCTGGGAGATTTTCAGTTTGTTTAGATTATTTTTTTTTAAATTCTATTTTTTCCTCCTGTAGAGCTTCTTCAAGGGCTTGAAGTCCTTGTAATTATTCCAGGCAAGCGCTCCTAGCATTGGGTTAGATGTCCTCAGCAGAAAACAAGAAAATGCCATACTAGCAAAGTGACGATCACGAAGAGCTACGTATCTGGAATTAAGGTAACACACTGTGGCATTCCAATTGAAGATTTTCATTCAATGCTAAAGTAAGCTTATATTATGGATGGGAAAAGCAATTTTTTGTACAATTACTCAAATGGCAAGCTTTTGCTTTTGTATTTCGTTTCAGAAGGAAAAGACATATTTTTTTAATTTTCTAAGGAAAAGTTTGGTAATGACTGAGAGTTGGAAATACGACATTTTAGTTTGGGTGACAGAGTAAATGTTCAAGCTAAAAATTATATTTGTATCAGTTTAATGGCTGTGCTTCAGAGTGCATATTTAAGAAAAATCATGATTTTCCTTTTTATTGTCAAGCAGATTCACCTGTTTTCCTGTTAAGTGATATCACAGATGCTGAGATTAGCATAATCTAAGTCGTTCCGTGTACAGTAAAATGGTTATCAGATCAGAGCCAAAGGAGGAAAGGAAGATTATGTTTGTTATAATAGCTTTTTGGAAAAAAAAACAACCCCACATTATGGTCAGATCCAATTCACGTGTATTCATTTTTAAAATAATCTTACAGTATCTGTTTGACCTTAAAACAATTCAATGTAATGATATACCATAGACCACAGCAATACTAAATACCCTATTTATTTGTGGATTGGAGGTATCATTGCTCATTGTCTGGCACCATTTTTGTACAATAACAACTTCCAAGGAAAGCAGCATATTAATTCTGATACAGAAGGGCATTTCTCTGCTCTCGTTTATGTCACAGAAACCCCCATGAAATCAGTAGTCTTGAACTGCATTAGATGATAGGAAAGTATGTCTCTGCGATCATGTTGCTGCTTCTTGTGAGATATCTTCCATACGTAGTTCATCTATTATCTAGAATAAGAGAAGATTGCCTCTTGCCTCTCTATTTGATGTTCTGCACTGAGCTCCAACCTTCGGATCAGCAAAACTTGAAGGGCTTATTTCTTCACTGCTCTCCATGGTGGCTGCAGTATAAAGCCCTAAAGATTTCTTCCCCTCCTGGTTCAAAACCATGTACATTTCCTCACCATACATCTTCTTGCCAGCCCTTAAACGGGGCAGCCTTCTCTGTGGGCAGGCCAGGAGACGATAACGTCTTTGACCTTTCAGGTTCTTTTGCTTCTCTCTACTGTATTCTGCTTGTATACGTGTAGGAAGGGAGAAAAAGGAGTTCATAACCTGAATTTTGTCTCACCTGTAGCTTTTTAGAGGATGATATATGGCAACGTAACTTGTAAGACTGCCATGCACAAAGTAATGGCCAACTGATGTCAAAAACATGTTGGGAAGTTAAAGGTGGTCGGCCAGATCTGATGTCACTTACATTGCTATGAATGTAAAGATACGTAACTTTTCGGAGGTACAGAGGAGACCAGAATCTGGCACCTTATAATTAACATACATCATGCAGATTAACAGTGTAATTTTTTAATTATTAGACAGAATTGTCCTAGATATAACGATATAATGATGCAGTAAAGTCCAAACTATTTTTGTTGATTATGCCAATAAGAGCTTATTTTTAACCATCCATTATAGGTAAAAGTAATAGAAATAACTTACAGTTATGAATGATTCACTACCAGCAAATAAAATTCAAAAATGAGGGTTAGTTTTGGCTATTTGTTAAGCAGAAGAAACTGTCTTGTAGTATGAAATAGCTGTCCTGTTCAGGTGTCACAATAAATTTATCACCTCCAATAAAATGTAGAAAGTATTGTTTTTCTAATATTAGTGAAAGATGACGTCCATTTAAATTAGATTTTTCATTCATTTCTAATTGGCTTAAAATCCGGTTTAGCTACAGCTCTTTCACTCATAACTTGTTTAAAGGATTCTAATTCTCATAGATAAATAGGCATCCTGACGTTTTTCATTTTCATCCATCATTAAGTTTCTTACGGCTGAGGTTGCCGGTTGTGCATTGCCTTTCCATTATGCTATCAACTTCTGAAGTAACTGGGTTCAGATTGGATCCATTTATTTCATTCAGTGCCTTATCTGCCTCTTTCCCCCACTTTTTTAAGCACTGCCGAGGGTCATATTGAAAAACTATCTCCAATTCCAACTGAAATCAACCAGGAAATGGCTTTATTTTACTTTTAACTGCGATTGAAATCAAACAGGACTGCATCATTTTATAAAATGGTCATTTACAATACAGCGCCTTGTATGCTATCTTGAAAGCACCCTAAATTTCCTGTATATGCCTGTTTTTCACTTCATTCATTTAGAATTGTTTTAGAAATAGAAAATATTGTGAAGAGTAGGGTGTCATTAAAAAATGCATATTTTTTGGAAACAAGAGACATTTCTGTATACTGCAAAGAAGGAACATATGTACTTTAGATGGATAAGAGTAATAGGCTCTGAAGGGCAAAATAAATCAAAAGACCGTTCCTTTCCAGTAGCACCGAGAGACTGAAAGAGAATGTCAGGCTGCAGAGGCAGCTTGTGTGTTTTGATACACTATTTTCAATAAAGGGCAGAACTGAATGGGAGACTCAGAATTAGAAATTCCTCATACTTTGCTTTTATTTACAAATGCACTTCCGCAAGGACTGCTTTTTGAGGCAATTTCTAATATGTTTTCGTCTTGCTTTAATCCTTACCCCTGTTTGCAGTGATCCAGGACAGTCATCAGGGTGACTGTTAAAGTCTAGGACTGGGTTTTGAAGAAACAGGGGTCATTCCTTGTAAATATGTAACTTAATGATACCTTTTACAAGCATGAAGAGAATGGAGCGATGACTGCAGGTTAGATTTTCCTGACACTGTGGGACTACTGGAGGTTGGGAGTTTTTATTCTATATTTCACCTGGTTCTTGTACTTGTTTTTTCTTTTTATTTTTTAACTCCCCATGGTGGATATTGATAAGGACAGTCTATAAGATGTGTGTGGAGAAACTGATGTTATTCTTGAAATTTCTGGCTTATAAAAATGGGCTATCCTTCAGAAATGCATTTCTTCTTTATTTCAAATGAGGCTGGAATTAGACATAGATATATCAGACACATTAGATCAGTCTATTAAAGAGACTATAAATCAATCGGTTATGTTTTATAGCACTTTCTATATCTTCCTCTGTTCCCCCCATCTTTATCTTCACTTTTTAATGGAACTAATTTTGTTAAAAGGAGATATTAGGAAATTACCTCAATTATCTTGCATGAGACATTCAAGAATGTGGATGCTAAAGCAAAAAGTCTTATATGTAGAACTGATAAATCGATAGAAGAAGTTTTAATATCTGTGGTACAGATCAGACTTCTTTTATGAAATTTAGAGAGTGAATAATAATCTTAGTGTTGTCTCAGGCTGTTTTCTTGTTAACAGTCCACTGAGGAATAGGGCATTTCCCGTCTGCTCATGAAATAGTCACCAGGTCTACCTCAGAAATGTCAGCTGGCACACTGTGCTCTGCTGAACGTGTGTCCTGGATACAAACTGGCTCAGGACTCTCCAGTGTTTTCACTGTTGGCTTTTTGAAAGGTTTTGCACCCTATACTTGCTCTGCTCCTTATACTCTTTCACCAAGTATCTGGGGCCGTAAGAATAGAGAGAATATTGACCTGAATCACTGCTGTAGTTCATGGCAACTCCAAAATTTTGGGCACTTTCTGTGTATGCCAGCAGGGCACGAGCATTGGTCCAGTGACAGGGTGTCTTTGGCAAGGGCTACCATCAGTATCCTTGTAGCCCCTGCTTTAGGGTCTCCGATGTGCAGAGCAAACCCAGCAGAGAGCATGCAGTCGATGCCGTCATATCAAATATCCTCAGGAACAGAACGGAGGACCTCCAGGGCTGAATGCAGGAGGTCCAACAGCATGCGCTGTATCTCAGATAATTGCAAGATGCTCATATTGGCTCCCAGCTCTCTGTGTGAAACGTGTTTAACTGTGTGTCGGTGATGATAAAGGAGAGGATGTTGGGGGAGGGTAATATATTTGTCTTTTGTGTATGATTTTCTTTCACTCATCCAATCCTGCCCTTCATAAGCCATGAATTTGCAGACATCTGGCATGAGCTCCTTGACGTCTGGCAAGGGGGTAGCACAGGAAAAGGAAAGATGAACGGAACAAAGCTTGGTATTTCGTAAGCGGTTTACAGAACATTAAGGGGAATATTTTGTTCCAGTAGATTTTAGAATTCCTTGCAAATAAAGCTGAACGCAGAAGCGGTGCATTTTAGGTTTTGGAGACTTTGATCCCTTAACTCTTTTCTACTGATTTATTTGAGTGAATTTCGGATTTTAAATTGCACCTCCTATAATGATTGAATGCACTTTCTGTGTACCTAGTATTTATGGTGCAGCTGTTGGCAATGTTAATGTGAAAAGCACATCTCCTGAACATTGTCAAGCTCTTATTGTCACCTTTAGTTCCCTGGGAGATGGGGACAGAATTTTATTTCAGATTAAAAGGAAGAAAACTGTTACCTTTCAGGGAAAACATATATTTATGTTTCTGGATGTCTCTAAAGTGACTCAGACAAGGAGACACATATTTGAGTTATTGTTGCTAGATTTTATTATGCTTGGTGCCTGGGTGGCTATACTATATTTTATGCTGCAAGGTTTAGAGTTGTTTTGGAAGGGAAAAGAAGGGAAGCATTTTTTTGATCTTGATGAGGATGATAAAATGCAAATTCTAAGGACAAAATTCAGTGGTGATGCCATTGGGAATGTAAGTTCGATTTTTCATACATGACAGTCATTTAAATTCAGGCCTCATCTTATCTCTTCTCTCTTTTCCACCTATTTTTACCTGTTTTTTCAATGAGTAAATATGTCAAAATTGGTGAAATGTATATGCTGGTAGCCTATAGGAGGTATGAATTAAAATGTGATGATAACAAAGCTAGGCTCAAGCCCACTGCTCATACGCATCTGACTTGCTAATATGTTTTACGGGCCTTACCAGTAAGTTTTCGTGAGGTAAATATCTAAATTGCCTGTGTGGTCAGTAGACAGAGAGGATGCTTCCGAAGGACTCCAGAGGGAGAATCCGCCAGTCTCACGTTAGGTACCAAATTACATAGGTGACTTCTCTCCCTGGAAAGCCTTTACGACCACCTACCTCTCTTGCTAATATTATGAAACTTATTTCTGAAGGCCTGCCTCATTAGGCCTCTGAAATTTAGGAGGGAGTTTGGTGCAAGAAAGATGAACTTGATCCTACCCTAATTGCGTCTCCCAGGGAGTCGTAGTGAGTACAAGGAGAACATGTAACTGCGAGCCAAGGGTTCCCAAAGAACTGTTTCTCCTAGCTCAGGCTGTGACACTGCAAATAGGGTCACCAGCCCAACAGAAATTCAGTTGCTAATTCAGGCTCCCAGCTGCAAGCAGGGTCAAAAGCCCAAATATGAAACCTAATTAGACATTGAGTATATGCAAAATAGAGCTCCTCCTTCCTTTCCTGTCCAACATAACGTTATACACACATTTAATTGGCATAGGGCTACTATGTATATATGCAGCACTTCTAATTAATAAGTGATAATGTAAAGACTTTGTATTTAAAGCTGATATTTTTTGATGGTAAAATATGACCTTATTTCAATGAAATTATTTGATATTGTAAATAACAATAACAAAAAATATTAAGCAAGTTAAATTGCACCTCTTAACTGGTGCGTATACGATGATTTATAATAGAATCCCTTGTTTGCTGGAGGAAAGCTAAGGCAAGCAATATAGCACGTTACACGAGTAGATTTATATGACCTGTTTTGACTATGGGTTTGCTCTGCAAGTCAAGACAAACATAAACATGCACACGTATATGCGCACACACACAGATCTTAACAGCTTCTAGCTTGAAAGGGAGAGAAGTTGACCATCAAATAAAGGTTGCCTCTAAGTAAATTTGATCATTATCTCTTAATTAAGTGAAATTATTTAGTAATGATAGTATCATGAAAAGTGAGAAGTAACCCTTGGATTGCTGGATGTATGTGATAAAGGTCCTCAAGTAGGATAGTATGTGCACTGTGGGAAAAAAAAAGCTTACAAACATATTTGGGTAGTTGTGAAACACCATGGTACTGTTGCTCCTCAGTGGGTTCCTGGGTCAGAATTCATGCCCAGGGAAGCTCCATTTGTACAAAGCTTTTGTGGGTTAGCACAGTCTCCGGTTGGTATGGCCCTGTAGACCATCAGGGAAATCTTGACCCTTCTGTTGACACATACTTGGTTTTCTTTGTGGCTGCAAGTCTTCCTAACATTTTCTGCCCTTCTGAACAGTCTTTTTAAAAAGTGCTTGAGCACCAGTGTGTTTTTAGTATTATTATGAAAAAACTAGAAATGCGCTATTTAAAATTCACGTGGGTGTGGTTACTGTCAACTTCTCGTTCAGCAGCAACACAGGTATTTTTTCTTGGAGGAGAAGCTTTTATCCATTAACTTAAGAGTTAGAGTGTGTTTTTGTGTCACAGTACAGTGCTTTGTGGTGATACACAAGCTCTGAATTATCTGTGTAATGAGCTGAGGAACAGGGTGTATTATACCCTCAAAGAACCTTTTTTAGGGAACCTACGTAGTTTCTGACTCCCGAGCTGGCTTTCTCAGGGCTTGCTGAGTACCGCTTTGTAACACGGCTATGGTATGCGGCCAGTATTTGGATTTAGGTTATCCTTTGTGTGGAAAGACATGCCTGAAGCCAAAAAAAAAATTAATTATGAAAATTTTGTTCTCACAGAAATGAAAAAAATAAAACACCTCCAGTGATCTTGGGGTTCAAGTACACTCTTTGAAGAAACAGGTCTGTCCTAGTAAAACGAGGTGTACACAGTGGAAGTTAACTAGTTATGTAGGCTCCCTCGTAATCAATAGAGAGGATGATTCATTCTGTGATAAATTTCAAAGGCAGATGTGCCCCTACTTCATGTTAAAATTAATTCTCACTTGCTATGAACATAATCCTCAAAAAATTATGGGATAGGGACTGTGAAGGAAAAAAAGTGGAACAATATCAGCAATGCTGTCTTTGGAAACCTACATTTTAGAAGACCTGTGATCACATTTTGAATTGACTAAACTGAACATCATCATGGAGAAGTTATCTAGACTTTTGAAAGCCTGTATTTTTTTTCCCTGGTGGATTTAAACTCACTTGTATCCAAACCCAGATATTTAATTTAGATAAACTTCAAACTGGTGAGTGTGAATTGAACTTTGTATGGAATAGTTAAGGAATTCGTTTGATATTTCTAGAAATAAAAAAGAAATAATATAATACACTATAGATTTTTCCCTTTATAACAAAGTTCCAGACTGGCAAAACTGGAAACAGCTTTCTTTCATTATTAGATTTTTTTTCATTTTCCTTTCTTCTGTTATTGAAGTTCTCGGTTTTCTACCAAAACACCCACAAGCATGTAAATTCCCTCGGTTTTCATTTATTTCATTATTTCAGGTTATCTCAAGTTTCATTTTGGATGAGAAATAATGAAAATAGCATATGCCAGTTATTTCCTGTAGCAGATAGATCTCAGAGGAGCTTATATATTGCTCAGCTGCATTTATGGTGTGGAAAAAAAAAAGATTAAAATGCCATACAATAAGCCAAAAGCTAAGTCTCATCCAGGGTCAGAAATTATTTATGAACGTAACATTTAGCTCTGTCTAGAAGGCATCCTTCAGCACCCGTTGTCCAATGTGGTATTTTATTTCCTTGGGCTAGATGGCGCTGCAGTATATAAAATTTACATCCCTGCCCACCCAGCGCCGGGGCCGTGCTGCGACCGCGTGGAGCTGCGGGCGGGCTCCCCACCTGCCTGGGAAAGAAACGAGCCTTTCCGACGTGCAGACATTTAGCTCTTCGCTTCTGTATCGACAAACAAAGCCGTAACTCTTCTCGTTTTATTTTTAAGTTTATTATAAGTTCCTTTTTCACTTGGTATATATTCTCTTTTGGAGAAGTGTTTTATACGTGGAGTAGTGTATATATATATGCCACAAATTGAACATGTACATGAAACCCACATCCGTTTTTTTGTGAACGTTAGACTGCTTTTTAGTCTGGAGAAGGAGAAAGCAGCAGAGAGGAAGAAACTGTGGTATTCCCTGGGACAGTCTGTGTTTCTAGTACAGGAAATGAGGACTTTCAGTCTAAAGATCTGGAAATACTGAGATTTACCAGGGCTAGTGTTGAACACCACTCATGTTCTGATGATACCCCGTTATGTCCCATCCTACAGCAGCAGGACCTTCTTTCTGCTGTGCAAATCTTCTGTGCCTCTTCTCTACCTTCTGCTTTATCCCTCTCTCTGTGGAGTTCAAGCGACAGCACAGTCTCTCTGCTTCAGTACTGGGAAGAAGTGACTGTAGATGAGCTGAGTGCCCACCTGCATCCTCTTCCCCAGTGGTGGAGGATAATATGAGATCTTCATGTGACCTTGTGGTGAAACTTGAACAGTTCAGTGGTGTCCTCCAGCAACAGGGAATAGTTCCCCTAACAAGACCAAATTGGGTCTCCATTAGGTTAGAGGAAGAAGGAGTTACTGAGGAGAAAGAGAGAGCCATCACAATCCATCATCCCTGAAAACCCAGTGACCCCAGGGCTGAGCTGTGTAACCACGCCTGCTGCCACAGTAACTTTTTGTGCTGTTGATACCATGAAAGATTCAGTTATTGACCAGTCTTTGAAGTGAAGGTCAAATATAGGAATTAGAGGGAGGTGGTCCCATGGCCTTAAGTGGCCACAGAAAGTTTTCTGTAAATTAACTGCCCAGCTTTCAACACTGACCAGAGGTGATGTTCAAATGCGAGTAGGCAGACATAAGGGAAGAGGTGCAGTGATTGTGCTGTCCTTCATTTGAGGACAGCTGTGTAGTAGCAATAAATGCGGAACGTTGCTTGAACAGCATCTTTAAATTTGTCTGCTAATAGTGTTATTCTGAATATTGTACGTACTTCTTTGTTTTGGGAATAGAAATGAGTTTCACTCAGAGACTATAACCTACTCTCTTTGAAAGCTTACTGGAGTTACTGATAACTGCTTATGAGTTTTTACATACGTGGTCTAAGGTTAATAATATTTTACGAAAACACAGATCGGGTCTTGATCTTCAGAAAAAAGTTAAAACAAAGTTCAGAAGAAAAAGAGTAGTGAAGTAAGTTGTTACTTATTACACAACACTGCTTATACATCCCTTTGTTGTGCTCCAGATGGCATTGGTGTTACTGTACTGTAGCACAGAAGCACCGAAAGGGGAGTAGCTGGAAGGTGGGATGCAGGATGGGGTTCCTCTGGCATCTTTGCCCATCTCATACCTGGCGTCCCATATTTCTCCAATGCCAATGCCAGGGTAGCCACTCCTAACCCTTTCTTTTCTGGCTCATGCCTGCATCTGCCATGTGCTCTCTGCAATGCTGTTTTGGGGAACTGATACAGGTTGCTAAAAACATTATTTAGGTTGCTTTCCCAAGGGGTTGGATTGAATTGCCAGAGACAGGTTCTGCACAAGCAGTGGTATTGCTGAATGTGGAAGAACAGCTATTGTCTGTCGATGGGTGTGCTGAAAAAAAGCAGCTACAGACCTCTTTAATCTATTGGCAGGATACTGTTACAGGTGAAAGAATAAATACATCTGCACTCTGTTAAATTGTGCTCTTTGGGGACAAAGATGCTTCTGTCTTTCATGTGTATTACAGGGTAAAGGCAGGCACAAAGCACGGACACTAGTTGGTGGAAAAATTGCCCCCATGTTAATCTTCTCTCTCCTTGTCGATTCAACTTGATCCTTGTTGTTTGCTGTTCTGGAGAGATATTGTCCTCTTTCTTCTACCCAGTCACATGCAGTTCTGTTAACGGCTTATTCTGCCATTGTCTCGGCGGTAGGGCTTGAATTCACTGTGTAGTGAAATTAACACAAATTAGGAGCAACTAAGTTGATGTTAGTAGCATTGAACTTATATATCCTGTCATGCCACTTGATGTAAAACTGCAGGCAGATTTAGAAATTCTGGGCTTTTTTGCTTGCTTGCTTGCTTTAAATTTTCTTAATGAGGTTTGTAGGTGTCCTGGAAAAAAATTTTTAAGGCAGTATTAAATTGATTTGACTTTTTAGTATAAAATGGAAATTTAAATTGGCTTTACTGTTGGAAAAAGACAATATTGCTTACATCTCAGATCCTGCATACTTTGCTCGTGTTACTCTTCTCCTGGACTATGCTCTTGTGCAAGGAGTTTAGGGTCTGGATCCCAGTAAAAAGAATCATGGAATCATAGAATAGTTTGGGTTGGAAAGGACCTTTAAAGGCCATTTAGTCCAACCCCCCTGCAATGAGGAGGGACATCTTCAACTAGATCAGGTTGCTCAGAGTCCCATCCAACCTGGCCTTGAATGTTTCCAGAGATGGGGCATCTACCACCTCTCTGGACAACTTGTTTCAGTTTCACCACCCTCAGCGTAAAAAATGTCTTCCTTGTATCTAGTTTAAATTGGCCCTTTTTCAGTTTAAAACCATTACCCCTTGTCCTATCGCAACAGGCCCTGCTAAAAAGTTTGTCCCCATCTTTCTTATAAGCCCCCTTTAAGTACTGAAAGGCCACAATGAAGTCTCCCCAGAGCCTTCTCTTCTCCAGGCTGAACAACCCCGACTCTCTCAGCCTGTCTTCATAGCAGAGGTGCTCCAGCCCTCTGATCGTCTTCGTGGCCCTCCTCTGGACTCGCTCCAACAGGTCCATGTCTTTCGTGTGCTGATGGCTCCAGAGCTGGATGCAGGACTCCAGGTGGGGCCTCACCGCAGCGGAGTAGAGGGGCAGAATCACCTCCCTCGACCTGCTGGTCACGCTTCCCTTGATGCAGCCAAGGATACGGTTGGCCTCCTGATTTTTGAGCTCACATAGCTGGCTCACATCCAGCTTTTCATCTACCAGTTCCCCCAAGTCCTTCTCGGCAGGGNCCGGGTGGGGTCTCACCGCAGCGGAGTAGAGGGGCAGAATCACCTCCCTCGACCTGCTGGTCACGCTTCCCTTGATGCAGCCAAGGATATGGTTGGCCTCCTGAGTTTTGAGCTCACATAGCTGGCTCACGTCCAGCTTTTCATCTACCAGTACCCCCAAGTCCTTCTTGGCAGGGCTGCTCTCAATCTCTTCATCCTCCAGCCTGTATTGATACTGAGGGTTGCCCCAACCCAGGTGCATGATCCTGCACTTGGCCTTGTTGAACCTCATGAGGTTCAGAGTAGAATTTAACAAAGGGTGCAGATGTATTTATTCTTTCACCTGTAACAGTATCCTGCAGTTAGATTAAAGTGGTCTGTAGCTGTGTTTTTTCAGCACATCCATCGGCAGGCAACAGCTGTTCTCATGAGGTTCACACGAACCCGCTCCTCAAGCTTGTCCAGGTCCCTCTGGATGGCATCCTGTCCCTCAGGCCTGTCAACCGCACCACTCAGCTTGGTTTCATCTGCAAACTTGCTGAGGGTGCACTCGACATAAATCGAATTTATATTCCATAAAGACATGGTACAAAAATTATCCGTTTTGAGTCTTGAGCACTGAAACTTTCTAGAAGATATCTGAATTCTTTTGTTTTCAATAGGAATTGAGGACACCTAGACCAAGTGGAGTTATTGCAAGCTCTTCAGGGAAAACCAACCATTTCAAAACATCTTATTAAAATCAAAGATGAAACTGATGAGACTGAAATAAGCAACCCGATCTACTTTTCTTGGCTAACAGAACTACCTTGATTCTCTAGCTGTTGTTGTAGATGCTCTTAAAAAGAATATTAAAAGCAGCTGTCACCTATTTTTTCCCATCAAAATGTATGAATTTTAAATAGCTCTTGCTATGAAAGCTAGGTCAATATTTTGGGCTGGAATGGAAAAATAAGTCTTTTTATGGATAAAGCAAAGGATAATAAGGATAATTTAAATGTGTGTTTCAATTAGAAATAAAAGGTTTTTTTATATGTATTTTATTTGTCTGCTAATAAGAAATGGCAGGTAGGTAAAGTCTGGCAGAAAGGGGGATCTCTGGTGTGTTGCATCCAGTGAGCAATCTATATACAAAACCATATCAATAACAAGGCATTTCTTTGTGATGAATTGCAGACATTGTTGAAGAGACACACATCTCCTTTCCTAGTACACCAGAAAACCCCACCTCCAGAAAAATCTGGTTAGTCCTAGATTTAATACATCAGTACATCAGTGTTCGGTGAAGCCTTCCCAAGCGAGGACACCAGATTGGTTGCCCTTGTAATCTGGGACATTCAGTAAGCTTCTGGCTTTTTTCATGTGAGCTGTTTGCCAGGTTCTCTGAGTGTTTTTGGGCTGTGTTCTCATTCCTCTGAGTACTGCTTCAGATCCTGTCCTGATCGCCATACTTTCTGACCACCTTCCAGTTGTGCATTATGAGACATGAGTGATATCTCTCACGTATAGTTTGGTTTTGTTTTCTTCTTGGTTTTCCTTTGGGTTGTTGCAGGTGACAAGTCCTTACAATTTCAGCAAATCCATCCACTTTCAGGAAGCCCCACTTTTTATGTGTTCTCCTGGATGTCTCTTTCTCACATCGTAAATGAGGTGTCATACCTGCACATGTGGACAGCAGTATCTAGCATGCAAGATGATTATGGTAAATTCTGGAGGTAGATTAATTAGTATAAAAATCTAAAATGCATGTGACCTAGCAAGTGTCTCAAAATCCGGCTCTGCAAGTGGAATTCTCTCCAGACACTCTTAGAAGTGTCTTTTCTCATGTTGAAGGCAAACCATCTTTAGCATCTTACAGCTACTGGAGGAAGCACATTGCAAGCGGGCTTGGGCACGGGGTTCTGATAAGTTCTCATTCATTTTTATATCTTCCGACTCTCTGATGTGATACAGCTTTCAGAACAAGAGCAAAAATTAAATGGTGCACTGAGGAACTTGTCTATTGACACAGGAGAGCAGTTTGCCACAAATGGTTCAAGAAGAGGGGGAGGGTTTGACGAGGTGACCTCTGAAAGTCACTTCCAACACAAATTATTTTTTCAGTATTGGTGGGTTGGCAGAATACTTGTTTCTCTGTATACTTTCCTTAAAATTAAGGAGGAAGATTTTCTGACCTCTGTGAGGGGTCTGGATCCATTTATGGTTTGTCATTTGTATTTCAGAACCAAGTTACAATCGCTACAGCAGCACTATCTCTTATTTTTGTTAAAAGATAATGCCAGCTCCAAGGCACTTCAGTATAATAAAGAGCTCAAGGGTGGTGGGGAGAGCAACCATACAAAACTATTAATAATTTGTCCACATTCATAGAAAAGCTCTATGGCGAAGGTGGAAACACTTTTTTTCTAGTGCATGGGTACTGTTCTGTAATCTATATTCACTCTTGACTATTTTGTCTTCAAATACATTTAGCCCTAAAAATATTTTTGAAGCCAAATGACTGGTTTCACAGCCAAAATCATGTGCCAAAGAGTAGACTGTAAGCTATCTGATACTGTTGCAGACCTAGGCACATTTTAAGAGGAAAGTTGTTTGGCAAAGGAAATGAATTGCAATTGCCCTGAAGGGAAGCCTACACCGCTTCTTCTACTCGTGTGTGATACAACTGCTGAAGGCAAATTGGCAAGATTTTTAGATTCTTGCACATTGTTAGGTTAATAAAAGAGCAATCAGACCACTTTAACCCATCTCCTTCCTGGCATAGTCTATATATAGGCAAATGGAGGTCCGGCACCAAGGGCAGAAGCAGCAGTACAGCAAGGAGACTGGCTGGTAGGTGTTTCAGCACTGATCTGTAATGGTCCCACCCGGCCAGCATCACTTGCTTCTATGTGGTGTCAGATGTCCTTGTAAAGATGTTTCTTCGTGATCTCTATTACCTGGAAGGGTGGCATACGTGTGTCTATAGCCAGATGTTGACACAGGCTGCCAATCAAGTCAACCACTGTTGATATCACGGTATACCTTTCCATCAGTTTCAGATATCGTTCTCCTGTCACTTGCTGATCTGTGCCCGTACCGAGCCTCATCACATTCAGGTCTTGTTTCCACTGCCCTGCTGCTGGCAACTTATTATATTCAGGCACTCAACTCTTCATCAAGGCGAGGTTGTAATGCTCCTACAACACATTATCTTGCAGCAATGAAGGCAAACTGTGTCCTGGGCTGCATTAGCAGGAGTATATCCTGAAGATCAAGGGTTGTGATTAACCCATTTGGCACTTGTTAGGCCATACCTGAACTATAATGTCTAGTTTGAGTTTCCCCTGTTCAAAAGAGACTCAAAAAAGTTAAAGCATATCTACTAAAGGACCAGCAAGAGGATTAGAGGGCTGGTGAACTTGACATATGAAGAAAGGCTGAAGGAATAGTGGTCAGCCCAGAGAAGATGAGGTTCAAGGGGAATCTAATCATGGATTCCCAATACCTGAAATGTAGTTATGTGGAAGACAGAAGCAGTCACTGCACAAGGATGCATGGTGACAGGACAAGAAGCAATGGGCACAAGTTGATTTAGGGGAAATTCTGCAAGGAGATAAGAAGGAAATTCTTCATTTTGTGAAGAATGAAATTTAATATTGGATTTGTTTGCCCAAAGAAGTGGTGGAATCCCTCTTGCTAGAAACGTTCAAGGCTTGGCTTGACAGGGGTCTCAATAATCCAGGCTAAGGCCTGCTTTCAATAGAAGTTTGGACCAGATCATCTCCAAAAGTTCCTTCCTACTCAGACACTTCTATTATTCTATGGTTCTTTTATTCTCTGCATATTCAACTCAACAAAACCTAAAATTTCTTGTTGCAGTGAGGAATATCTTTTAGGGAATCACAGATATATTCTCCCATTAGCTTGATGAGACTAACAACTGACAAAAACTTGTTTTAATTTTGTGACTTCTACTAATTATTCAGTAAGCTTGCAAAATTTCCCATCAGCCCTTTCACTTATTGAAATTGCTTACATGAACTGGTTGGATTTCACAGATTTTTTTCACCTGGTACCTTACTATCCAATTAGAAAGATAAATAGATAGTGGAAAAATCAATTAAAGCAGAAAAGTTTTAATGTGTTAAACTAGAATTGGTTCTGACCTGGAAGAATTGGGTCATTATCTAAATATTCCCAAGTCTTGGAATTGCTTTCATCCTGTGGTTGAGCTCTGGTTCCACTGTACTTCTTAAGAAAATTAATCTAAATTTTATTCTAAAGTAGGAGTTCTGAAGAGTTTGAAGATTGCTATATTTACAACATCAAACAATTTAGAGGCAAAATGAATGACTTTATGCTTCTATTCAGACTTGTGAAATTATGAGGTCATGGAAAGAGAGGGGTTCTCTTGTTAACTCAACTATTTCCATAATTAACATTCATTTGGCTACTTGAGGTTTAGCATGCCGTTTCATTAAAATAATGCAATTGCAGATAGAGAAAAAAAGTTTTGAAAGTATAATTGGTTTTCATTGTCAATATAACTTAAAATCCCATTAGCCTCAAAATTTCAGCATTGTTTTCCTAATGACTTGCATAATTGGATCATCAGATTTCTCTCCTTTAAAAAAAGGACTCACTTGGTGGTTTTAAAGGTTATTATTTGCATGAATTTTTCCCCCTCAGTGTTACATTTCCACTTCTATTTCCACCAGCGCTGAAAGGTCAGAGACCTAGCGAGTTAAATGAAATCATGTCAAGAGCAACTAGAGCTGTTACTTCCCCCTCCCTCTTTTTTTTTTTTTCTTTGAGATACTGACAGCTACTGGCAAATGCATGCATGCTACCAGTTTGAATTGAGATACATGTCTACCTCAACCCATTAAGGCAATTTAGAGCACTCTTCCGGGTCTTCCATGGCGGTATTCTCTCTTTCACACGTGCCTGTGGCAAGTTTTGTCACTTAATTTCAGGAATTCTGGTGCACTCTTTCTTAACTTAAATGGACACCTCTTGGAGACATTCTAAAATACAAAGTGTGACAAAGAGGTGCGGATAGTCACATCAATATGTATTTTCTAGAGGTACTACATTCATATAAATAAACTAGGTCTACCATACATATTACTAAAAAAATTCCCTTCTCATGTTCCATGTGTCTGTTGTCAAAGGAGTCAAACACATTAAAAATCATAGAGAAATCCCATTTCTGGAAGAGATCTTGAGAGGTTATCCACTACATGCTCTCGCCCCAAGGCATGTTCAACTCTTCGTAAACCATCCCTGACAAATGTTCAGCCTACCAATTCTTAAAAATCTCCAGTGTTGAAAAGTCGATACATCTAGGCAATTTATTAAAGTGTTTCACAGTATTTACCATTCATTCCCCTAATATCTAACTTAGATCTCCATTGCTGCATTTCAGGCTAGTTGATTTGTTCATTTCCTATTTGAATTTGCTCCTGTCCTCTACGCAGTAACCTCTTAAAATATTTGAAGACCATCAAAATGCTCTTCAAATGCTGCTTATCTACACTAAACAAACCAACTCATTTTGGTTTGTCCTCAAAGGTCATATTTCATAACCCTTTGATTATTCTTGTCTCTTTAGTTGGTCAGCATCTTTCCTGAAATCTAGACAAAGCACTTGAGATGACTGAAATAAACAGAAAGTTTATTTCCTTTGTCTTCTATATGGTTCTTTTGTTTATACCTTCCAGAACAAAGCTTCCTTTTTGTCTTTGAAATAGCCTAGCATTGCTGACTCATGCTCAATTTATGATCCACTGTAGCCCATGCATCCATTTTCAGCAGAACTGTTACTCCTTATCCTATAATTGTGCAGTTACTCTTACCTAAGTGGAGAACTTTTGATTTTTTGCCATTATTAAATTGCATCCTAGTCACTTCAGACCATTTCTCCCATTTATAATAATCAGCTTGAATTCTAACCTCGTCATCCACATGCTTTTTCGCCTCTCCCAGCTTTGAATCATCTGCAAATACAGCAAGTATATTCCCTACTCCATCATGCAGTTTTTATTATTGGAAGGGTTCCATAGACCTAGACTTCAAATCAGTCCCCAGTGGACCTCACTGTTACATCCTTCCAGCTGAACAGTTCCTCTTTATGCATAGTATCCCAATCAGTTGTGTCCCTGCCTTATGGCAGTTTCAGGAAGACCCTGGATTGCATAGAAAAATGTCATAAAAGACACTGTCAAAAGCTTTACTAAAGTAAAGATATTTTTCTTTTCAATACACAGGGCTGTCACCATGTCATAGGAGAAAACTCGGTTGCTTTGACGTGATTTGTTCTTGACAAATCCACATTGTCTGATTCTTATCCCCTTGTTACCGTCCAGATGTTTGAATATTTGAACCAGTACTTTTTTTTTTTTTTGTAATTGAAATTAGATTGACTGATCTACACTTCTTTTTCACTTTTTTAAAGATAGCAACTATGATTGCCTTTTTCTGTTTTCTGAAATTTTACCTGTCCACACTCTGTTCTCAAAATAATTGCTAAGGGCTCTGAGATCACTTCAGCCAGTTCTCTAAGTACTCTCCGGTGAATTTCATCAGGACCAGCCAGTTTAAAAACATCCAGCTTCTCAAAGTAGAATTAAACCTGTACTTTACCTTTTCCATCCCGAGTTCTTACCCTTTTGTCGTTGATGCTAATTGTGTTAGACATCTAATCACAGCCACTGTATCAAGTGAAGACTGAAAGAAAAAAACCCTACATTCTGCTCTTTGGCCATCTGTGCAGCATTGAGCCCTCTCGTACTTAGGAACCTATGAAATGTTTTGATAATCTCTACTTTGTATAGTGGTAGAATAAGGAAAGAGGAAGAAAGCACTGTTCACATTTAAACTAATTTTTGACCTCAGAAGGAAGTGAAGAGTCTAATTTGGGCCAGATACATATGTGGGATTCATCCCACTCATTTTGATCAATAAAAAAATTCGATATCTAGTTTAAGCACGGTCTGCAGGTGTCCCTCTGGAGGCAATGGAATGTACAAAGTCACTTCAAGGATCAGGGTTTCTGCTCTCTTTCCAGATACCTGTGTTAGATGAAACCCAACCCGTCAAGAACACATGATGATGATATCAATGCAAGCAGACATTGGGGACTGCAATTCAGCGAGGACTCGGTGCTTGGGAAGTCTTTATTACATTTTATGGCAAGCACATCACCGTGGGCAAATGGCCAGGTATTTCTCCAGTTACATCATAAGCTTTATGACTGCATTGCCTCAGCCCCGTCTTTTGCAAAAGTTAATCTCAATTTACATTCTGATTGTCAAGATGTTTAATTTTGTGCACAGCATTGTGTTTGACACAACACTGTTTTTGGTATTTTTTTTGAGGGAATCTAAATTATGCAGGAATTATTCATGAGTTTATGCATGTATATTGGTCAAAATAATCTGTTTCTGTGCAAGAAAGGAAGTTGCCAGCAGCCAGAAGTTGGCTACAGCCCACTTCTTCTGTCTTCCAAAATAACTTTAAAGTCTCGGAAAAACTTGTATTTTAGCTGGTTTTAAAATGACTTCCAAAAGATGATTTTCAAAATAGTTTGGCTTATAGCACGGTATCAATTTAAGGCAGCATGACTTACTGTCACGTAACCAGAGTAGTGACCTAGCTGAAGCCCAAGCCTGTTTTACAGGATTAAATCTTTTTTGTCTCACCAGTGTAGTCAAACAGTCCAAACTTACTGCCTCAGCTTCCCTAGTTTTTGGGACTTGTTTATTGCAGCACTCATTCCATCTCCATCCCCTTAAAGACCACGTCTTCCCCTGCGTGTCCCTAGAGGCGTGACGCACGCAGGACTGTGAATCAGCATCAGATATTTGCTTCGTGGTGGATGCCAAGAAAACCAATCATGTTGTATGTTGGTCAAAGCATTCAGTGGCACTTCAGTCATCTTTAAATGTTTAGTATTACCTGAATTTCCTTCAGGTCTTTTTTTTTTTTTTTTTTTTGAGGTGACATCATGAACTTTTTTTTTTTTATTTGTAGAATCTACATCTTCTTTTCCTTTCTCTTCCTGCAGCTGACTGGAATTTGATGTATGCACCGTGCATTATGCAAGTCTCTGCTCAGCTTGGCTACAATATATTATGACTGCGTGTGTGTGTGTGTGTGTCTGTGTGTGTGTGTGTCTGTGTGTGTGTGTGTATGCAGAGACACACATGTGTGTGGTAGGTTCCTGAAAAAAATAAAAACAACAGAGTTTTTCCTTTCATTCTGATTTGAATGATTACCCTTCACTTGATAAAGTCTGGCACGTACCTCGGTGTTTCGTATGAACTGTCACAATAACCTGACTCTAACACAGATCCCTGCCCCGGCGTCCTGAGGTTTGCGATGTGCCTCCTTATTCCATTAGCACTTTGTCACCTGCTCCCCTGATGCCACTGTTATGCAGAGAAGGGGTTTAGGGGGAGGTTCTTGGTAGTGTTGAAAAGTCTCTTTGTATCGCACTCCCTCTGTCTCTCCCCACTCTCAGTTTGCACAATACCTATTTATATGTTTCTGCTTATCTCATCTCACCCACTGATGTATCTCACATGCAACTTGTGCAGCCTTATTGTGGAGGCTTATGAATTTAAATATTTGGGGTTTATTTTGGACATGATATAGTATAATAACAAGGCTGTTATCTGTTCCCTTCTGTGTAGTTGCTTATCAGTGTTTCAGAGGAGGACACTTTTCCTCTGACATGACAGTAAGAATTGGCTGAACTAGTTTCTGGAATGTCTGTAAGGGAGGGATCTGAGCCACAGATTTCCTTCTGGGCTGGTGAGCTTATTTCTGTGGCTTTTTTTTCTGTGATTCCTAATAAATTCCATCTATTTCAGCCTGTCCCTACCAAGAAGGCAGTGGAACAGGAGTGACTGAGCAGATGAATAAAAAAAAAAAAACAAAGCAGAAAGGAACTGCACAGTATTTCCTTCTTTTGGTTCACGTAATTAAAAAAATATTCAAAATGTTCCTTTATTAAGCAGCCATACGCAATCATAGTTTATGTTAACCTTTTATATTACTGATGACATCATATAAATATCATTGATATTACTGGCATAAAATGACCGTAAGTGTATAGTTTTTACTTCACATATCAGTAATGAGATACTGCACATAAGGATGATGTAATATTTTTGTATTTATAATGCAGAGGAAGTAGATTAGAAAGATTTTGCTGAAGCACAGGAATAGGAGCCAGAAAAACATTGCTTGAAATTTCTTTTCTGTACAGCTTAGTGCAAATAACTTAACTGTTCTGCAGCAATTTTCTGATCTCTGAAATGGGGACAGTAGCTGAGTGTTAGTCCTTGGCAAATGACTTAAACAAGACTACATTTCTACAACTGAAATATAGGATATCTTTAGAGATTTTTTTCTGTTGATTTTCTTCTTTCGTTTTTCACATAATTTATTTCAATTTGCTAAGTAACTACCTGGTGTCAGTTTTCAAGGTTATATTGAATTATATTTATTTTTCTGATTGTACTTGAACTGGAATCCTTATCAGCACAGGAAAAAAGTTCGCCCTTCAGATTCAGATTCACATAGTTGTGAATTTGCATAGGCATTATGTTAGTGCAAAGTGTCCAATCTTTTTATCTTTGGAGGTCTGAAGAGCAAGTTGGAAGAAGCATCTTGTAGGGCAGATTTAAGTTGAGTTTTCCTGCAACTATGGGTGCACAGCTAAAAAAGTAAACGCTCTGCTTTCTACCTCATGTTCTGTTACTCTAAGGCCCGGTTCAAGCACGGTGATGGGTGGTTTCCTCTGTGGTCTGGATGAGTCCGTTTACAAAACTGGAATAAATTCACTGGTCCCTCTCACAGCAGTTGAGGCTGCCTTTAACCACAAACTGCTTTTTGGCTCAGTTCTATGGGGTCGGAGGGTTTCCTTGCAGAATAACGCACAATTTTGCCACATTCATTAGCCAAAACCCTGGACCTTGCCGCATGTTTTACACCAACACGCACCTGCCTTAATTCATTAGTTCTCAGATACAACCCACCACTTTGTCTACATATATTCTGTACAATAGCACGTTTAAAACGGATCCCTTCCCCAGAGTGGGAATTACCCTTTGTTGGAAGAGGTGATGGGCAATGTTCGTGCTCAGAGACAGAGGCGGTGGCAGACACCTATGGTCCATACTTCTGTTAAGGTGGACGTGGTGTCAGTGGAAGCTTGACGTGGCCTGATCATGTGCTCCCCCATCGTTAGTGTGAGAATCACTGCCTCAGACGCTGCTGGCATGGTAACGGGGTGACAGCTGCCATTTTAGTTGTCATTTGAGATTTAGCCCAGGAGCGTTTTGAACTTAAAACCAGAAGTCTCTGCAGCTTGAGCTGAAAAGAAAGTGTCTGTAGCCAAAAGAGAAGTAGTTTTATATCCCTTCTGTAGACTGGGCAGCTGAGACAGGTTCATGGTATTGCCAAGAATAGTTGTAGCCCCGATCTAAGTGGAACGGGTACACATGGTGGTGTCAGGCAACCTGGCAGTGCTTATCCCCAGGCTTATCAGCATGGTGTTGTGGGAATTGGGAAGGTACATGCACATTTGGCGGATTACACCCTTCTTGTAAACCTAGAGTGAACATATATTAGGAGTAGATTGCAGAACATATAGCTGCCAATTCAGTTCTATTAATCAACACACAAACATCCGAACCTTTCAGCAATTAGAAAACTTGCAGAAAGTAATGGTACTAGCGGTGTCTCTAACTCAAGAGCAAATAAACAATCATTAAAATTCTCCCACAGTAACAGAATCAGATAGTGACTCAGAAGCAGCAAGCGAGAATAGTCTAGCTCCAGCCCTAATGGAGAAGGATTTGTGCCAGCTAATAATTTTCTGTTTCTTTCAGAAAATACGTGCGAGTATCCTGGATTGCAGGCTGGATAACTAATGCAAGCTGAATCACCTGTGTTCTGAAATTTATGCACAGTCAAATGACAATTTCTTTAATTACTGACATAGTCACCCCCACATATGTTTTTGTAATCCTATTTGACATTAATGGGAAATATACTGCTGTGTGGACATGTAAGGTAGACACAGAGTCAAAAGCTTTTCTCATCTTTTTTCTCATCTGCCTTGTTAGGCAGAGGTGGAAAACAGTTCTTATTGCTAGATCCTCACACAGATTAAGACAAAAATGTGCTTCTTTCTCTCCCTTCACATATAATCCTGGTTGAATGCAGGACATTGGTTATGACGAGTTATATAAATATTTCTGCTCTCTCTGGGAAAAAGTGGAATGGCTCCTTCGTATCATACTATATTAATATATTATTCTGTACCAACATATTTTGTTTTTCAACAGGAAAGCTGATGTATACAAGACATATGTTACATACTTTTTACTCAGCTGGATTTAACTGTTCCCATTGAAGAGTTTTGAAAGAGCTGGCCGGATCCCTCTCTGGAGTACTTTTGCTTGTTTTCCACGAGTCTTGGAAACCTTAGCCTGAAAAAAAACCAAAAGGGGTTTGGAAGAAAATAAATGCGCCGATATTTGGGAAAGTTACAGAGGACGAGAGTGATAATTATGAGCCTGTTTGCCTGACATAGATCTCAGGAACAATAGTGAAATGGTTGACACAGTTCAAATTAATAAAGAGTTAAAAGAGGTTACTTTAATTATTGCCAATCAACATCAGTGTATGCTAATAGGATTTGTTAATCTGGCTTGCTACATTTTTATGAGATTACAAGTTTGACTGAGAAATCTATGTAATATATTTCGACATATGCAAGGCATTTGGCTTGGTACAGAGCAATATTTCGTTCAGTAGGAAGAATGGTGCAAAATCATTCAATGGATTAATAAGTATGGAAAAAAGTAATTAATGAGCTTCAAAATACAGTTGTGTATTGAGTCTGGCTGGGATGGACTTCCCCCATAGCAGCCCCCATAGTGCTGTGCTTTGTATTTGTAGCTAAAAAGGTGTTGATGACACCCCAATGTTTTGGGCACTGCTGAGCAGCGCTGGCAGAGCACCAGGGCTCTCTCTCCACCCTTCCCCACCAAAGGCCCATAGGCTGGGGTTGGCCGGGAGGTTGGAGGGGACATGACTGGGACAGGCTGACCCAACTGACCAAAGGGATATTCCATATCGTATGACATCATGCTTAGCAATAAAAGCTAAGAGAAAGGAGGTAGAGGGCATTTATTTTTAAGGCTTTTGTCTTCTGAAGCAACCACTATACGTACCAAGGTACCGTGTCCCAGGAAGTGGCTGGACATCACCTGCTGGTGGGAATTAGAGAATAAATCTTCTTTTGTTTGCTTTGCTTCCACATGAGGCCTTTGCTTCCTTTCATTAAACTGCCTTTATCTCAACCCATGAGTTTTTAATCTTATTTTTTCCCTCTGTCCTGCTGAGGAGGGAGAGAGTGAGGGAGAGGCTTGGTGGGCACCTGTCACCAGCCAAGGTTAACCTACCACAAGTTGTAAATGGAACTCTTAGGAAGCAGCCATCCTCTCAAGGAAGCTCCAGGATCCATTCTTCACTATGCATGTATCACCACTTTTAGAAAATACAGAATTGTACTGGTAAAGCTTGTGTTTGAGGAAAATATAGGGGAAGATGTAAATAATGAAGAGAAGAGGTTGCTAAAATGTAGGCATATTGATTGCTTGGAGGTGTAGCACAGGCAAATCATTTCCCAGTATTGTCCAATACATAGTCACAGGGGCAGAAAACAAATGTCAGTTATACATATAGGACTGGAAATATGTTCTTGGGAGCAGGGAGTGTGAAAAGAACTTATAGGTCATGGGGGTTAATCTGATGAAAATGAGCTGCTAAAGATAACACTGTGGCAAAAAGGTTAATGAGACCACTACATTAATTCACAAGAGGATATGAGAAGTTATAGAGAGATTAACTTACTGTATTGTTGGGTTCTGCACTGACCCGTCTGTATTAGAATCATTTCTGATATCCAGTGAAGGGTGTTATAACATGGGAGAAGATTTAGCGAAGAGTCATGAGAATGATTAATGAACTGGAAAACGTGTTATACTGAAGGACTAAATTAGTTCCACGTATTTAGTTCGTCGAAGAGCAGATTAGAGATTCAATGTCTGTTTGGTGAGCAAGATGCAGTAATGCATTCTTCAATCCTACCAGCAAAATACAACTTGAACCTTCATCTAGGACTTGAAGTTAGACAAACTAAGACTGGAAACGTGAACATGTCTTTGAAACAAGAATTGCTTGTTTTTAATGCAGTTTACTAAGGGATTCTTCATCAGTGGTAAATTTAAAATCAGGACTGGGCTTTGTTTTCTAAAAGCTATCTTCCTGTTGAGATATATCTTTTGGTCCGAATGAAGAATTCATACAGGAATAAAGTCTGGCTTCTGTGAGAAATTGTTCTAGGTGACCACAAGAGTATCTTTTGGCTTCATCATCGACAAATCTGACTCTGAAATGAGTGATTCCTCTAAAAGCCACTATAATTAATTAGTGCCTGTTGCTAGAAGTCTGTAATCAGGATTGTCAGGACTAAATATTAATCTTTTTAAGCCAAAAAAACGGAATGATTTCCTTCCATACTTGATATTCCAGCCACTGTTTTATTTTTCTGTATTTCTATAATCTTCATTTGTAACTCCATGGCATCACTGTTGAATGCTAATGAATCAGCACCCTCGAAAACACTATTCATTGAGATAATGAATACTTGTTTCACAGTATCCAGCAAAACAAACAGAATAGGAATCTTTGCTTGCTAATAATACCTTATATACCCTGAGCTTATAAAAATATGATTAAATTTTTACCTCATACCAAAATGTGGTGGATATACCAATGAGGAGAATGTTGCATTGGTGAGGTGTGTGTGCAAGCCGGGATTTAATTTTTCTGGTTTCAGTTGCCTTCTAGCTAGGCCTCTATATAGCCTACTCATTTGAGCTGTTGCTGCAGTCAGGGACGCGAAATAAGCAGAGCCAATGTCAATAACGATGGCTTGTGCATCCAGGCAGACCAACCTGGGTAGCTTTTCCCTGGGAATGCAAAGAGCGTAGATACAAACATATCCACTGCTGCTTCATTTCATCATGTTTTAAAGTACTTAGCAGGACTCAGAAGAATTACTACCGCCTTTCTTCTGTTTTCTCTCTAAATAGAATGGGACAAGGAAAAAAATATCCAACAGCCAGCACCTGTATCTTCAACAGCAGATAAAAGCAACCTTCACAAACGTGCAGGCGTGTGAACTGACGTCTCTGCTCTTCGATTCTTCTGCCTCAACCAAAATTCCTCTTGCCTGAGTACGTTTTCGTGATTTCATTTTAAAAGAATTAGAGAGAGCCGTCTACATCACAGAGACTATTCTTCCAGTGTTCACAAATGCTATGAAGAATTTCCGTGTGGGTAAACTGTAAAGACAAAATTAGCTTTGTTATTTTTGTATAACTATGTTCTTAATTGGAAAATGTACCGATTCTTTACAGTAAGCAGTCAGCTTTCTTAGTTTTCAAGATTGTAAGCACACCACTATAAAGAGTTTTTTAAAGCAAATTAATCATTTTCAACTAATTTGGTGGCAGGGTTTTTGAGGGATTCCCATGTTTTCATGTTTTAGTAAAAAAAACAAGCCCTGAGCTGAAATGTCTTTGAACTTCACCTCTTGATTTTGAAAGCTTTTTGTATACTAACTGAATACACAATTTCTTTTTCTTGATGGTGACTCCCCCACATTATAAGTTGGAGTATAAGTTTGTGAAGAAAATTGTCCCTTTTACTGAAGTCTTTTTTTTTCAGTCAGAAGCTATCTGTTTGCTCTGTAAAGCATGAAATAATTTTTCGTGTCTCACAGTGGTATCAATATTAGACCAAAGCTTTAGTCCGTACTAGAACTAGAAATGTTATATGCAAACATTTTGCTGATTTCTTTTGTTTTTAAGTTCAGCTGTATTAACATCTCCTTTGTTTGCTTATCTATAGCCCTTCATTTCAATTTTTGTTGGTATGAATGCTTATTAAAAAGGTAACTCACAGATATTTATATGAGGAAATTTATTTGCAGAAATATCTCTATTTACTAATTGCTACTTTCCTGGGGATCCCTACCTTTTCCCATCATTTCAAAGATGAAGAAGTTTAAGGAGAAAAGAACAAGGAGAAATAGAAGGAGGAAAATAATTTGGGGAAGCACATTACGAACAGCAAAATAAACAATTGTAACTGACTAAAACCAACAGTGTAGAGACTTAAATATGCTTCATGTAGTGTTTGTCTAGTGATGATGAATACATTGATAGATGGGCACTTTCACGTTGAAAAATCCTGGACTGCCTATTTTAATTATTTGATCTTTGTCTTATTTCTCCCCTTACAACTTTCTTTGATGTCAGTCTTCTTTTCTAGCTCTTTTTAATAATCAGATTCTGGATCAACCTTAAAAAAAGTGACATAAAATTCAGTGGAAAACATAAATTTACATACAACTTGGTTGGTCCCCAATAGAATCAGGACAAAGAAACTTTTTATTTTATGGTAATGCTGAATCTATGGAAAAAAAGGAAAGAGTCCCAATTCTGAGATTTTCAGAAACAGTTGATTAATTTCATTTTGAAACAAGGACTACCAGAATTTATTTTGGCAATTATTCAGGATCATAATTGCCTGAACTACAGGGCTAACCTTTTTCTCTTTCAGGTCAATGGAAAGATTCCTAATAATTTAAGTAGGTGGTGACTATGACTATGTATGAGTGACATGGTCTGCATTAATTTTATCTTAATGTCTTTATGGAGGTCAAAAAAATGGACAATGTATTTTGCATTGAAAACACTGAAGTATTGAGTGGCTTCTAAGTAAGTTATCTTCTGAACTCAGTAATTGTCTTTTTTATTGTAATGCTTCAGCTTACATCACCATTGAAATTCAAAGTGAACCTCGTCCCTTGATTGGCCACGACGTGGAGATCCAGACAGGCTTTGTTAGCTTTTCCCCATCAGTGCAAAGAGTGTGCTCACAGTCATGACCATTAATCTTTCATACCCTTAATCCAGAATAAATTGTATAACGGACATGCTTTAAGTTGTAGTGGCTTTGGTTTTGAAAATGTGGAATTGGGTTCTCTCAGCAATTGGAATACCTGAGAGATAATTGTCGGATGTCCCAAATCATCCTGATGAGACTAAAATTGGGGTCTCATGACATAATTCCTGAAAAATCTTCATCTGCAAATGGTGAATACAACAAACTTCTAAGTGGAAGAATTTACTGAGCTCACATGTAAGTATTTATGTTTTCTTCCGTTGGTGATACGTTGCGTAATGAAAGGTTATATGTTGAGTGACTCTGCAGGCTACTGTTCATTTTCTGATAATGCATATGAAAGTTTCTCATCCGAAATTGCTTATTTTCCACTGTGTTAAAAAAATCCCGCTGATATTGGTAGCTTATTATTATCAATCACGGCTGTATTCTTCGAACATAAATGTGGCATTCATTTACATCTTTCTGATACTTTGGTCCAAGAACATCATGAGCAGTACAGATGGCATTATTTGCTCCACAGCTCATCTCCTTGACATGTTCTGGATCTGTGCTCTATGTCACTGATGAGTGTCTTTGTGGAAAGGTTATGTTCTGCCAGCATATTTACAAATGCCCCCTTTGCCTTCACACATACTGAAAATTGATTAGTATGGTAAACTACTGTGCCCACTTCAGCCCAGTAGTTCTATTCACAGCATATAAGGCAAGGTTATGCCCTTGGCCAGTAGTGTGTTCCACAGATTTGTGGAACAGAGCCAGGAGGAGGAATTCTTTTTTTCTTTTTTTTTTTAAATTTTTTTTTATAAGAAAAGGAAGTTAAAAAGTTCAAAAGACTGGGAAAAAAACTGTTTTTACACTGTATTCAATCTGATGAGCTGCACTTGTGTCTGTTCTCCAGAACGTCTTCAAGCCAGCAATATATAAATGGGAAGACAAGGAGGAAAAACAGATCAGGACAAACCAACAAGCTGCAGGGGAGAAAAAAAAAAAGGAATATGATACAAATCATAGTTTGCAATCAGCTAAGAAAAATTATTTTTTCCTACCAAATTCATGTTTCTGAATCTCAGTCTTCCATATTGTGCTGTCTGTCATCTCCCATAATAAGACAAGTATGTTCGCAGAAAGGCTGTTCATTTATTCAGCTTTTTAAGTTGCATATTAAAACTGATGACCACTTGATGATAAGTGAAAAAAATGCACCTTCCAATGCAATTGCACATGCCAGAAATCACACAGCTAATGGAAATGTGACACGGCACTGGCCAGAAAAGGCACAACTACAGTTATTGCTTGAAGTTGCACAAGGAAAATCTGTTATTCTTTTATATCAAAGACATTAGAAGTCCTTTCACATACAAGTAGAAAAACAACTGTACGCTTGTGTCTTGCAAGCCTGGAACCCAAGCCCCCTAGCTTCTGGGTGAATCTACTACAGAAAAAAGTGTCTAAACACTAAGTGTTTTAGTGGCCAGCCCGGCCCAAACCATGACACTGTTAAGGAAAATCTTTCCCTTCAACAGTTGCATTTTTTACAGAAATAATAAATCCTGTTTGGTTCTTTGAAGGAACATCTTGAGAAGATCCTAGCCCTGAAGAAAATTTCAGACTTTCTGCAGCCCTGAGAATCCACTCTACTATTTTGTCCTGTGAAGTCTTTCTTTTTAAAAATTAAGATAAAGGTATAAGGAGGAAAGAACCATCCCCTCATTAATTTGTTTGTGAAGGAACTCTAGTTTAGCAACATGAATTGCCTATTCTATTGTCTTTTTTACCAGACAAAATTCTAGCACAGTTCCAGCTTTGAACTAAAAGCCTGTCTGATTCGGGTCTGCACAGAACTTGTACATTTATCACTTGCCCATCACTCTTCTCTCAGGTTGTTGTGACATTTCACAAAATTTTTGCCTACTTCCCATGTTTATTTTCAAAATAAGAATGTAGCTACATGGCCTGGTTATCTAACAGATGGATAAATGTAAGCAGTGCCTCTCATACCCTGAGCCCAGGAAGCCTTAACTGCCAGAGTTTGATTGTATTTTGCATCCAGTTTTTCCAATATTGCTCTTAACTTGTTCTTATAAATGAAACTTAGTTTGAATTTAATTTCTCATTTCAATAATTAGAAAATTTCTTTCCTGCTTGCTTTCTTTCTGTCTTTCTTTCCTTCTTCTTTCTCTCTTTCTCTCTCTCTTTCTCTCTTTCTTTCTCGCATTCTTTCTCTGTTTCTCTGGTTCTCTCATTCTTTCTTTCTCTTTTTCTTTCTTTCTCTCTTTCCTTCTTTCTTTTTCTCTCTCTCTTTCTCACATTCTGTTTCTCTGTTTCTCTCCTTCTCTCATTCTTTCTTTCTCTTTCTCTTTTTCTTTCTTTCTCTCTCTTTCTTCCTCTCTTTATCTCTTTCTTCCTCTCTTCCTCTCTTCCGCTCTTCCCGCTGCCCCCTCCCCCCTTTCTCTGTCCTTTTCTCTCTCTCACCTCAATTTTTAGGAAACACAGAAGACTCAACATATGCCATACTAACCCTTTTGGGTGTGCATACAAAACAGGGGGGTTTTGAAGAGGCAACGGAAAGACCTGAGGGTGGACACTGCACACTCCTGATCCCTGTGGTGCTACTGGAAACGATGAGTGTTTTTTTTAAAGATTGAATAGACCTAGATGGGCAGAGAGGCGTTGGACACTAGGGATTAACTCAAAAGGTAGGGTCAGAGAAAAGATAAGGTTTATAAAACATACAGATTAAAGAGAAAAGAATAAGATTAAGGGGAGAGACATTCTTACAAATCAGTACAGTCAGGAGCGAGACTGCTGCTTTCTCTTCACTGAAAAGCTAACACTCCCTTTATTCAGAAATGTTCAGAAGTAATAAACAGTGCCTTGAACTCCTCTAGCCTCCTTTCTTTTAACCTTATCCTTCTAGTACACCCCATGTTACGTCCACCAGGGAGATCTTTGACTTTTTCAAAAGCAAGTGGCTCAATTAGAAAAGAAGGAGCATTTGCCGCACAGCCCACTCGCTACCGCAGCCGCCTTTAATCCAATCTAAACTGAAAGCATTCATTTATATGTCTCCTCCGTCACAATGGAACATATCGATTATCAATACAGGGACCACGTTTTCAAAATAAGTCAACTGTAGGGTTCACCGTGTACAATTGTGGCACTCTTTTGAAAAGATCCCTGCTCTGTGACATTTATGGGCACTTTCTCAGTAGGTATTGTTTCCAGGGCTTCGTTACCTTTACAGCAGTCCCTTTACTTGTCTGGCCCAAAGGGCGGTGGTGCCAAGGTCTTCATACAGAGGAACTGTCTTCTGTTCAGTCATTTCATTAGCATAGTGGGGCTGTAATCCGCAAGAAAGCTGCTAATAATGCCATGGTAACAGAAATACATATAAACAGACAAAGGGAACAGTAAATATTGCTAATTCTCAACTATTCATAAAGTGGATGTTCGGACATATTACTCACTTTTAAATTCTATTCTGAAGATCCATTTCTAACTTAAAGTGCCAAGGGTATTTGGCAGACTTTCAGAATTAGATTGCAAAATTTATTATTTGTGTTAAGTATTCCTGCCATAACAGTTACTCCATTGAGCCATTGTAACACCATATTGCTCTAAACCACAGTGACTTTCTGCTGCCCGTAGCCAAGAGGAGGTCTTCTCACTGTGGAAAGAACCAAAGAACCAAAATCTACCAATTACTGTTTCAACTGCTTTTGTGCGAGGTGTGTAATTTAGAATCATAGAATTGTTTAGAGTTGGAAAGAACCTTGAAGATCATCGAGTTCCAACCCCCCTGCCATAGGCAGGGACACCTCCCACCAGACCAGGTTGCCCAAGGCCATGTCCAGCCCGGCCTTGAACACCTCCAGGGATGGGGCCTCAACAACCTCTCTGGGCAACCTGTTCCAGTGAATCCCATTTCCTCTGCATCTTCTCAATGCTGGGCCCACAGTTATAAAAAAAAGAAATAACTTCTACTTCTTGGCAGCTCATGGCATTAAATAACATGGTCAAAAGACTTTTTAATTTTTTTTAAGTGCCTTATGGAAAATTTGAATCAAGGACATAAATGTTTTATTGACGAGTTTCTGAGACATGGTTATTTCTTTTGTTATGGATTCTTTAACTGATATATAGTTCCCAAGAGTGTTCTATATGCTGTACTCACCAAGTTGTTTTAATCAGCACTACCACTGTTTTAACACAACAAACATAAATTGCACTGTAGTCCCTTTGAGGGTAAGGCTATATCCTAAACTGAGACTCACTCAAATTTTGAAAATAAAAAACAAGTGAACCTGATTACCTTTTCCCAAACCTTTTCCAGCTGTACTCCAGGACAAAATATTTTAGTAGAGAAACAATCCAAAGAATAAAATAATTGCATTTCCAAATATGAATATGAAGCAATTATTCATATTTTGGTTTTCCTCCACCCTATTTGATGGCTCCTGAAACACCTCTGGATACTGTAGAAATAAGCATTTATTGACAGAGATAGAGTAATTCTAAGCAAGCAAGAAGGGTTGCTATCTGGCGTAATTTGAAACACACTAATGTCATTTTATATCTTTTTGTTGTCTTCATCATTGTCAACCTTTTGAGACAGTGATTTGATGATGTAGTAGCAGCTATGTGCTTCAATATGACTGTGTTTGCATAATTCTTTACTGCTTGGTTTCGGCTTGGTTTAAGGCTTTGACCCCACGGCTTCTCTTTTTACTGAATGAAAATCTCCTCCTTCATTTCTACATGAGTTTCTGTGGTTCAACCAATAACAACAGACATTCCCATGGGTCTGGTTTCAATATACTTTAAATCTGTGCCTAACAATAATTTCCCAGAGTCTATGTCATCTGGAATCTGGAGGGATTCAGATTCTAATTCAGACAACTTATTTTTTCGTTTTCTACAAATGCTCTAGGTGTCTTAAGTGCACGATCACAGCCACCCATGCTGTGGTCTGTGCTTAGCTCACTGATCAGTTCACAGTGTCAGTCTTTTAAGCACGCTGTTGATCACCAGTCCGTTCCACACTATATCTAGTGAAGAAATGGATGAGGAAGTATTTGGGGATCTTTGAGAAGGAGATAATTTAGAGACATCCTAATACAAGATGGATTCTTCTTATGTAACTTTAGTCATCTACAAGTTTGGTGCCTAGTACAAGTCATTTGGCTACAGTCCTGGAATTGAAGGGGAATGACAATAGAATCATAGAATTCCTGAGGTTGGAAGGGACCTTTAAGATCATCAAGTCCAACCATCAACTTACCCTGACGAAACCACTTCTAAACCATGTCCCCAAGTACCACATCTACCTTTTTTTTAAACACCTCCAGGGATGGTGAATCCACCACCTCCCTGGGCAGCCTATTCCAATGTTTAATAACCCCTTCAGTGAAAAAAAATTTCCTAATATCCAATCTAAACCTCATCTGACACAACTTGAACCCATTTCCTCTCATCAGCCCCCACTTCTCTACAACCTCCTTTCAGGTAGTTGTAGAGAGTGATAAGGTCTCCCCTCAGCCTCCTCTTCTCCAGACTAAAGAATCCCGGTTCTCTCAGTCGTTCCTCATACGACTTAGCTCTAGGGTGCCACCAACATAGTTGTCTAAGAAAGCTGGGACAAGCAAGATGGATGCCATGCATGACTGAAGAATCTTAGAGTATCCTTACTTTACTGTATTTGTTACAGTAGCCCTAAAAATCCCTCAAGACCCAAAAGGTCCTTGTATTAATTTAGAATTAAAATTCTAATTAGAAAATTTAGAATTAAAAAAGATTGGGTTTTAGTTCTCCAAAAATTGATGATTTGTGGTTTATTACAAGATTCAGTGGCTGTTTAGAACAAAGCAGATTAATTGACTTTATACACACACCTTAGTTCCAGATTCCTCATTCCTTAACTATAAAACAGACACTCCAAAGGAAAAACTACTAGCACCAAAACTGAGTGGAAAATTACTTAAGAAATAAGTATGGCTGACAGGTGAGGGAAGTTTTTAAAAGTTGTGTTGGATACCTGAAGAAGTGGAGTTTTGCACTGACAAAAGGTGTTTTTTTCATTTAAAAAGCAATCCTGGCTAAGAGGGAGGTGAAGTCTGTGATAAAAAATAATGGAAAAAATACAGAGCCTGATAGCAATGAATAAAATCGGTATTAGATAATGGAGAGAACTGATAAAGAAAACTAAAGGGATCAGTTGAAAATCTGTGGGTAATAGGGCAAAGACGACAAGAAGTTCTTTAGGCAGGAACAAAATGCTTACAGTATTACAGAGCTATGGATGGTAAAACTGTTAATCTAGGTAGAGAAAAGGCAGAATTAAGTAAATGTGTCTGTTTTCTAAAAGAAGAATGAAATACTTTATTTTCTCTCACTTCTGAGGAAGGGTGCTAAACAGCAACACTAAATATTTTTAAATCTACAGAATTAGATAATTCACAGTCAAGAAGATTATTTATTTATGGAGCTGCCTGAATTAATCCATTTTTTTAGCAAATCTAAATATTCTGAGGAACTTCCACAAGCCTGAAGAAAATAGTCATGGCCCAACATTAACAAATAGTAAGTTCATTGGCCTTGAACTTTAGTTAGCCCAAACCTCGCTTAGGAAAAATTTCTTGGATGAATTGAACTAAGATTTAAATTATAATTGATGCCAGTGAACACATCATTTTTCAAATGGTCCTGTGTCTTGATGAGACCATAAAATGTTTTCATAAAGTAATTGTCCTCATGGAACATACTTAGATGATTTGTAGTTTCAGAGACGTTGCGTGCAGCTTGCAGATGTGACATGGCATCCACGGGCGCAGTGTCAGCTAGCAGCCAGGTGTGATGCCCGAGGTGTCTGAAATCGCGTAGCACCTCTATGTCTAGACAGCTGGATTGTCCCCTGGTGCCCACACTGGGTGGGATTTACTAAAGGCATCCAAAAATTAAAATGCTTGAGTTGGAACTAGATTGCTTGTAACGTCAACAGAGAAAAGAGGCACCTTCCCGTGTGCTTCAGCTGACCCAGCTGAAACGCCTGTCTTAGGGTGAGGTGAAGCATCGCTGTAAGGTGCTGAGTTTCCCGCCATCAACTATGGGGAAAGACAGTGAAACTGAAATTAGATGATATCAACCCAATGCAGCACAAAAAGAATATTGACAATCTGGAAAGAGTTTGGGAAAGATCTATTGAAGCATTTCAAGGTTTGGAAAAAGTGCTTTGTGGTATGGAACTAAAGAAGTACAATCAATTTTGTTTGTCCAGAAAGGTTAAGAGGTTGCAACCTATGATTTCATCTGAAGAAGAAGTATTTGATAGTAGGAGGCTCTTTAATCTTCCAGAAAAAAAAAAAGGGGGGGGGTGATCCCACCCCCCCAACATAACATCCAACAGCTGAAAGCTTAAACTAGCACAAAGAAAGTGCAGAAATGGAAGTGCACATTTTTTACAATGTGGGTAGCTGTATGGAGGAAGCTGTGTGACTGTCACAGCTAGTGACTGCCAGAGCTTATCTCAGGATATAGAGGCTTCTCGTTAACTTGAGTGCATATCTAAACGAAGTGCTACCATGCAAAGTGAAGAGATGAGCGTGGTTAAATTCCTGTTGAGATTTTGTGGCCTGGGATGCACCAAGCAACAGACTGAAGACTCACGATTATTCATTTTGGCTTCGAAACTTATGAATTTCAGAACCTGTTTTCGTAGGGTAGAAAAGAACCATTGTACATTTATCAGTGTTGCTTCAAGCTCCATAGAGGCCTGGGAGGAATTATTAACTAAGGCAAAAAGGAAGGTGAAAAATGGGGGAGAAGATAAGAGGGAGAATGAAGAATAATTGCATAGAATTTTGACCCCCACTGCCATCCATTTTGTTAAAATAATTTTCATTTGGTTTTGGATCTAAAATTTATATTTTGCTTTATATCCAATTTAATTTCTTTAAATTTTGGGGGAAAAGTATATTTTATTTTTATATATTTTTATTTACCTGACACTTCCTCTTTTTTTCTCTCTTTTTAGCCTTCCCTCTTTCACCAAAAAAAAAAAAAAAGTTTAGAAATAGAAGACCAGAAAAGGAAGGATATTTTAAGCTTTTTAACAAAAAAGAATTTTTGGCTGGAAATTAAGTGAAAAGCACATTTTTCCTTTTCCTTCATGACATTGCACACATAAAAGAAAACAATACAATGAATTTTTTTTTTCAAAACTTAATGAACTTTGAAAAAAGTATAAGAAGTCTTAAATAAATAGAAACTCATGCCCTAGTATTTAATGATTAAATGATTTTCATGATACCTGTGCACTTTTGCCTTTTTTGCAGTACTTAGAAAAAAAACTTACCATAGGCTTATATCCACAAAGAATCAAGTTGTTTCTTTACATCTTTATACAGCAGCTGCTGCTGAAATGCTTTTATAAATGAGACTGTTTTATAAAATAGCATCTTACAGGAGGCTCTTCTGTTCAGCTAGCCAGGAGTGCAGGCGTCCTTAACCCGCTTGGTATTATGTCTAGAAATTTTATATATATATTTTGCTTGCTGTTTACAGCCTTTTTTATTAGCGTGCCTTTTTTTTCAGTGCGCAGGTTTGTGGAGCAAGCAGCTGTTCATTTGTTTTGTCAGTAATGGAAAGAAGACTTGAACAGCTGATGACAGGTAATTTGGGCTGATGTTCAAGTTCTTATAATAGAACCGTGTAGAAAGCTATCACTTTATCTTACAGTGTCTGTATACGTGTGACAAGACTTTCAGAACAGAAGAAGAAATTTGCACTTCACAGGGTAAATAATAAAACATGAGAAAATAGTCAGTGGTGTTAAGAATGACGTGTAGAAAAGCTACACGCAGGAAGCCATTTCTGGTGCACAACAAGACGTTTTGCTGGTCGTACGCTGCTGGAATTTTTGATAAGGCTTCGTGACTGTCATGGGTTGGCACCTTTTCTATCACTTTTTAACATGTGTACAAATCTGGAGCGTGCTCAGAACTTTTGTATTCCTTTTTTGGAAAATTAGTAATGTTACCCAACTACGGGGTTTCAGGACTTTCTAGGCAAATGTAGCACACTTGCATTTTGTCCAGTTGGAGCCCCATTTCCGCTTGTCATTCACTCTCTCGAGATTTCGCTTCTGATGTGTTTTCTGGCAGTTCCTTGACAGCTCCTGAGTGTTTCCAGTAAATCATCCCCGTACGTTCATGGCTGTCCTCTGTTCCAGACCTACTTCCATGCAGGAATTTGTGTTTCCATCATCCCTCAAGGGAAGCTGTTCCTTCATGGCTTCCTGGAAATGGCAGTTGTAGTAATTACAGTTGTCCTCTACTTCTGCCTTGTCTGACCTTGAAAGTACCTTTTTTATACCCATCCCTGTCCTCTGCTGCTTGTCTCTGTCACTGGCAACCCTCTTACTGCCTGTCCTACCCAGAGTTCAGGGAGTTCCCTGTTACCTCTGTTGCAGCAGTATTTGGCTCCCCGCTGCCACTTTTTAATTCGTTCTGTCAGCTTTCCTACCACTGCTGGCTTCAAAAGTTTATTTGCTGTAGGCAACAGAGAGTCCACATATGGAGTGCCTGGAGATGCTGTCCTGGCTGCTGCCCATGCCTTCTGTTAGTGTATGTCTCCAGTTGTTCAGTTGCTTCTTAGCTTTCTTATGAAGCTGCGAAAAAAGCTCTTTTTCATAGATATCCCCACACATTTGCATTGCAGATGGAGTGTCGGTCATCACTTGTGATGAGTAACTGAGTGGTTTTGCTTAGCATCACAAAAAATTAAAATAGAAAATATGTTATAAAGAGTTCAGGTGATAGTACAATCATCAGAAGCCATATGCCACCCAGGAATGGCAAAAGCTATTTGTTTCAGCCGAATCCAGAGATCATGTAGCATATTCCTTATCATTATTTAATAGGAGGTAATTATTAAGTGTTTGGATACACAGAAATATATTCTGTAGCCGGTCGTGGCACTTGAAAGCTTGCCACTTGCATAGCGAAACAAACTCCAGACATATATTGGTACTCATGAATTACTTATTCGTTCTACTCTTCTCTGTGGCTTCTTCTTTCCAATTTAAGTGGTTTTGGCCTCATTGTGCTACATGGTGTGACTGAAAGGTCATTTCACAACCTGTTGCATCCCCTGGTCGTCACTAGACTCCTTCTGGTGCTATGTCTCCATGTAGCAATTGGATTAAGAAAGGATCATACAGCTTAATGATCTGGAATGGGGATGTGATTCTCGGAATGCAAAACAGAGGAGAAAAACTTGACGTAAGTTGTTGAAAAATTGAGAAGATAAAATAAAAAGGTACAAATAAAGGCAAAAAGGAAAGGTAGGGCAATGCGTAAACGGCAAATAGACAAGTCAATAATTAATGACAATAAAAACCAACTGGCTTAGAAGTGCAAGGCCTATTTTTTATTCTTTGAAGCTTTCCTCATTGGCCACTGTAACTTAAAAAGAAAAAGTTCTTGGATGTTTTTGTCCTTGGTAATCTTCAGCATGCCAATTCCTACCACAGCAAGAAGAATTTGTCAATATTCACACAAATAACCCGAACAGTACAAATATTGAAGTTCTTACTTCTGAGTATAAAGGAATATTAAAGCTATCTAGGTACATTTATTTTTTTTTATGTATTGCTGTTGATTTGATGTTGTGCTTTTATTTAATCTTCAGCAAATTGCCCTTTTAATTTTAAACCCACATAAAGCAACCTCCAAAATTAAACAACGCTGTATTTCAGTCCCGGTAAATGGGACTATACGATTAATAATACATCCAGTGTGTTATTTTTGAAGAATAGAGAGTCGGTTATATATTTTTTTTTGTGAGCTGTATTGGGATTTAGCCACCTACCTTCCATTCACATTAATGGGACTCACGCAGATAAATTGCCCTCAACAACATAAGTTTTCACCCTTCGGTCTCAAGCTAGGCCCTCAATTACAACCTCAAGAACCAAACACACCCCGCAGTTATGAAAGACGTGTGCCTGAGCGTTCAGCATAAAGAGGGAAATATCAAAATAAGGTTATTTGGCAGGAACTGGGGAAAAAAAAAATATGTTATTTTATAAACGGCAGACAGGACAGATGGAACTAAAAGTCATGCGGCTGAGAGGAGGATCAAAGAAGAACAACTATTTCCTTGATGCAGGGAAGAGAAAGCAACAACAAAGTGTGCAGTGCAGCGTGTGCTCCTGACATGGCCGGGTCAGCCGGCAGCTTAGAGAAACTTCTGAGCAGGGTAAAAGGGACTAGAGTCAGGAAGAGGCAGACGCACGAATATCTTGAAAAGATGGAAAGAAAAAATGCAGGTTTAAAGTTCCTTCCCTGTAAGGTTTGCCAACTCTTAGACTTTCTTTACTATTATGAAATACATTAAATTCTTCTAATATTAAGGTGCTAGTACCAGCGGGTCTGATGATGTTTATTTTCTAAAGGAAAAAAATGGGAAATAAGTCTAGTGGCAAAATATTGAGAAAAATGAACCTTCAGGTGAAAGAACTAGAGTGTTTGTACGTATTAGGGAGGGTGGTGCGCAGGGAAAGAGAAAGAGAGAGACAGAGAGGGCAAGGGAGAGAGACAAAGACAATTTAATCTATATTTAAATTATTTTTAACTGAGTCTATGATTTTTATAACCTGACTTTTTCAATGCTGGAGTTGTATTTTGGTCACAGAGTCTTATCGTGCTCAGTCTTTTGCTTTTATTTTTTCAAAAAATATTTAAATGACTTTAGAAATTGTATTAGAGAACAGAGCAGGCTGGCAAACCCCCAGGTTTTTCAGATGCTCAGTTCCTGTCCAGGATACATAATCCAGGATTCTGGTCTGGACATACTGACCCGTATGTCACAATGCACTTGTGTATGTGCCCCACTTGGCGTGAGTCAGCCCTCCATAAAGCCCCACAGTGAAATCCACTGCACCGTCCCCCAGTGGCCACCTGGCCATCGTTCTACACGAGAACGGCCGTGCAGCCGGGATCCAGTAGGTTCTTAAATGCATATTCCCAGGAAATAGCAAGATGGTGGCTTTAGCCTCCAAGATTAAATGTGTTTAGAAATGGTCCCTAGAGAACTGTTTCCTCAAGATATATGTTTTAGCGAGTGCTTCACAGCTACGTGTTTTTTGGAGGGAAAGAGGACTTTTAAAATAGATTTTTTACATTTTTTTCCTCAACCCAAATGCTATTCAAAAGATGAATTAAGGCTTGAGTGCAGTTACTTCGTCCTTTTCCAGAATATAATTTTATTTTATTTTTATTTAATGTATTTAGGTTGGTGGATAGGTAAATGATTGTAACATGAACCTGCTTCTCATTGATGAATGTGTCTAGAAGAATAAAGGAAGAAGAGAGGGCAAGAGGAATGGATATTAAAGTGAGCAATATATTTCAGTGTTCCTTTTGCTGTTCCATTAATGGTACCCAGGAGAAGACCCATCTTACATTTCACAGCAGTTCTTTTTTTCTCCCATTTCCATTTCCCTCTCGAGCATCATTTACAGAAAAAGTATATCCCTAATATTTTCTATAGACTTTGACTTGGCAATTCATTATTTGCCACAAACTAATTTTTGTGTGTGTGTGTTTCTGGAGTTTTACTTGTATTTTTACTGTCTGTGGGCTTGAAGCACAAATTATATATTCATTGATAGCAATGCATTTGCACAGTAGAAAGCTTGCTGCCTTCTGCCAGTGCTCCTTTCAAATGACTCATGGATTATTCAGGTAAAATAATAATTATCTCCCAAGAATTAAAATAAAAATAATCTGTACTGACTGTCACTGCCTTATCGTAATGTTGGATAACAGGAGAAGTTCAAATGAACATTTTTAGTTTCTTTCTGTCTGCTAATTTGCAGCTAAGATTACATTTCTGTGATTCTCATCTCCTATGGCTCAAGATTTCTGACATTTGTGCCTGCCTCCTGTTCTACCCCCCAGACTCATTCATGCACTTCTTGTGCTGAAGTGAATATATAGAATGGGAATACAAATTGAACAACAGCAAAACCGATCAAGAACATCTGGTCTTTGGAGGAAAAGCACTTTTCACATAATCCTGTTGTTGCTGAAAGAACAGGGAGGATTTCCACTGACATTAATAGCAGTTGGAGCAGATTCAAGTGTGGGTTTAGCAGAATGGTGAGGGAAAAGTGCTCTGGTGATTCCTCCCCACAGTCTGCGTTATCCAGGAGCCCCCTCTTCCAAAGGGTGGTGCATGATCATGGCCGTGCAACCTTCCCCTCTTGGAGGGAATATTTCACAACAGGGCTGTTTCCAAGGATCTGCATCATTATCTCTGGGTGAGCTTGGAAAATCCAAACCCCACAAATTTCTACCCAGTCTATTTCAGATATTTCGCAGTTTTGTGGGTGTTTGTACCAAAGCGGTGTGACGCCTTGTTAGCAATGAAGCAGTTACGTGCTAAGATTTATAATCAGACTGGAATCCAAATTACACACTGATGTTGTGTAATTCAGCTCCAGTGCTGCGGCCGAGGCTGGTATCATATGGCAGTTTGCTATTATGGAAATTACCTCAGACTGGTGACGATGTTAAATGTCTGCTCATATGTTCAGCTTATGTGGGAATTTCTTTGTTCCCCAAACCACGACTGTGCAGGAGAAGAAGAGCAAAACCGAGTCTGCTTAACACCTCTCAGTAACACGGAGCGTGGTGCTGTGTGGGTGACAGCCGTTGTAAGCCATTTGAAAAGAGGAGCTTGAAACCTGGATTTAATAAATTCAGTCATCATTTTTCTAACTTTGTTTTATGACTTTTTGCCCAGCTGCAATAGGTAGAACATCATCTGGAAATGCTGCAATATGTAATTTTTCACTGGTGCTTTAGCAGTGGAAGATGGACCTCACCCAAAGTTGTGCGTAGAGAGCTGTGAAATGTGGCACTCGACTCTCTCAAAGAAACAGTTTTCTTCACTGAATGTGGATGCTGAAAATCAATTATATGTAGATTGGCTATGAGAGAGACAAGCTGTTCTGTTGATTTAGGCATGACCTGTGTGGCGACGCTTCATCTCCCACTGAACTAAATATTCTTTCAAATGACATATTAATGGGAGGGCATCCAAAATACTTGCTAGGCAAATGAATGTGTAATAGCCAGATGGTTTATTTGGATTTTCAGTAATCCTCAGAGGATCAGAAAAGGGATTTATTTAGGATTCAGTAAGTTATGGCATGCAGTTACCTGTGTTAAAGTGTCTTGAAATACAGGAGGTTATAATTGCAGATCTGTTCTGTTCTGTTCTTATTCTGCCCCATTTGTAAAGCACTGCAGAAAACGTCAGCTGACTTCTCATGGTGTGGTAGGAGCACAGGTAGGGGATGTTGTAAATGGGGTTGTAAAAGAGATGGCGAAGCAAATTACCCAATAATCCCTTCTGCTATTCTTAGGACTATTCAAATCTTTCATCCCACATCAAATTCCTTCTATTCAAAACTTAGCATAAAGACCATAACACATTTCTCAGAAGGTGGAATAAAATTTACCTCGTGAGCCTACCTACATAACTCTTTTTTAATACATGAAATGTATTTTGGGATGTCTTCTCTTTACTTGAACATATTGTGCTGCGACAGAAACTTCTAATACAACGCTGTACAGGCTTGCTGTTCATGCTTTTAGCTCTGTACGTGTCTGGTCAAATGTCCTCAGCATATGCACACTCTCTGCAGCTGGGAGAGTGAGCCGCAGATGTTACATTTATATAAAGGCTGGCTTTTCTCCACCTGGTTCCCTAATATACAGATGTATTTTTTTTTCCTCCATGAGCCTGAATGGTTCCCTTTGATGCTACTGTATATTCTGCATGGAGGGGAAAAGGAAATTGAGTTTCACTGAATGACGGGTTTTGTCTGGAACACATTTCTGCTGGGGAAAATTGAACTGTTTCTGAAGCATTTCAGAAATTCAGGTCTTCTGTAGACCAATAGCGCTGCCACTGTGTGTTCCACTGGCAGCAATAGTGGGCCAAAATGATTCCTGTCTATGGTACAGTTAGGAAATCAGCAAAACACTTAAAAACCAAATGTGTCACTCAAGCAAAATGATGAAGTCTAAATTCTGTAGAATTCAGGAAAACCTCTCCAAGGCTGCTTGCATTGGGTTTGTCCCAGCTCTTACAAGTTATTGGGGAAAACCTTGCCTCACACACCCAAAGTTCTACCGCTGGGAAAGCACAGCAGGATCACATATTTACTATGGCTGCTGCTTAGGAAGTCTCTCTCTTGAGTAATTCATAAAACAACCATTCGTACACCTAGGGTCTCTCTAGAGCCCAGTTTGTTGAATGAACTTAACTGATTGTATTGAGTTTTATTACAACTTGTGCAGTGATGTAAGGGCATGGCAGTAAGAGTACACTGAATTCATTCAGTTTTCACAATGACAGACAACTGGATAGTCTACAGAGAAGACTGATCATAGGATTTTCCTCCTACTGACTTGCAAGTCCTACACAATGCGGCCTTGGCTTCTTTCCTTTTGGTTTCATGTACATGACTTAGCTCTTACAGGCAGATTCCTTGCCAGCTATCTGGATATTCTTGGAACATAGGAGCTGTCTGCTTGCTCTCCCACACGCTGGGGCTAGCCTAATCCCTAACTTTTGTAATTGAAGGCCAAATCCTTTAACGACTGACTAGGCAGAGGAAGAGCCACAGGTCTGTGCTCAGGTTCTGCACCCGAATCTCACAGCAATGCCCGGTGGCAGCTCTGAGATACCTTCCTTGCTGGCAGACCCTGTGGGTTGGCTCTGACATCCCTGTGCTTGATAACTCTCCCAGTTGTGAACCACATCTGGGAGGGGCTAACTCTCCTTCTTGGTGTCCATAGAGACATCTGGAGATTTCAGCTAACACCAGCAGTTCCTTACCTATCTCTGAGCACCTGAATTTAAGCTGGGACTGTGCTGTGTAGACCCTCTGTTGAATGCCTGCCATGTGGCAGGAGACCATCCATCATTAGTTATGTCTTATGCTGTATTACCCTCATTTTCTATGCAGTCACCTCTAGTGCTCCAGTCTGTAATCAGTGTTGTCCAGAATACCAGCGGCAAGTGGAGGCATCTTTGTGAACCAGGGCATAAAATTGTCTACCAGTCCTTGAATTTAGAAGGTAGTCCTTCCACCATTTATCACTTACCACTCACTCAGTTTCACTGTGAGCGATGTCTCTGCATGAAATGTGAGCCATAGCTATAAGCCGGATGTCAGTAAAAAGTGGATTATCCCTGCTTCAGCATCCCTTATTGTGATTCAATTTTCCTACATGATAGGCACTACTGTTCAACAAGTGGCACTGTCACTGGTCGGCATTTGATTTAAGCAAACATTTTGAGACCATAAACTGGAGAGATGCTTGGTCAAACAATTGGTTAGTGGGTAGATGAAACTACTAATACAAACACGCTGTAAGCTGGGAGTAACACTGGGAAAGCAGATGTATGTTTGAAGCCAATGATTTTGATTTTCATGAGTACATAAGGTAGGATATTTCTGAAAGTAATAGAGATTAAAAGTGTGGAGAGAAAATAAAAGCATTTTTTAAACAAAAGTGACTGTTTAGGGAAAGGAAAGCAATCATTTTTCTTGCTTAATCTGGCAATAAGAAATTGGCTCGTCAGCATTTGATCTCAAAATTAATTCCGAGAATTCAGGAACAAAATCTCACACGAACCAGTGCAGCTCCTGCTTAAGTGGGGAGGTGTTTTTCCAATTGTTTTAACAGGCAATATCTAATATAAGTGCAAGTCTCCAGAGGTCAACAGAGTTTGCGGTAGTTATCAGGAGAAAATAGGCTTCATGGTGAGTAGAGAAAACAGAATTCTTTTTAATATCCACAATATCATTTTAGTGTTTGATAAAAGATTCTGTACACACACACGTATACACACATGTGCGCACACATGTACAGAGATATTGGTAATATGCTTCAAACAAAATAATTTTCTGCACGTATGACATTACAGTATATTTAGAAAGCTACAAAAAAAAAACCAGCAGCGGAAAGAAAAGAGAGAAAAAAACATGATTTCTTGTAAACTAAAGTGAAGTTAATTGTAGTCTCTTTTAGTTCACACCAAGGTTCTCTGGATATTAGGAAGAAATTCTTTACTGTGAGGGTGTTGAGACACTGGAACAGGTTGCTCAGAGAAGTTGCGGCTGCCCCATCCCTGGAGGTGTTCAAGGCCAGGCTGGATGGGGCTTTGAGCAACCTGGTCTAGTGGGAGGTGTCCCTGCCCATGGCAGGGGGGTTGGAACTGGATGATCTTTAAGTCCCCTTCCAGCCCAAACCATTCTATGATTCTATGATTCCACAGAACACTGCACGGATACAGAAAAACTACTGGCAGCCTGAGAAATGGTGTCAGTTTCTGACATTACTCAAGGCTGTGACAATCTTCCCATTGGCTTGCACAAAACCAGAATTACATCCATTGTGTTTTTCACATGACAAAGTACACACCTACAGCAAAATAAGCTTTCAGAGCCCTAGTCCCTTTCCTTTTGATTATCATTACTTGCCTTATCATCACTCTACCTTATTGTGGCGAAATCTTTAAACAATGTGTTCCCCTTCATCTCAAGAGGAAAAAGTTATACGTGTTTCTTTAGAATAAATCTGTTTTCTTACACAATATGATCAGTAGAGATCCTGAAGGGAAAAAGTTTCCCCTGAAGCCTGAAGTAGAGGTTGTTTTAGAACATCCAGTAAAGCTATTCAGGAAGTGTTATGGACATAATCTGGTCTTAATAAATCCTATAAAAATCCGTGCAATGACAGTATTTTTTTTTCTTATATTGATACTGAAGTATTTCAAATATAATAGTTACAAATAAAGGTTTATTCTGTGATGTCCTTTGTTGGTTTGGCAAAAAGTACTATGAAGACAAATTTCAGGAGCCAGTCTTCAGTAGGGGAGAGAGATTGTCATTGTTTGGAAAATACAATATGGTCAAAACTGTTAAAAAATAAGTGTGTGTCTAAATCGAGTACTCAGCATAATTGGAATACTACGAATTTCCCCAGGAAAGCTGATCCTGCACCTGGTGTGATCGGAAGCTGTGGTCAAATACCTGATGAAATTCTCAGCTGGTTTAAGTAGATGTAATGACCCTGACAGATAGCTGGCATGGAGGAAAATTTACTCTGTTAACTTTTTGAAAGCAACCATTTTATTTATTCTTCAGCTCTGAGCATTTATGTTCCAGCTGGTCTCAAAAATCACATAACTGGAAATCGTAAAGACATGCTGGGGAAAAAAAAAAGTGCCAGGAAACTTGGCAGGAAAAGAGACACTGCAAACTTGAAGCAGAAACTATGGCAACCTGAAACACTTGTTGGATGAAATGCACAGGATTTTTTGCCAGTGACATCTGGAGGACCAGGGTTTCACCTCGACACTGCTGTCTTGCAGTGAGAGAAAGTATTCTCCCTCTTGATTTGGCACATGTGAGATGGCAACCCAGACAGCATCCACCCACGGGCTCTTTGGAGCACCCCAATAAAAGAAGGACATGGACGAACTGGAGCAAGTCCAGTGGAGCACACCATTGGTCAGGAGGCTGGAGTGCAAGGTGTATGACGAGTGTCTAAGGGAGATGGATGTGTTCAGCTTGCAGAGGAGAAAGCTCTGGGGTATCCTCACAGGTGCACAGTGATAGGGTGAGAAGCAAAGGTCAAAAGCTGGAACACGGGACATTCAGATCAGATATGAAGAATGTTTATTTTCACCATGGGAGTTGTCAAAGACCGGAAAAGAGGTTGTTGATGCTCTCTAGAGATATTCAAAACTCAACTGGACAGAGTCCTGCAACCCGATCTAATATGGCTTTGCCTTCAGCAAAGATGACCTCCAGAGGTCCCTCCCAACCTGAATTATTCTATGTTTCTATGATACTGTTCAGTTTGCTTAAATTATTCTCTTTGTTTTCAAAGAGAAATGACAGTTTCAGAAATGGATCCAGCTGTTGATTATATGCTTCAGGGGGCGACATTAATAGAGGAGCTGCAGACCTTTTAGCCCCCTGGTAAACTCAGGCCTTAGTTTTTATTGTTTTCTACCTTCAGCTATTGTGTAGCATTGCTGCGCTCATAAAGCAGCTGCTGTGAGTGGTGTGAAAAGTAATTGCTGCATATACTTCATACGGCTTGTAAAATTATTTGGAAATTTCTGTAGACAAGTGCGCTGCTACTTTTTTATCACTATAGAAGAACTCAAGATGGCATATATACATACATAAATATACGTATGGATCCCAACTGCTAAGATAATTCATGCTACTCTAGTCTCTGGCCTTAAAATTTGGCCACAGCCCATTTTTTTTCCCAGAAATAATGTTAGTGCTACAATGATAACCTGAGTAAGGGGGAGCTCCAGATGACATATCACATAAACAGTGTAAGAGGGAGCCTCTGCCCTCCTAAATTCAGACTCTGCAGGTGGGATTGATTATTTTCTTCCAAGAAAACAGTAAGTGTCTTTTATGCGTCCTGCTTTCCTCAGCTTCTATTTCTTTTCTCTACTTTTTAGACGAGAATGTCCATATATCTCACAGGGTCAGCCTGGACTTTTATTAATTAAACTTTCAAGACCTTTGAAGATGAAAATGAGAAAGTATTGTTATCAAGGATTATTTAAACTATGTTTTTGTAAGGTTGAAATACAGTCCAGCTGAGAGGTACATGCCAAAGCCTTAGTAAAAATAGTCAACCCATGGGTTTTCCGCCAGTACGATGTCAAATTAAAATTATACTTTGCAACAGTAAATTCAGTGCTGATAAATCCGTGTGGATTAAATATAGGAAGCTGAAAAAATAAAAACCCATTTTTCTCATCCAGATCATTCGTCTTCCCGTTAGGGTTTTATTTTCAAAAAAACAAACCTGAAATCTGTATGTGGACATGTAAACAACTGCACAGGGAAAAAATTAAGTACTTAGCAGCAGTGAAGTTTGTCCAAGGATTACCACAGTGAATAAAACCAACTTCCCTTTTAAAAGCTGAGTGTACTATTTTGGGAATGTGACCCCTTTTCATGAATAAATGACGTGGTGACATTTACAGATAAAGCAAGATTTAACTGCTATGAAAGGAGATGACAAATGTCAGGATGTCAGTAATGATCTGTGAACATAATGGTCTCTCACCAGAGCACTGAGTAGATATATAATGTAACTGTCGCCTGCTAATGCTGCCGTGGAAGAAGAAAAGCAAAGCAATACGAGGAAGATCAAAAACCTCTCTGGAACCAACCTTAAAGTCTGATTGATAGGCATTGGCACAACTTAGCTAATAAATTATACTGCTAATGACTTAAAGTTTTTACCTTGTGCATATTACTATTACACACTGTGAAATTCCTGTATAACTTACAACTGTGTCATGTCAGAGGATAAAGTGTTGGCCATCAAAATGGTTTTCTGACAGTTTCTTTATCCCTAGACTGCTGCCAGGGCTTGGCTGTTGGGAAGGTCTTGCTGGAGGTGAGTGGATTTACAGCAACCAGAGCTGGTTCGTCAAGCCCAGGTTACGGCAGAGCAGAGCAGGATTTTCCCTTGGCGTGAATCGGCTGTGGGAAAGACCACCAAGACCTCCTACCCACGGCAGAGTTGTCCTCTTCAGGTATTCTCGAGTGTTATGTCTCTCAGTTTTTCACACCCTGGCAGATCGTACGTGGGCCCACCCTTGTGATTGCTGTCAGAGTCGCCTTGATGACTTCCTCAGGAAACCTAGAAATATGGTAGGGGAAAAAAGCTCGGCATTATTTATGCAGTTGTCTTCTGAAGTTGTCTCAGGCAACTGCCTCCCACCCCCGGGCCCCAAACCAAATCCCCATTTGTCTCACATATTGAGTACTTTCTCCAGCTGACAGTTAAATTGATTCCCGTTTGCTATTTAAAGTGAGGAGAGCGTCTGGAAATCCGAAGGTTTAAAAATCCCGAGACCTAAGCACAGCGTAGGGTGGAAGGGAGGGAGTTTCTTTGCATGAGCTCCCCAGCCTCCTGGCAACTTCACAGCTCTCAGCTGTGCAGCGGGTTTTGCTTTCTTCATGCTTTGCTTCGACAGTTAGTCGACCTTTTCTCTGAATAGGTTAGCCTGCCACAGGGCTTGCGTTACCCAGAAGACCAAGGAGGTTTTCAGGGAGATGGTGAAACTGTGATTGAAAGCCAGACATAGTCAAGCTCTGGTGCAATCAGCCAGGAAGCATTTGGCTGGTAGTTTGTTTATGAGAAGAAATATCATGGATGAAATATAAACATTAATACAATAAAAATGCCAAGCTCTGGAAAATAGTGAAGATGATGCTGAACAGTGAAGAGATGTATTTTTTAGGAAATATTGTGAGTTAAAACTCCTGTTAATAGTGCACAAGTGTATCTTTAACAATACCTGTGTAGATGCAGTAATCACAGTATCTCTCAGGCAAATCCCCATTACAAAGGAAACTCATCCCAATCTGCTGTATCTTTTGATCTGCACTTTACAGTCAGAGTCATCTATGACAATGGAGATGGAGGTGGCATTTTGGATAAGACAGCCAGCATTGTAGCAATCCTATACTGACATCCAGCAAGGATTCACCTCGATTAACATTATCCGTCTAAAAGTTAGATGTCTTCTCGAAGCGAATTCTTTTAAGCTTCCTGTAAAGTCAATGGAGAGATGTAGGCAGTGCAGAGGGCAATCGACCCTATCCTGAGATAAGTATTGTAAGATAAATTGTGCCTATTTCTTGCTATTCACTGTAGAGGGGACCCAGCCCTCCAGAACAGATGCTTACTTTTTGAGGTGGCTGTGCTCAGGTGAGGCATGTGGGAGGGGGAAGGAGTAGAGAAGTGCTGTTCTAATTTCCATGGAATCAGCTGATCTGAAGGGTCAATTGCTTTAACACAACCTTATTACTGTGCAGCATTAAACTATTAAACCTGATTAGGGATTTATAGTGAGGAGTCCTTCAACCACCGTATCTTGTACAGACGCAAGAAAATTAACACTAAAGAAAAGAAGTGCACTTTCTAAAATAGAAAATACATAATTAAAAAGTGCACAAAAGAAGAAGAATTAAGCAAAAACCGCTTGTGGTATTATGAAAGCATTGAGCTAATTAATCAATGTCTGCATGTGTCCTTTTTTAAAAGATACTCAGTTAAAGAGAAGTGGCTGATAGTTCTGATGTTGAACCTTGAGATAGTCATTGTGGAACTTTCCTTCTTTCTGATAAAAGAGACGCATCATATGGAGAAGAAACACAATCATTCTGATAATAACTGGGGAAAAACCATTATCAATGCTCTCAGGATGCAAGACAAAATGGATTTCCGTTTGTATCATTCTGGCATTCCTGCTGATCCAGTGGGGATCACCTGGTGCATTTGTGTTGATATGAATATCCCAGTGAATAAAGGTTATCAGTTAAGACCAGGTTTTGTGATGTGAAGCAGTAATTTTAGAGGCCATATATTCGATAATTTTAGTCCATAAAGCCTCTTCTTGAAAATGCTAAAAGGTAGTTTCTGGGTGGACTAACCAGGATCTGATTAGTGCTTAGGTCTAACTTTTAACCCATCCATCTTGATTCCAGGATTTCTGAAGTCACATGTTTCTAACTTGTTAGATGTATATTCAAGTATTAGCAGACCATTTCTGTTTAAACTGCTTGGTATTTTTCAATGTAGTTCTTTTTGCTTGATTTATTGTAATATTTAATTAACTCTTACAATTGGATGGATTTCTAGGTTACAGTTATTGGACTATTATTTAGCTCTGTTGGAGTGAGAAGCCCATTACAAAATGTGCTAACAATTCTACTGCTTATGGAAAATCTAGGAGAGAGTTTTACTTTTTTATTTCCAAACTACTGAGTTTTCGTCTCTGCTTTTAATGCCCTTTATGCTCATCAGCTAGAGAAGGACATTAGTGGTTCTCTCAGCCCTGACACTTACTAACAAAGACTGACAACTGCTGACACAAAAACCTGCCTTGAATTGTTTTTGGGTAGGGGGTGGAATGGGTTGGCTTAACACAAACTTGTAATTTCAGTAAACCACCATTTTCAGAAAATGGCATTGTTACAAATTTTCCTTTGCTGACAAGGAGATGCGTTTTTCCCCAGGTCTCCCTTAAAACAATAATGCAGAGGATTGAATAGGAAAATGGTGCTGAAAGGAGAATTACAAAATGTACTCAGTGTCAGTCAAAATCTTCCGTTTTAATTTTTATTCTGAGTTCTACTCAAGTATAAATATGTATACAAATTCTTATCCTTAATTAACTGTAGATCTTACAGAAAGCATTTATTGCTATCCATTTCTTTCCTATCCCTCCCCCTATCTCCCCTGATAAGAGCTGCATGTTTAGTAGACACACTATAACCCCGTAATTTGAAGCTACTACTATAGCATCAATTCTTCTGGATGATACCACACCTTGCCAGTCAAAAATGATTTGAGCTTAAATTGTCAGTTAAAGACGCTCTTCAGTTTTATTGTCCTGAACTTGCAGGCAGTCTATTGGATGAAGTGAATTACTCTGTTGTTGAAAATGCTTGTAATTTTGTGTGAAGGACACAATCAGAATACACAATATTTTTTCCCCTTTGCATTTCCCAACCTGCTCTGCTCCTTTGGTGCCCAAGCATATTACAAAATTGCTGACATCTAAGCTGATCAATCAAAACCTTCGCAGTTCTGTAAATGATCAAGCTTAACTGTCTACGCAGCTGTTATTTGGCAGTGCTCCATCTGGAAAATAAAATACAAACATCAAAAGAAGTTCAGCTAGGTTTACATTTCAGAGAGGTGTTTTTGATAGCTTGTCTGTCATATAACAGAGTCCCTTGGGTCAAATTAGAAGGCGGCAGACCTTTGTCCTTTCATAAATCTCTGGTCCTTTCGTTAGACAGATGGCAATCACCTCCCAAAATAGGGACACTTAAGCAGTGTGTTGGTGATGTACTGATACTCTGCACACTAATGTGCACAGCCTCCCAGGAGAACGTGGGATATATACACAGGAGTACCATACAAGAGCTAGGGAAAGCTGGAGCAGCCATATGGTTTATAGGATTAAGAGGGTAGATCTTTTCAGCAATGGATCCATTATCTGCTCCTCAGTTCTCCCCAACTCTCTACCAAGCTTAACTCCATGACGTGCAGGGGCTGGGCTGGTTGCCTTTAAAACTCCCATTATTGATCCAATGCAGCTGTACTGTAGAGAACTCTGTGTATATTAGATTAGTCTCAATTCAGAAAAAATAAAATTCCAGTGTTCATGAAGTGTTTCCCTTCTCCATACTCTGTCCCTGCATTTAAATTATGGCCTTCTCCCTAGTTTTATGAATTCAGCTAAACTGATGATACAATTTGACCTGAACACATTAAGCAAATGTACCGAACTGAAGAAGGAACACAACATGCATGAATAGTTTGTGATTTATCTAGAGGTGAGTATGTGCCACTGTCCCTTGCCACAGATATGGAGAACTGGGCAGAGAATTGATGGTCTGGTAGACCGCAGGAAGTCATTCGCCAGGGCTGGAGAGAGACAGCAAATCTCCCGACACTTTATGCTCTGATTGGTCATGCCCAAAAGGCGTAACAGCCAACTTGAACAGATCAGCAAAGTTCTCATTAGCCAAATTCAGAGCTAACCTTTCCGGTCATTGACTGCAGAGAGGGCAAAACAGTAATTACAGTGGAAAAGGTGTGCTTAACACTAAAAAGAAACTATCAGACAATAAACATTGTTGATCAGACACAAAATCAGACAGAGGAAATGAAAATATATCAGTGAATCAAACGCCTTCTTTTCCTGGACAAAACACAGAGGTGAAAAGTAGTCATGAGTATATGGTGTGATGGACATACTACCAGTTGGTCCTTGCCAATTAAAGTGTTTTTGGCATGATGTGAAGAAGAAGGTTTCCTCAAAAAAACCATAAAGGAAATGAAGTGCCCCATACCTTTGCCAGTTTTATAACTCTCAGACTATGCGGAAAATTCCAGCCAGAAAGAACTGGCAGGACAAAGAAAATAGTAACAAGAACAACAAAACAACATTATGTGTCATACCAGTTGCAACATATTTAAGAGATTTTTTTCATATTCTTTCGCTTTGCGATGTGCTTTTGCACTGCATTTTATATGCTGCTTAGTTAAAGGCTGCAATGTCAAGATACAGGAACGTACAGCAAATTTTAAGCCTTTTAACGAAAACCACAATATGCATCTAGAAAAATAGATCCATTTTTTTACTCAGCAGAAATTAGAACTGCTGCATTTAGAAGCACATCCCATTTATATCAAATATACACCGTTTCCCCTGCAGCTCTTTTTATGTTAGTCAATATCTTTTAATGTTATCTGATGGTTTCCTAGGAGATGCCCTAAATGGCCAAACTCACCAGTTTGATGCTGGTGTTGGATAATATCTATATGCACTAAACATCTGTTTTGTTCACTGAAGTCTGCTCTGCCCTTTTTCCACTGGTCATTATGTTCCCCCTGTGGGTTTCTAATGGCTGCTAATGAGATAAGAAAAACGCTCCATGTACACTTCCATCTTCTCCAATGGTGTGTGATCAGAAGTCTGTGCTCTTTGTTAGAAGGAATTACTTCAAAATCATTGTTAGTATTTCTTTGTACAGTAGTTTGAATGCAAATTTTACACTTAAGGACTAAAGTGCCTTTTAAAAATCTGTAAGAAGCAATTAGAAAGAGAAAGATCACCGCATTATAGCGTAAAGAGTTCTATTTGTGGAAGGGTGGGCTCAGTGTTGATTCATGTTTTTCAGATGGTACAGTACAGGTTGCATCATTAATAGAAGATTAAGATGCCAAATGGGGAATTTTTACCTTCTGTTTCTGAGTCTTTCACTGTAGGAAATCACCCAGATATGGCTAGAGGTTGATTTTATATAACATGATGAGCAGACAGAGTGTTCCTCAAATTTAACAGAGCCTGCTGTTACTGTGGGAAGAGGGGCTGACAACTTGGGTAGTATCCATACAAAGCTATAATTTCTAATCTGTCAAAATCACTTCCCTTTAGAAAGCCTGATTTCATTAGCATGTTCTTTGTCGGATGTGATTGTCTCTCTTAGCGGCTTTCCTTTTACAGCTGTCACAAAAGCCAATCAGATTATACCAAGGGCAGGAAATAAATAAGTCTTTTTCCTGTAAATTAATTTAGGCAAGAATAAATCACATATGGCTAGATTTAGTTCCTACTTTATGAAGTGAGAAATTTTAGCAAGGTAACAGATGAGGGCTCTAAGAGCGGGTATTGGCATGAATTTTGTTACAAACTGTATTTCTTCTGGCACTCTGGTGGTGGGTATAGAAAATATACTTAGGTATAACCTATGCCTCATAAATGGCAAACCAAGCTTTCAGCTAAACTGAGAATATAGGCAAAACTCATGTATAACGGTCTCAGACAGAGAGGTCAGATTAAGCTTTTCTTACATTCTCTCTGTGCTGCACTCTTCTGGGGTAATTCTAACCCAAATACTGAGAATTCATTTAAGTTCATTTTCTTCATATTTGATCTCCTGCACTATTCAATTTACCAGTGGAGGCTCCACTGCCGTATCACTGAAGTCTGAGATTTTTGCACAGCTTGTTGTGCTCTTCTACCAAGGAGTCTCCAGCTGAAGCTTGCATTCGTTCATCTCTTGTTTTGCACCTGAGCATGTAAATAAGAAGGAGGCAGGTGCTTTATGGAAACGTGTTTGTCTGCTTGGTTCAGCTCTGCTTGATTTGGCTCTATGTTATGGCTTCAGAAACTTGTGGGGTTATTCTTTTAGAAAAGTATTTCACTCTGGAGAGTAAGACAAAGGACGATCCCTCAAAAGAGTTGTCCCATTTGGCTGCTGAGGTTGAAAAATAGCATTTTCAAAAGTCTTTAGTATACAGAAGAATGATGTGACGAGCGTCACAGAAAGAGGCTACTCAGTATGTCAGTTGGCTAGTCCATCTTTCCCTGTGCCGTTTGCAACAAAAGACAGCAAGAGTTGATAGCAAAGCTCATCAGTGGAGGTGTAGCTTTACTTTTCAGTGCCCCATCTGGAGAACAGGTGAAGCTGTAATTTTTTGTAATGAGTCTTTCTGTACAGGTGCAGAGAACCGTTCGAGAAGAAGTCAAAGCGTACACCTATGGTGCTCTATGATTAGTTTGGCTAAGAACTTCCTTTATTTTGGAATCTACTTAAATCAGAAATCTTGCTAAGTTTTCACTTCTGTACAATCTATTACTTGTTAGAAATAAGTAGGAAACACCATGCGAATCAGTCGCTGTTTCCCTTACAGGTACTGAGTAGCTCCATTACCTGAGCAGGGACAATATGAATCCCGGTGTCTTCTCATTGTGCCCTGAAATAAAGGTGAAAGGCCCCATAGTCATTATTACTTATAAACAAAGTGGCTTTCCCTTCTACAAGATAATTGGTCCTCCACCTTTCAATTTTGGCACATCTGCATCTCAAAGGCTCATTAACTATGTCTGTTAATTTTTTCTTTTTTTTTTTCTTTTTTAGAGCTTAGACAATCTTCTAGTTTTAAAAATTCTTCCATTTCTTTGACTGTCTGTAATAGTCTAGCTGTTTTTTTTTTCTCTTCCTTTTTGCCAGTTCCATCTGGGCATTTAAAAACAGTAATTCTGTGTCTTTTCGTGTGCTCCAGATCTCCTGCAATGCCAGTCTCTAACTGACAGTATTTGATCTGTTTTATGATTATCCTTCATCTGTTGCTGGCTCTTTTCCTGTGTGCTGGTAATGGCTTTGATCACCTCTTGGCCAGAATCTGTGGCTTCTCATAATTCCTTCTGGAAAGATTCTTTGTCTTCTTTTAATTACTTTTTACCATTACCTGGCTAGCATCCATTGCCCGTTGTCTGGTTTTAATTTTTGCCACTGTGGAAGCTAATAGGACTCTTCTGCATTGGGACATTTAGGAAAGTCAATCCAAATTAAATGTTAAAGTTCATACTTTGGCTGCATTAAATCCCTGTGTAGACAGCCTATTTAGAAGTAAAGAAGACCTTAATTTTGTTTAATTTAATACATACTAGAAATGAATTAAGCTAAGTCAAATTTAAACACTTCAATTTTGAACAAATGTGTCTACACAATGTTTGTGAGATTTAACAAATCCATTTTAGCTTCATACTTTTTATTAATGTGTTCGATTTCTGAGTTTCTTGTAGACAATACCTCAGGTTTATTTTTTATAGGAATAATCTTTTTCTTTCAGCCTAATCATTTCCTCTTTCTCTCCTTTTCTTGATGTTTGACTGTCCCTGCTCTGCTCTGATGGTGGCTTTCATTACTTCCGAAGGATAAGGAAGATTTACAGAACATAGTTGTTCTTATTATTTTATTAATTTACATTATAAAAAGCTATATATCTGCATTAAGTTCAGGGTCACATTAAGGTGGATGCTGTAAGCACTTGCACACATAGGATGGAGTTCATCTCACATAACCTTACTGGGAAAAAGGCAGGCAGATGGAGTGTACCCTCAGCAAGTTTGTAGATGATCAGAACTGAGGGGACTGGGTGGTGCACCAGATGGTTGTGCCACCTTCAGAGAGGCCTTGGCAGGCTGGAGAAATGGGCAGAAAGAAATCTTACAAAGTTCAACATGCGGTAACACAAAGCCCTGCATCTTGGGAGGGTGAACCCCATGCACCAGTATGTGCTAGGGGCTGACTGGCTGAAGCAAAACCTTCATGTCCTGGTGGACAGCAAGATGACCATGATATAGCAAAGCACCCTTCTAGCAAAACAGGTGAGAGAGGTGATCCTACACCTCTACTTAGCACTAGTGAGGCAGCAGCTGGAGTACTGTGTCCAGTTCTTGGCTCCTCAGTAGAAGAGTGACATCAACATATTGCAGCAAGTCCAGCACAGGGCCACAAATATTATTATGGGACTGGAATGTCTTTCATATGGGGAGAGGCTGAGAGAGCTGGGACTGTTCAGCTGTCAGAAGAGAAGGCTCTGGGGCATCTTATCAATGTGTGTAAATACCTGATAGGAGGGAATAAGGAAGAGGGAGCCAGGTTCTTCTCCGTTAGTGCCCAGTGACGTGACAGGAGGAAACAGACAAAAAGTAAAACAGATGAAATTACATCTGAACACAAGAAGTTAAAGTTAATGACAGAAAGGGTCTGATCCCATGGGTTTAATAAGGCAAGGTTAATAAGTATGCTGACTTTTAAAACTAGCATGAATCTAACAGCTCCTAGTGATGATGATGAAGAATTATCTTCATACCTTTTTAAGTATTTATTATTTTGGGAGGAGGGGGAGGAGAGACAAAGATGTGAGACCTTCCATAATGGAAAAAAGATGAGCTCATGCTACTCTAACTGTCTTTTTGCTGTCTGTTAAAATTGTTCCCAGTAAGTCTGTCTCAGCAGCAGACAAATGAACACTCCCATTTAAATCTGCTCCTATCTGATAGGTAGATATTTGCAAGCCAAAAAAGCATCATCCTCCTTACTTCTCAAAAGTATGGTCTGCCTTTCAGATAATACATACTTTCCCAACCTTGTCAGGTGAGGCAGTGCTTGAAAGCTTTTTAGCACTTACCCTTCTGTATAACAAGTTATCTCAGTAGGAGACTTTGCAGCAGTCTTTAACCCCTTTTATATTCTCATTCTATCTCAGAGATGTCTCATGCAAGCTAATAAATTCCATGAAGTCTCTCCTTTTTCCACAACATTAATCTCCCATCAACTAGTAATGAGCCTTGGTGGGTTCCTTGTGAGAATCTGAGCAACCACATTAATTCCTTAAAACTTCTTCAACAATAGCGATCCTATTAGCAGAGAGTTTAGGAACGTCTGATCCATACATTTAGCCTTAGGAGCTTTTGGTGGCCTACATTTATTATGCCCTGAAATTCTTAAGATGCTGCAAATGCCAAGTGCATCAATTTCTGCTAAACTCTCCCTGCATACCGTCTTATGTAGCAAAAAAACCATTCTATGATTCTATGATTCTATGAAACTGGAACTGTGCTGCTAAAATCATGCTTTTTCATGATCATTTCTTGAGCGGAACGATTTTTCTTGACAAATTGATGCAATCTAATACTAAGTTTTATAGGTTGCTGCATGTTTTAGAACATGTGAAATGACTGCTGGTTCTTTAGTCTGCTGACTTTTCCCATAAAACGTGCCAGCATACCAGGCACCCTACAGCCAACGTTCATATGGCCAGCCTTGGCTATGGGATTTCCCACATGGTTATGTGGGAGTTCACTCTTTCATTTTAGCAGTTTAGAGAACCATAGGTGCCTTTGGAGGTTTACAAATGAAGTTCTTGTTGCTTAAGGTTAGGTATCTAAATTAAATGCCCAAGATCCTACTTATCTAGCAGTCTACTGACAGCCAACCTACAGCAGTAGAGTGAGGTTAAAGAGAAAGGACTAAATCCTACCAGAAAATACCAATTCTTTCCAGAAATCGTGTATTTTATAAACACTTCAGACAAAGTTTGCCTTCCTATTAGCCTTGCTTCCACATTCATGTCGATTAAAACACCAAACCAATCTAATAATAAATGGGGCATCAAAGCTGAAAGTGGAGAAAGAAAGAGTATTGTGGACCCACAGAAGATAACTGTGCATTCGAGACATTTTTCTATGCATGTGTCTGACATCACAGTCTGCACTCAATTTACTTCAGCTGAACTCTGCGTTGCTAAAGGGAGAAAGGACGTCCATCAATTCCACCCACTCATTTCTTTTTCTTTTCGACATCAACGTTTCAGTGAATTATTTCCTTCTGCTACAGCAGCTCTTTCACACTGTCATGGTATCTTTTGGGGGTCTCTTTTCCTCAGCCCATTGTTTTATGCTATTTTTATCTTTGCTTTGTTCCCTTGCGGTATACAGTGAAACCTGCAATGCAATTAGCACAGTTACACTCATTCTGCCCTTTGACTTTTTTAAAGCCACTTTTTATGAACCTAAAAAAAAAATGAAGAAAGAAAATCAACCACCCAAAACTTGAAGTGTCTTATACTTTACAATTTCCTCTGTTCCCTCTAAATGTGTGGAAGCCTGATAGCACTCAGGAAATGGTATATAAACAGACTTCACATACGCATTACATATTGTTTGCAGTGAATCATTTTTGTCATAAAAGAAAGCAAGTTTTCACTGTAGCTTGAAGTAGCTCCAATATCGTGAAAACCTCCATGAGTTTTTCTCTAAAACCGTAATCTGAACTGAAATCTGCTGCTAAAGCTCCAAAAGGATTATTGATTGGGAGAGACTGTATGCAAAGGAATTTCAGTTTGGATGAAACCGTTTTTTAATCTATATTACAATAATACTTCCAAGTCGCATATATTGCTAGAGGAAGAAATAACACAAAGGCCATTACTGAGCCTGAGACATGAATAGAGAGCCCAGTACATTAATTATTTAACCATGACAAAAGAATGGCAATAATCTGTCTTTTCTCTGAAATGAGGAGAAGAAAGAGAGGAAGCCATGGCTGGCAAGTGTAAGTGGCAAAACTTGAAGGTTTTCAAAAAGCTCTTAAGTAAAGAGGGCTGGCACTAAACATCTGCCTCGGAGTGATTAGAGAGGTTGGGTGCACAGCTGAGTTCTCATTGCACTGGCTTGCTGGTTTGGCCGTCAGATGGTTCTGATCATTTTTTCCTCTTTGAACACAAGGCATTTGAAGGGGTTTTTAATTGATTGCCCCAAATCATTATTCATTTTTGAAAGCTGAGCTTCACTTTTTAGCTTAGTCCATTTGAACTTTCTTAAATCAACTTACATGGCTGAACAAAATTCAGGCCCTTTTGCAATAACTGCAGTCCATTGAGCAACTGATGTCTGGTATAAACTCACAGGATAAAAGCACTAACAAGGGAAAATTAACTTAGAATACTGTTTTCCAGCAACTTCCCTTTTTAAATCACCCCTGTGTGGATTCTCTTAGAGGCAAATCATGGTAGTTCTAGGAAAATTTGAGCAATAATGAATATATCTTATGTATAAATCAGGTTTTCCTGCACTAATATTTGAAAATTTAATCTTCTGCATTTTAGAGATTGCATCTCAGAACAGGTAGGTGTTCCATGCTAGAAAACAAGGCTGTTTTGTGTCAGCTCTCGGAGGACAGAAGCAATTGCACTTAATGAGCTGGGTTATTGTTTGATTATTAAACTTCTGTTTTTCCATAGTATGGCCATCTTAGTTACCTGGTTGTGAACCCCTTCTCCATCAGGAAGTACAGTAATCTCCCAGGCATGTTTGATCTGGACATAGAGATGGTGTAACTATGATGGAAATTATTCTGAATATGCCTTTTTACAGAGAAGCTCTAGTTTTCACATAAGAAATGGTGTGCATGTAGAGGAGGAAAGCTGCTGGCTTAGTTTTCTGTAGTTTGTCATCTCTCTCAATAACACAATATGTAGTTTTAGCCACTGTGGCTATTATAATTTAGCAACAGGATGTCTTTTTGTTGATATGTGCTACTGCACCTTAATGAAATAAAAATGGTATCCTCTGTCCTAGATGACGCAATGTTTATTGCCCTTGGCTGTACTGTTTATGACTTTACACCTCTGAGTGACTGTGTGTGTATCCAATCTACTTTGCTTGTGATGAAAATATGTACGTGAATTTCGATTTAGGAGATAGCTTTAAACACTGTCTTGGTATGATCTCATTTGAAATGGTCCTTATACATTTCTCCACTTGGCTGAAGAAACAACAGCAAAAGCTGTTGCTAATTTTGTTTTTAATTAATTGTGCAGCATGGATATGTTGATGTGGCATGGACAGGGGTCAACTAAATAGATTTGTCTTGGGTTAATAGAAGTTTTCCATCATCTCCTCTGTTTCTGATGCTTAAAATATTCCCTAACAACCTTAAGTTGGCAAAATGAGTGCATAAAATCCTCATGATCAGCCTGTCAGCCTTTAACCAAGGCTGCCACCACCCTTTGTATTTGTCGGTTGTGCAACTCCCCTAACTGGTAGGAGGCCTGTGAAATTCTTGGAAACAATTTTATGAATAGAAGCATTTCAAGGGCTAAAACCCACTTTGTATAAATTAAAATAATGTCTTTTGGACTTTTTATAAAACACTATATGCTCTACTTGTCCCTGAAGTGGATTTCTTTTACTGTTATTACTGTGATGACACATAATTAAGTCAGATTACATTTTTATAGAGAGAGTAGAATAGCTAAGACACAGTTCTAAATTATTCATCAATAAGTTTCACAAAAAAAGCAAAAGATAAGAATTTAAAATGTGCTCTCTGTTTTTTTCTTTCTAAAACTAGATAATTTTATAATGGTATATTGAACAAATAAGTCTCTCTCTTCCTCCCCATGAGAGAACAAGAGACTTCATTTAACACCACATGTGTTATTGTGCTTATCTGCTGATTACCATATTACTTTGATTTGTATGGTAGATTGTAAACTCTTGCAGGATTATGGAAAGATTTCTTTCCCCAGGCTGAACCAGTGAGATTTTCAGCATCATGAAGCCAGAGATGAGTAGGAAAGAAGCAGATTGGTTATTATATCTCTATGTATTTTTTACCCACTGGTTCATCTCATTTTTATCACTGCAGAGTCAGCATGAAAGCCAACTAAGTTAATACACCTCCACAACATTGTCACACCACTAAGTTTTAATGTCTCTTCATATCCTCAACATGCTTAGTGAAAATGGGAATTGCTGAAATGGGGTAGCCATAAAGAAGAGCAGGAGTAGGCATAGATATGCTTTGATTCAGCTAGTTAAAATACTTCTTTGATTAGGAATGGATACTATATGATGAAGGAAACTGCTGATTTTCTAAACATCAGGGGTTTGTTATGTATAATTCTTTCTTTCTGATTTTGGATGGGCTCATCCAAATTTGCAAGACAATTTACTTGGCATATTAAGCTAAGTATTTCCTTGTAGAAAATACAAGGAGAAGCAGTAATGAAAGAGGAATTTTAGACCAGAAAAAGGAAAAATAACTGTCCCATGATGCTAAAAAATATGAATTCAACTACTGTGTCTCTGTGCTGAGAATGTAACTCAGACTAGAAAAAGAAAATAAATTTGAGTAGAAATGAGATAGAAATTTAAGATATGCAATGGAGATAATCGTAGGTTTTCTGATATACTGGAAAGCTACGGGGAAACACGGTAATGGACAGTCAAGAACATGGCTGCTGACTGCTGATACTGACTGGTGTCCGTTTTGAAATCTGCATTCCTCCTCCCATTTTCTAGGAAAAAATGTTGGTGACACATTTAACCTCAGTATAAGTGTGTCCTGACTATGTTCAATGGCGGTGGTGAAAGAAGGAGGCAACTTGATGGTCAGGACTAGAGAGAAGATATGGGTTCACTTTGCTGCTCTGCTGCTGGGCTCTGAAAGGTCACAGAAGTGGCTTTATCTCCTGTTTTATGAAATAAAACCAACTACACATTGTAATTGGGAAAAATGGACGTAGAATCCTGTATGAAATTCTTGTCAACAGCATCCAAGATTAACTAAAGTTAGGGAAAAAAACAGAATGGTAGTTGAAAAGATGGGGAGTAAAGTGTAGGTGAAATTTTACAATTTTCACAATGCAAAGAGGTTGTCTGTACAGACAAAGGGGGAATCTTGATACGATCTGTACTGTTCATTACAGTTACAAATTATTTGGAAAAGCAGGTGGCTAATGAGGTGACCAAGGCTGCTGATACTACAGAATTCTTTGAGCTGACAGAAAGTAACACTGACAACAGAAGGTTAAACAGATCTTGTGATTATGAGTGGTTGGAGATAAAACGGGAGACAAAATTCAGTGCTTATAAATGAAAAGTAATAGATGAGAGAAAGCATAATCCTAACAATTTTTACACTGCCATGGGTTCATAAAAGAGGTATAGGTATTTTGGAAAGACATTTAGAGTTATTGTGGTTAGCTCTTTGAAAGGTGCCCAGTGAAAGCTGAAGATCATAGGAACAACAAAGAAAGCATCAAGAACAGAATAGTAGACATCACTTTTCCTTTGTGTAAAGCCAGGAACACCTCATGGCCTGAATACTGTATGAAGTTCTTGCCCCCCTTTTTTCCAACAGAAAAAAAAAAAAAATTGAAATAGACAAGGGCAGCAAAGATTAGATATGAAGAGTTTTTTGTGTGAAGAGCAATTAGGCTAGGATTATGGGTCTTTGGGGAGAAAATGACCGAGGGACAAAATTATAGAGCACGTAAAATAATAAATAACACAAAGCAGATGAACTGTTGTGTTTGCTATTGACAACCTTTGAAGAACTAGGGGCCAACTGATGAAATTATCATGCTGCTAGTTTAAGGCAAATGTAAGGAAGCACTTTTCTCACACAGCATATTTGAACTCTGGAACTCATTGTCAGAAGATTTTTGTAGTGCCCAAAGGATAAAGTAGATTTAAAAAGAGTTCAGAAAATTACCTAGACCATTCTATATAATATTAAGATTTTTTTTTTGTTCATATAGGAGGAATATTTCTTATGCTTATTCTTTAAACAACGACAAACAGTGCCTTGTACACTACAGGAGATGATTTGCTGGGTGTGATGAAACTGAGTTTTATCCACTATGACATTTCCTATGTCACAGAACTGCACACAGCCCACAGAAGTTGTACTGTGACACTGTCATGGTTTAGGCCAAATCGGCTACTGGGGACCTGGGGGACCCCAGATGGGACCGACAGATGCTCCCCTCTACCCCTCTTCAGAGAGAGGGGCAGAGGAGGAAAAAGAGATTTATGAGTTTAGAAGGAACTAAACTACTTTAATGAAATATTAATAATAAAATAAAAAGAAATAATGAAAAATATATACAAAACCGTATCAAGCTCCCGAGATGGCAATCACGACACCGGCTGGCACTGGGCCAGTCCCAGGCTGGACTCGGTGACGGACGGGAACTGGATTCCGGATCTGGATTCAGGATCGGGATCACAGGCAGACGAACAGGGTCCTCCTCAGACATCGGCCATTGAAGGAAGAGCCAAAGAGACTGACCCTTTGATCCATCAGCTTTTATACTGAGCATGATGCAGATGGGATGGAATACCCTGTTGGTCAGTTTTGGGTCACCTGTCCTGTCCGCTCCTCCCCGCAGGTGGGACCCCTCTATGCTTTTCCACTTCTGACCCTCCAGCGGGGCAAATAACAAAGTTGGTTGGCCTTGGGGGTTACAGCAATAAGTATAAGCGAGAGCCTCTCTGCACGCCATGCCTGGGCATCAGCTATACACATTGGTCTTATCACTATGAGAGAATGAACATTGTCTGCACAATACGCTGTTAATTTCAGTAGTTAGAAGAGGCCCAGCTAAGAAGCGAAGTTACTGAACAAAATTGGTTCTGTTTTACCTCAAACCAGAACAGACATTCAAAGGTGTTCTGGTTTGAGGTAAAGCAGGACCAATTTTGTTCACTACATTTACTTCTTAACTACACCTCTTCTTACTACTGAAATTAACAGCATATTGTGCAGACACTGTTCATTCTCTCATAGTGTAAGACCAATGTTTGTAGCTGATGCCCAGGCATGGCGTGCAGAGAGGCTCTCGCTTATACTTATTGCTGTAACCCCCAAGGCCAACCAACTTTGTTATTTGCCCCGCTGGAGGGTCAGAAGTGGAAAAGCATAGTGGGGTCCCACCTGCGGGGAGGAATGGACAGGACAGGTGACCCAAAACTGACCAAGAGGGTATTCCATCCCATCTGCCTCATGCTCAGTGTAAAAGCTGAGGGATCAAAGGGTCAGCTTCTTTCTTCAATGGCCAGCGTCCGAGGCAGACTCTGTCTGTTTGTTTGCCTTTGATCCCTTTGATCCCAATCCTGAATCCAGCTCTGGAATCCAGTTCCCGTTTGTCACTGAGTCCAGTCTGGGACTTCCCCAGTGCCAGCCGGTGACGTGATTGTCATCCTGGGAGCTTGATACGGTTTTGTATATATTTCATTATTTTCTTTTTTATTTTATTGTTAATATTTCATTAAAGTAGTTTAATTCCTTCTAAACTCATAAGTCTCTTTTCCCTCCTCTGCCTCTCTCTCTGAAGAGGGGTAGGGGGAGTATCTGTTGCTCAGCCGATGGCCAGTTCAGCCTAAACCGTGACAAAAGGGAATTTTCATGAAGAAAACTAAATTAAAAAAATGTCTGATTTAAACTACCTCATTTAAGATACGAAAGAAAGTGACTTTATTATTTGTGAGTTGATCAGAGGATAAGCACTTGGGAAGGAAAAAATCCTTAGAGTACAGGGCAATGGAGGTGTGTTCTGGGACATGTCTTTAAGACATAAACTTGGTGTGGAATCACTCATGTCAGACACGCATCCAAGCCCTGCATCTTATCTGCCACTAAATCCATATAGAAAAGTGGAAGAATCCAGTCCTGAGAATCTTTTTGCCTTCCTCCATCTATACCTGCAGTTAATTGTTGGCAATTATTTGTGAAGATACATCAGAAGTAGATGAGATCAACGATACCAGTTAAGAACAGATCAGTACAGTCCTTTATCTGGTTTAGTGGAGGGAGCAATAGGTTGCTTAGGACAGCTTTCACTCCACCCACCAGCGAGAAACAGAGCAGTGAGGCTGATAGCTGCTTGTTAGGTTGTAGCAGGTGGGAAGACTGAAAATAATTTTAAGTAGCACTTCCCTTCTCCCACTTCAGATGGGGATAACTGTAGAACCATTGGGGCAATAAGAAAGTTTTTTCCTTCTCTTGGAAATTGTAAAGGTGCCCAAAGGTATCAGGCATGAAACACAGGAATGTTGACGGAGCGTTGTACAAATTCATGAAATGAAAAGTTGGAGAGATGTTTAAAGATGTGGCTGAGGGTGGTGAATGCTTGAGTGAGGAAGAGTGATTTTGTTTTGTCACTTTGACCTCAGCCTGAATCTTGTGTACAGAATCAAGTTGCCTTCTCCTGGGACTGAGCCTGGAACACACGCGTGAGACGACCTGGCACAGCCCGAGATGGATGTGGAGCGCTGGCCTGCTTCCCAAGGACTGCCAGAGCTGCTATGCTGAAATTCAAACTTTTATGGACTAATGATTTTAATGCTTTAGTGACACCGTGTTTTAAGCACTCTGGATATTCTGGCTGCGAGTTAAGATGTCTGTGTAAGTGTAAGTAATGTCTCTGTCCAAGTACTCCTTACCTCACAGGGTTAAAAGAATACATGCATCAAAATTTGAGGTGCTCTGGTGCCATGGTAGTGAAGTCATATAAAATATGGAACCACGTAAAGTCTAAAATTTGTTAGATGTATAGAGTTAAGTCAAGCTGAAGCATCTGAATGCAAATTGTGATCTGAACTCCCTCCCAGGAGCAAGAGCTTTGGGTCAGGTGTTACTGTTCAAGACTATTTCCAAGTGAGTGACTGTGCCTTTTTATAACACAAACCGTGTTACACTTTGATTTCTTCCTCTGTCCTGGTCTGAATTATGTTACCTTTGTTGATATGAATTCACAGCCACTAGCCAATGACCATAAAAGCTATTCTATACCACATATTGGCTTGAAAGATTTAGGTCCCCAGTACAAAAGGATGGCACTTTATCCACTCAGCCAGACCAGACCCTTGATTTTACATTGCTGTTTTCTCTCTGAGTTTCAGAAGACCTTTTAATATTTCAGAACCATGCCAGCGCTTTCATAAACTTTCCAAAGGGTGAACAGTAGTAGTTGTATTCCAGCTGCTGCTGAATCTGCTGTGTTTGTTCAGCCCTGAAATGATCTTTTAAGATGTGAAAATAAAATGTTTCACTAGTACTGAGCCATAAACACAAAACTGACCAGGGATGCTATCCACCCAACAAAAACTACCTATTATGTATTAGAACCTTTTTTGCCAGCTTTCTCCACAGAGACCTGATTCTGATTTAACATGACTTTTTTTTTTTTTTTTAGCACAGCAGGTAAAATAACATTTAAAAAATTAATTTTTAAAAGTTCTGAGAAGATAATGGCTGTTACTTTGCCCTTAATCACACTATGCAGTTTATTGCAAAGTCTTAAAGGAGACAGACATCTTTTTTCTCATAGAAAGCAAGCAAGACTTATTCATTGATTATAGAATTATTGCTCTGAACAAGTATTTTGACTCAAGTCACAAAGCTGCTTAAATTTAAGTTTGCAAGCTGATCTGATTACTTTTGTAGATATTTCCTCATTTTACATTATTTATTTGAATATGTGAAAATCATATGCTTCTATGTACCTTGTAGATACCTTCAGATTTTCTTAATTATGCAAGCGAATGAGGTGCCAGTACAGGGACCTCTAAAATTTAAGCCCTTTAGTTTACTGCTAATAGAACTCACAAACTGCAATATGAACTCTCAGCAGAAATCATACCACTCTCAAAATCCTTTTTTTCACTTTCTTTCCCTTTACCAAGTAATTAGTAGGAAAAGAAACCACAACAAAACAAAACTTCATTCTTTAAACTATGTGCCCAACTCAGGCAACTACGGACCAAAGATCAGACTCCAGTAGAGATTTTCAAATACCACAAAGATTGTCTTTCTCAGCCATGTCATCTTCTCCTTGCTCTTTAGGTTTCTGTCTAGGTGGGACTTAAAGTCTGAATTATACAATTCTATATCAGAACCCGAAGTTGGGCTACAGGTGCACTAGAACAAGGAGAGATGGCAGGCTCAGCTGTATAGATTAGCCTGTTCTTGGCATCATTGGGAAGTGGTTGTCAAAGTGAATGTGGTGGAGCAAAATGTAGAAGGTGGAGTGGATCAAAATTAAGACTGAGGTTGGACTAGGGCAGGGATTGTGGTGCTGGATTAATAGGAATGACAGTGTTTGGGATTCATGAGAGATGAAAGTTGAGACAAGGTGAATAAGAAGAAAGAAATATTAGGTGTTTTGATAAGACAGGGATGCTTAGGGTGGGAAGATTATGGAACTCCAGGATCCTAAAGGCTTTGGGATTGAAAGGTTCGAGAGAATAGAAACCCTAAACTGGTTAAAAACCAGCTATGTCTAGGAACATTAATGTTGTTCTTCAATTAACAAAAGAGATGATAGAGTAACAGCCCTAAATACTTAGTGAATAGTCACCTCTTGTCACCTCACACAACTATGCTTAAATACCTCTCTTGTTTGCCCCTCTGATGGAATAGTATGCATAGCAACACAGGCTTTATAGATAGGCTGGTGCTATCATTTATGCTGTTAAGGCATCTTCTGTACTTGTAAAATACATAGTGCTCAAGTCTCAAGGCTGGATATTGTCCACACTGACAGATTGTCTCACAATCTGAAATGGTGTAGATACATGAGAATTACTTTGGCCGAAGTCAAACATGCCTCTAACCATTTCTAAAGCCTGAATAGTGTGGCTGGTTGAAATCTAGTGCCCGTGCCCTGCGGCAGGTTGATATACTAATATAGCTGTAGACCTTAGAAAACTTGTATCTTTATTTTTTATCAAAAATCCGTAGTCCATCAGGACTTTTAATGTTGTCTGAATGTGCTTAGTTTAGATGTGAAGTCTCTTCTGCAAAGCGTTGGCAAGGTCTTACTTCTAATATCCCTATCACTTATTTTGTATTGACGGTATAAATCCTATTCTGGGTTCCACAGCAAGATTGTAGGTTAAAAGTGCATTAAAAATGTGCTGAAGTGTTAACTGGTCCTATACTGCCTTCTGTCAACATTTAAGAAGCTGCTCATGTCTTGACTTCTGTGGGAGTACTGAAGGAATAATCTTGAATAGCTCTTCTCTTTTTAAAGGTCTCCCCTAGTTGGCAAATGGCACCATAACCCAAGAGAGATGTATGACAGACATGTTATTTCTGTGGGAATTATCTGAGTTTTCAGAGTTGGTAGCAATTCTAAATGTTGTACATAGCTTAATTTATTAGTAGAACTTCTTTCATGCCAGAGAAGGAAAGCAATTTTTTTCCTTAAGAAACAGAGCTTTCTGGAATTAGCATATGTTTACTTTGACTGATAGAAAAGTTTCATATCTACTGGTACAGAACAGAGTTTCATCTGATAAGTCAAGAAAAAACAGTGTTATTAGTGTGGCTTTATTTACATGCTTGTTGAGAAGATTGTATTGCAGGTTCAACAGTTATTTGTTACTGCTAGAGGCAAAGCTGGAAGAGTAGTGTGTGTATGGTTTTGATGTCATTGATGCTTCATTTGATGACAGTTGCTTCAGCTGTTCCTTCTAATGACTAGTTCATGCTGGGAGCCAAGCCAAGCAATCAGAGTCTTAAAAAACTTTAGAAAAACACACAAGGCATTAATAAGCACTGAATTTTTCATGTGACTGCTTTTCAGGGGTTTAAAAGGTCTTCTTCTCATTTACCTATACCTCCATGTCCAAATGCAATCACACAGCATAGGGCTGGAAGCAGTGATAGTCTTATCCTGAATTAACAGTGGCCAAATACAAGTTAGATAGGTATAGACACTAAAGAAATTCTGTTCCACTTTACCAGTAATACCAGTCTGTGTGAGGTGTGCTTTTATGATCAAGTCATATTTGGATAACTGTTTAGCACTGCCTTTATTTTTTATTTTGAGTTGTCCTCCACATCTGATCCCTGCTGTGTCCTGTAGTTATGAATTTAACACTTGATGAAATGATTTACTAATGGCCTGAGCAGTGATGCTGTGTTGTCCTTTATGTAGTTAAGCACTACCTGCTCCCCAACTGCTTATCTAGTACTTTCTGAGACCAAACTGAATGCATGACCCCTTGTAGTTTCTGAACCCTGTGTGATCCACAACATACTGCCCTGCAGGGCTATCCAGTTGTACAGGTAATTTGACACTTCTTCACCCAAGAGGTTTTAATGGTAATTTTCTGAAGAACCTATTCAGAGTATCTAATGTTAGACAAGGATGCTGTTGTATGTGGGCAGGGTGTGATAGGACTTGGCTCAATGGAAGGTCCAATGTTGTTAATAGAGGCTCCTTGTATGGTCTGTGATAAGGTTACGTTCATTGAAACCTGTGTCATAGTCACTACTTCCAAAGTGCAAGAAAAAGCTGTATTATTCTGTGTTCCTTTCCTCAGAATGCTTAAAGGGGCATCTTGTGGATCAAATCCTTTCTGTGGACCCATCTGACCTGCTGGTTTTCCTTGAAGATGATGGACAGCAACTTGTAAAGGATATATACAACACAAAGAGCTGAAAGTCTCATCCTGTAGAAGGTACAAACCTGCTCTTACCAAGAGCTGCAGTGGGAGCGTGTAGGTGGCAGCTACATCTGGAGGCCTGCAAACAGGCTTTCCCAGTAGCCATGTCTGTTTTAGCAACGTGGCTGTCTTGGTCAGACAGAAGCTCTGATGAGAATCAGAGGGATGTTGGATTTGAATGTCTGCGAATGAAGATGGTTGCAAATGTAGGTTTTAAAGAGCCCTTGCAGATATCTTAGATACTGTCCCAAAGCCCTTTTTGAGGAGTATTATGTGAAGTTCATCCCTGGATTTCCAAGCATGACTTCTGTATTCCATTACCTACTAACATTTTTAGTAGATAATCCTGAGGATTTTGAATATACCAGTAGAAGAAACCTACTTGAAAAAATCTTCTAAGGAAAAGCTCTCTTCTGATTGTTTGTTTTAAAGAAATCCCTTATAAAAAGTAAACTTCACAGTGAAGCTCTTGGAAATCCTACTGAGAGGCTGGAAATCATCACCTAATGGAGCTTAGAACAGAATGGATACTACAGGGATTTTATTTTCCAGTGATGAATAAGAGGTTAGGAACCCTAAAACATCAGTAGTAGATTTTCTAACAGATGCAGTAAAAGCGAGGCAGTTACCAGAAAGTCTTACGGTTCTGCTGTATATATGATCTTTTATTAGCCTATAACACTCAGGACAGCATGTTAATTAATGCTTGGTCTCAAAGCGTCCTGGTTAAACCTAAAAAACTACAGAAAACTGTTATATTTAGATGCATTGATAGCTTCTGCAAAAAGAAAAAGTATCCCAAAAATACTGATGAACATTAGCACATGTTTTCTTAGAGATTTGTTGGCAAAGTTAGCTTTCATGCTAGCCAGCTGGGGTCTTGGGTTTCTATATGAAAAGAATAGCTCAGCTATGTCTTGAGGCTAATACTGAAAAGGTCATGAGATTCTCTTTCATGAAAGGAATGAAAGTAAGCTGAGAAGTACAGGAAAACATAACGTTCACTATAAATGATAGAACTGATTTAGTTCTATGCATTTCTCTGTGTATAGAAAATGACATTGAAATACATTTGTATTTAGATTTAGGGAGCAACTTACTTTCTGCCTCTTCACCAGTTTATTATTTATTTCCAAACCTTATTATTTTAAAATGCTATAGCACCCAAAATATGCTAGACCATTTCTAAACACAATCACATAATGGATTTTTTCTATGATGAGCAAAGCAGCCATTTGAAGTTCATTCACTGAGACCCTTTGGCCTTTAGAGCATTTAGTGAAGGGTTTGTTTTGTTTATTTTACAGTTCAGTGGAATGGAAAACAATTTTTCTTAAGCATTACTGGAGGCCATCAAACAGCGAGAAGGAATAATTTTTCTGCTGCTGCATGTTCAGCGGAATTTAAAGGTATCTATTAAAAAAAAAAACAGGTGTAGTGATAAACCTAGATTTCCCCCCTTTTTTGAAAAAGTGTAATTATACTCATCAGACATAATGATCTGCTATTTTCCCCATCTTGCTATTGCTCAGCGTGTAATGAGAAAAGTTTGCCGATGCTGGGTGGGTTTGATTATTCCCTATTTATTCTTGTTTATTTCCTACCAAAAAAGAAAATAGACCCGTGCCCCCCACCAAAAAATCCAACCAGCACACCAACCAAATTCAACTGTTTATTTATTCACAAAGCATGATTTGGATGTGCAGTTTATACATGGAAATAAAGTAACTGAAAACACACTTTTCTCAGCCTGTTGCCATAGAACTGTTTAGATTCAGATTTTGATTACTTGGAGAGGCAATAGGAGGTCCTGTTTTCATTCCTTCCTTTGTGTTTTTCAAAAACTAATTTCATAAGACATTACAAATATTATTAAGTGGAGGCAGAAAGCAGATAAATAAAACTGTTTTGAACAATAATGAGATAAACTGAGAAATCCAGTGATTGATGATACAGTCATTTCCTGCACGCAAGTTGAAAGCCTGGAGCCTAAACTCCTGTTAAAGTCAACAGCAAAAGTCTACCTGCACAGCAACTGGGAATTACAGCTTCTTCTTAAGAAGACACTTCAGTGAAGTTATTCTGACTTTACAACCATGTAGCTACAAACTGCATCTAAATTCACATTGCATTAAAAATAATAGTCTTCAGAAGCAGCTTGTAGAGCTGAACTCTTGTCTGTCCCTGGTACCTTCAAGGAAGTAAGTGGTATTTGACCTTTAAGGAGCTTTGGAAAAGGATTCTAGAAAACATCAAAGCTCATTTTTAAGTTGAGTTTGGCACATAACCAGTGCAGTCCCATTGAATACTGGCAGAACTTGATATTCAGTTATCACTTTTAGATGCTTAAAATGTTAATGTCTGTCCCAGTAGAATGACTCAGCCAAGACGAGTTAGAATCTCAGTCCCCTTTTCCCACTAATCATACCCAGGCATCAGAGGGGCAGCCTGGCACCCATCCTGGATGCTCAGACATGCCACGGTCATGACAAGCTGAAAAGCCTTCATTCTTTGGAAGGCAGTGACATTATTCTTCATTTTACTAGGCACAAGAATACTTGCTCTGGAGGCAAACCAGTGGATTGAAAACTGCTTTGCCCTTTCCCTAGAAGGATATCCTAACCATGCCGATATGGAATAACTCTGCTGGGGCTACCTTTACCCCTTCCTAATGCCTCGTCAGAACTGGAAAGCTTGAGAATCAGGCTTCCTTGTTTTGGCTGTCCTTCAGTCTCCTGACTCTGTTGTTGCTGGCTATTTGTAGATCCAGCTTCCCCAAGCACATCTTGCAAATTCTACCCCCAGAATTTTAGAACAGAACAGAACAGAACAGAACAGAACAGAACAGAACAGATTAGAATAGAATAGAATAGAATAGAATAGAATAGAATAGAATAGAATAGAATAGAATAGAATAGAATAGAATAGAATAGAATAGAATAATTCCAGTTGGAAGGGACCTACAACAAGCATCCAGTCTAACTGTCTGACCACTTCAGGGCTGACCAAAAATTAAGCATGTTATTAAGGGCATTGTCCAAATACCTCTTAAACACTGACAGGCTTGGGACATTGACCATCTCTCTAGGAAGCCTGTTCCAGTGTTTGACGACACTCTCGGTAAAGAATTGTTTCCTAATGCCGAGTCTGAACCTCCCCCGGTGCAGCTCTGAACCGTTCCCATGTGTCCTGTGCCTGGATCCCAGGGAGAAGAGATCAGCACCTCCCTCTCCACGTCCCCTCCTCAGGAAGCTGTAGAGACCAATGAGGCCACCTCTCAGCCTCCTTCTCAGCCTCCTTTTCTCCAAACTAGACAAACCCAGAGTCCTCAGCATCCTCATAGGACAGTCCTTCCAGCCCTTTCACCAGCTTTGTTACCCTCCTTTGGATGCATTCAAGTACCTTCACATCCTTCTTAACTTGTGAGGCTCAGAACTGCACACAGTATTCGAGGTGAGGCCAAAGCAATGCTGAATACAGGGGGACAGACGCCCCTTTTGACTGGCTGGTTATGCTGTCTTTGATGCACCCCAGGATGTGGGTTGCCCTCTTGACTGCCAGGGCATGCTGCTGACTCCTGTTGAGCCTGCCATCAACCAACACCCTTTCTGCAGGGCTGCTCTCCAGCCACTTCTCTCCCAGTTTATGCTTGTGACCAGCATTACTCCATCCTGCCTAGGTGCAGAATCCAGCATTTGTTCTTGTTAAATTTCATGCCATTAATGATTGTCCAATGCTCCAGACAATCTAGATCCCTCTGCAACGCCACTTGTCTCATGAGGGAGTCAACAGTACCTCCCAGTTTGGTATCATCAGCAAACTTGCTAATGGTGCTTTCAACTCCTGCATCCAGATTGTTGATAAAAATGTACAGCACTGGCCCTACACTTGGGGAATACCACTGGAACACCACTGGTGACCAGCTGCCAGCCAGATGTAGCCCCGTTCACTGCAAGCCTTTGAGCTCTGGCCTTCAGCCTGTTCTTCACTCAATGCACCGTGAACCCGCTCATCCCACAGCTGGACAACTTGTCCAGAAGGATGCTGTGAGGGACACTATCAAAAACCTTACTAAAATCTGGAAAAAATACATCCACCACCTTCCCTTCATCCACGAGCTGGGTGACCGATCATTGAAAGCTATCAAATTAGTTAGACAGAACTTTCCCTTTGTGAACCCATGATCACTGTGCCTGATGATTGCATTATTCTTTAAATGCCTTTCAATAGTATGATCTTCTTCATAATCTTTTTGCCCGCTCTAAAATTCCCTCTGAGTTTTTAGTGAGTTGGGTGTTAGAAAGGATCTGTGTTTTTACCCATGGTGCATTCAAACCCTGTGGCCTACTAACATGTTTCATATTTCATGACACTTGCCAAAAGTCTGGAGCAATGTTGATCTCAATGTCAGCATTTGAAAGTCTCCGCTGACAAAGCCACTGTTTTCCAGAGTCCTTTTCCAAATCTCCTTAAAGGTCAAAGCTGCTACAGTGTGACTGGGAATTTGCACTACTTTTGTCTTTTTAAGACAAAGGCAAATTTAATGGTTGCTACTTTTTAGATGACGTTGTCTATTTTTTGATTAGTGACAGTCAATTTTGTCTAGTGGAAGATTTCAGGACACAGAAATGAAATTGATATTCAGTTTCTCTTAACAGTTAAATGCCTTGAACATGCATTTGCAACACTGAAAAAAAGAAAAACCCAACACACGGTTCATTTCTGCTATAATACAGGTAGTGTTTTCCCATTTGTTTGTTTATTTTTGTGTTGAAGACAGGTGCTTTTAACAATGCATAAAGTGACATTTTCAGACTCTGGAACTCATTCCCTGCAGCATTAACTGTCTGTAACTATTCAAAGGTGACTTTGTATAGGCTGAGGTTAGCTTTTTGCTACTCTCTAGCCTAATATTTCCTATTTAATGTCATAATTTTCTTTCACTTGGATTCTTACTTTCTATTTTAAATTGCTATAATGTCTTTTTCCTTTTTATTTTCCCTTTTCTGAGCTTGGATTGGTGTTAACTAGAGTTTTCTGGTGCTTCTAGAGCTTTTTAACAGATCAGTTAGACACCTGGATTTCATATTGGAAGGTCATTCTCAGTGAGATTAACCTAGCCTTATTTAAGGCATCTTTAATGGAATAGTCAAACTTCAAACTGTCACTGTAGAGTCCATCCATAGCTAATGAGAGAAATAAGTATCTCCAAAGGGCAATTCATGTGACCTGTCGCATGCATCTATCTCTGGATGAAAACAATTGTCTCCTGGAGGTGCCTATTTCACTCTACTGACAACGTAGAATTGTGCCACTAAATGTGGCACCAATGCCAGGGCAGATGAATTTCACTTGGTGTGTCTAGGCTATAAATTTCTTTTTTTTTTTTTACTGTGCATCTGAGAAATTTGACTGTACAGTCATTTGGTATCTCTGCACATTTTTATTGCCTTTATGCTATTCTTTTTGCAAGTGAAGACTAAAGCAAGTACTCAGCTGGGTTTCCTGCTTCCTTTGGAAAGTGAAAACCATTATTTTTAAGCACTTATTTGAAGAAATGAAAAGTTAAAAATGAATGATACCATAAGTTATATCTTAAGTTACATGACATTATCAAAAGCTGTGATTTTTAGTAGATATCCAAGAGCTTTATTTCATGGGCTTTCTTCAATTTCCAATTAATAATTTTTCTTCCTCCCCTCTCCACTTTCTTATCACTATATGTAAAAAGATGTGTTAAAATGAAGGAAAAGCTTGCTGCTGAGTAGGTCCAACCAGATACTATCATGTCCTGCCCTTGAGAACCTTGCTGGAAGGCTCAATAATCTAAAACCAGAATATTTGCAAACAAAGTTTAAGATATTTGCCTGAAAGAGTCACGATTGACAGGGTAAAAGCAGAGTGAGGCAAAGAGGGAAAACTGGAGCAGGACACTGAGGTCAGCACACTGTTTATATTCCTCTGAGGAAAGGGATAACAGAGTTCAGAGGTCTCTGATTTTCCCCCACAAGCTTTGCTGACAAATGAGAAGAACATCCTGTGGATATGCGGTACAAAAATTATTCTTGTGACATAGCTTTTCCCTTCCCTTCCCTTCCCTTCCCTTCCCTTCCCTTCCCTTCCCTTCCCTTCCCTTCCCTTCCCTTCCCTTCCCTTCCCTTCCCTTCCCTTCCCTTCCCTTCCCTTCCCTTCCCTTCCCTTCCCTTCCCTTCCCTTCCCTTCTTCTCCTCTCTTCCTTTTTTTTCTTCTTCCCAGAAGTGATTAAGGTGTACCACTGTCTTCAGACTTGGTGGCTCTGCAGGTGGCGTTGGTCATGGTGCTTCCCTGCTTCTTTACCTTCTCCCTGTAGCAGAAACCACTTTAAAAAAGGCCAGATGTATCGATAGCAAAAAAGATCTAAAGGAAGAAACTGAAGCTAAGAGGATAATTAAAATAGCAAAACCAAACACTCCCAGCGAACAAGATAATGAAGGATCCTTCAGACACTTTCAGCAGGGATTGATGGTACAGTCATGATAATCATATTACATCGCACCTTTCATCCTGGAGGGTGTCAAAATGCTTTGGATATTCAGCACACCAGTCCAAGGAATTGCTTTGTCTATGACTAACACAAAACCACCCATGGGTTTACATCTAGCAGCAGCTCTTTGTAGAATGGCAGCACTGAAAAGGCGAAGTGTAGGTAGGTAGAAAATTTATCTGTTGAAAATGTATCCGTTAACAATTAAGAGCATACAGGGCATTAAGCCTACTTAAAACTGGTGGAAAGATCAGACCTAACTGTGTTCAGGGGTAAAGTGCCTGTTTTCCAAGGGTGTTAGGGCTGACAACCAGGTCCAGTGAACATAAAGAAGGGATGTGCTGCCACGAGGTATTTTGCTGTTATTTATATCACATTTGCCAAAGAGTGTTCACTGCAAAGGTAAAAGTCCAGAATGTTAGCAGGAAACATGAACTTCTAACCTACTAAAATGGAGGAAATCTGAACTAAAAGGAGGTTTAAAAATAGGAACAAGGACTCCGCAAAGGCTGGATTCTGGTCTTTTTTATTACGTGAAAAATTAGGTAATATTTTTCTCCTGAAAAGTTGCCACAAAAGACATGGAAATATATTTTCATCAGAGTTAGTCTCATTCAGTGCAGGGTGCCTATTTTAATTGTATTTGTCTCAGCAGGTTCCCAGTCTTTGCTGTTTTTTCCTATCATAGAATCATAGAATCATAGAACGGTTTAGGTTGGAAAGGACCTTGAAGATCATCGAGTTCCAACCCCCCTGCCATAGGCAGGGACACCTCCCACTAGACCAGGTTGCCCAAGGCCACGTCCAGCCTGGCCTTGAACACCTCCAGGGATGGGGCCTCAACAACCTCTCGGGGCAACCTGTTCCAGTGCCTTACCACCCTCAAAGTGAAAAACTTCTTCCTAATGTTTAATCTAAACCTGCCCTCTTCCAGTTTGAAGCCATTCCCCCTCATCTTACCACTACGTGCCCTAGTAAAAAGTCCCTCCCCAGCTCTCCTGTAGGCCCCCTTTAGGTACTGGAAGGCCGCAATAAGATCACCCTGGAGCCTTCTCTTCTCCAGGCTGAACAGCCCCAACTCTTTCAGCCTCTCCTCATAGAAGAGGTGCTCCAGCCCTCGGATCATCCTTGTGGCTCTCCTCTGGACACGCTCCAGCAGGTCCATGTCCTTCTTATGTTGGGAACTCCAGAGCTGGATGCAGTACTCCAGGTGGGGTTTTTCATGCATTTTTCATGCATTAACCACACTGATGTGTTTTTGGCTCTGTCCCAACCAGAAGATCACCCCTTGCCATTACAAGCCCTTCTTGCTTATTATTCAGCTGGTGTTGAGCTGTGTGTTTTATCTTTCCAAGAAAATTATTTAATACCTGAGCCTCTCTATCTATTCTCATCCTCAAGATTCTCAGCACAACACAAATGAAGGCTCAAACCACAGATATATTATTCCAGCTCAGCAGATTATGGAGCACGTTATGCTCTCAAGGATCTCAATGTTAGTCCTTGGCAAATGCAAGGTATTGTAACTTAGCTCAGCCATTTTTTCAATATGGCATAAATGGAGTCAAATTGACCTACATTTATCACAGGTTAAAGGTGTGTCCAACTGTTTTCACTCTTTTGCCAGCTCATGTTTGAACTGAGGAAACTTTACTGAAATTTTAAGCTTTCTTGAGTGATGTGCTTCTTGGTTTTTCTCTACTAGCAAAGTGATTACATAATATTTTAAAACCGTTGAGAAATAGGCATTGTATCAGTGCAGATTTTTGTGAAACTGACTTTTAAATTACCACATGAAGATGCGTGCACCAAAGTGACGCTTATTAAGGAACTGTTAGAAGGCCTACAATTTTTTTATTTTCTTTTCTAAAAACTGATGTGGTTATGGTCATATTAGTTATGGTCAGGATGAACCTAAAAATGACAATACCCCCTATAATGGGGAAGATTTGAATAAAATGAATGTTGAAATGTTGTGGTTCTAAAATGCTTGATTATTTTCTTTCATAGCTGGAAGTCGCTGTAGCACATGATTTCGTTTGCTTGAGAATGTACTTCTCCTCTTAGGCTGCTGTCAGCTGGGAAAAGAAGGGAGCCAGACGAAGGATAAATCCTTACGACGAGATCTGTGTTCGGCAGGCCAATCCAAAGCCTTTTGATGTGATGCAAAAGTCTGCAGTGGGCTTCAGTTCAAGCTCTGAATGGTCTGTGCTGACATCTTTAGCTTATGGCATTTGCTGCTGCCTTCGTTGCTGTCCGTGATGTCTCTGATAGGATATAATTTGCTACAGCTGGCTTAGGTGCAAAACCGCCATGGGCAAAGCTTTATGTCTTTCCTTAGATGTGCCATTTCATTGTGTGTCTCATCAAAATCAAGCAAGCAAATGTGGAGAGAGTAGGTGCTCCTGCATGTGTCATGCTCTGCAAATCAAGTGTATAGAAACAATCCCTTGCCCAGAGCCCGGCTTGTGCTGCCGCACACATCAGAGCTCAGCAACTGAGGGTCTTGTTCTTCAAGATCAGAAGAGGTTTAAACACCTACCCACTGCTAAAGCTCATTATTTTCTGCCTGAATCCTAAGTGGGGGTGGGGTAAGGGGAATACAAAAATTTATTCTAAAGCATAATTAGATGCAAGATTCAGGTAGGGATTTAGATATGGCTTGATTAAATCAGAGTCCTTTTCTAATACAAATGAACGTTACACTAAGAGTCCCATTATTTAAGAGAATTTTCAATGCCAGTTTAAAAAAATCTGCTCTCTATTCTTTGACATCACATCTTAGCGGAAAACTCCCATCTTCAAGTGTATTCAGTAGGGTGGATCCTCAGCTGAAATATACCCATGTCGTTCCAGTTTCTCTGGTGTTAATTATATCAATGAATGTCATCTAAGAACTGGGTGGGTAAGAGAAGCAGAGGACATCACTAATAGGAACATAAAGCTGCTTGCTCATGCTCTGATCATCGCTGCGTGAATTCAGTTGACAATCTGAACTAGAGGGATAAAACTTCTGCGCTTCAAAAAAAAGAAAAAAATCATATATATGAAGGTAAACCTTTCTGCATTCATTACATTACATTACATTTACACGTTAGTGGGAAACCAGAGGGAGAAAACTGCTATTGTATCTTGCACTAGTGACTTTAATAATGAGAGATAGTTGTTAGACTATGCTAATTCCAGTGTTAAGCTTCCAAGAATGGTGAGCTAATGGTTTTCAGTAATCAGTGACCTACACCGAGTTGTGCATTAAAAAAAAAAAAAAAAGAAAAAAGAAAAAAAGAAAAATGCTCAGTTTTCTCTCTTGCCACAGCTGACTTTTAAGTAGTGCCTAAACATTACAAAAAGGGCGGGAGACTTTATGGGCATTTTAACTGGTTAGACCAAACACATAGGGGTCCTATTTATGCCAAAATGTGGCCCTCCCTAATGGGCTGGGTAATGGGTGCTGTTAAATGCGTAGTGCTGGCTGAGTGACGTGCAGGATTTTGAAGGCTGATTGAAGCTTAGACATGCTGGATATATCATTGGCAGTCATTATACGGGAGTAACGAATGGTGCAGATCTCTTGCCTATCGGGCTGATGTCTATGGTTCCCTGAGGAGCCAGCAGAGCAAGCAGAAATCTCCCTTCCTCCCATTTACTGCCATGAGCTTGAAAAAGAAACATGCAATTTCGTTAGAGTTCATCCAGCCAGCAGCTGCAACGAACACCAGGACATTCGTATCAGTTGCAATAACAGAAAGACCCTAAGGGCTCCCCAGTGTCTTTCCTCTTTTATGGGCTATGGTCTGGGCCGCTGACTCTTCCATTTGGCCTAGAAAATTCACAACAGGGTCTTACAGGCAGCTGAACTGCAACGTGTTGGCTGGGACCCACACCAGGCCTGCCAAGCTCCTCACAGCATGTCTGCCCGTTTGGCTGCCAGTTCACGTTCTCTTATCGTGGGCAGTGCCTGCAGCCCGTGCATCCACAGCTCAGCTCTGCTACGCCTCACCCGCAGGAGGATGGACGGACCTGTGCCTCCTCCTCCCGGGACCCCACGCTCAGCAGGTCACCCACATCAGGGGAGGTGCGCGGAGCAGCATCACGAATCTTTCCCCATCGGGTGACCAGACAGAGCCCATCTTCTCTTGCACGCGGCTCTTCCTCTGATCCCTTTCTCCTCACACCACATTACTCGGTAAGGAGATGTCTCAGGTGAGATGGCTTTATCTAAGCAGTGCCTCAGACAGTCACAGCTTTCCAGCTCAACCCATCACAACGCAGTGTTCCCCCCTCAAGCTCATTCAAGGTCCATATTTGCTCTTGGGAAAGAAAGGAAGTAAATATGCAGTGCAGTATGGAGGTGCAGCTAAAGAAAGGCAGGTCATGATAAACCAATATCAAAACACAATATCTGTTCCTATGAAGCTGAAGTCTGCAATATCCCTGTCTCAGGCTGTAAAGAATCTGTATCTTAAAAGAAAAAAAGTATGTGAATAAAGAATGCAGAACTTTTTTTTCGAGCTTATATTGTTCATCAATGAGACACAGCAAGGTGAAGGACAAAAAGTAGGTAGACAAAAAAGAAAAAAATAGGAAAAAGCAAATGCCTTTGCAGCTTATTGGTTTTATTTCTGACTTTGGAAGCGAGATCATCTGCTATTATTGCTAACACAGTCAAGATGAATTCAAAATATCCTGGCACTTCTCTTCATTGTTTTGAAATCTTTAGATGACCCTGTGAGAGACTGCTTCAATCAGAAAGGCTATCATTTCCTTTTCTGTAGAAACCTAACATACCTAACATTTTAGTAATATTACCTTGTCACATTTTAATCTATGTGAAGGTTTTTGTTTTGTTTTGCTTGCCTTTGAAACATATTCTAGCCTGGTTTGCAAAGCTGTAGGGCTTCAGAGACCAGAAGTGTTTGTCAATTGTCTAAATATTTGAAAGTGTAATATACAAATTCTCACTTCTGCTTTTCTGAGGTATTTTTTATGATGCAGTGCCTTTTGCTATGTATTGTTGCTCTGATGGCAGTGACACTGGAAGCTGTTGGGGACATTCAGCAATCTTCACTCAAGACACAGCAATAAGAGAAGATGAAGATATAGTGACTTGCCCAGATTCAAAAAGCAAGTAAGTAGCAGAGTTAACATTAAAACTCAAATATTTTAAATCAAAATCAAACCCTAATACATTGTGTAATAGGCTAAACAATGATGCTAAGTAATTTAAAAATATGTCATACTTGAATCTTCCTACATTATATTGTCCTAATCGCGACTAACAGAAAGACTTGGAAATATGTTAACGGAAGAAAAAACAGCACAGATGTGGTAACTGTGACTTGGTACCAGTAAGACCTTAATCTGTATATATATAGGAAAATGCTGATTGAGTGAAGCAAAACTTCATTCAGTATTCCCTTAGGATGTTAGAACTTTTTAAGCATTGAAACACTTGAATAAAAACTGAGGACAAGTACCAGTGCTCAACAATGGAAACCACTACACATTTTTTTCGTAGGCAAAGGGCAAAAAGTATTCCATGCTAATTTTATTTCACATAAAGGAAAATAATAAACAAATTACGCATATGAAATCCCAAGTGCAGCTATTGAGTTGCTGCATATTTACTTTACTGGAGTTAAATTATCTGATACTTGTGGAGGTTCTGACCCTCGAATGTTAAAATAGACATCAATCTCCCTGTTTCACGAGCAATAACTTCTGTTGAAAAAATCATGGTTTTAATTTGTAGATGCATTTGCATTCTTCATCTTTACTTCTTGTTTTTCCATCCAGCTGCTGATCTGTGGTATGTGATATAAAAAGACTGAAGATTTTTAAATAGTTCCTACCTTTCACAAGCAATGCAGCTATTTCCTGTTCATGCAGATAAAACATTTTAGTAGACAATTAGATCCGGGTTTCAGTACTGGTTAGTATTCCAAACTTGTAGCCCTACGTTCAAACTCAAAAAAATACAATTAAAAATATACTCTGAGTGAAAAGTCAGGATATTTCTAGTGTGGAGATTTTCTTCTTTTCCAGGCTGTAGGATCATATATGTCAAAATAAATTGAAACTCAGGTATGACGAGGCATATTCCTATGTATTTTTGTATGCTTCCACACATTCGTGTTTCTATTTTCAATTCTGTAATTTATCTAAATATTTGGCTCTAGGTGGTTCTTCTGGAGAGTTAAGACAGCAAAAAAACACAAATTTTGGGGATATTTGAGGAAACTATCCCACTTTTGAGAAACTATTCCATGAAGCTGTTCAGTGGAAAACTATTGAGATCTGCCGGTCTCTACAACCCTTAGAATTCAAGTCATGAACTACTGGATTACTGGATGATGAAAGTGAATAAGTTACTTAGTGGTTAACACAGAAAACTTCATAATTTCCCCCTCCTAAGGGAACACACTGCTCTATATTCATGATAGGGAAGAAGTCTGGAGGAAATTCATGGTAATATTAATTATTTTTAAATGTGCTTAGAGAGATATCTTTAGTTTAATATTGTATACCATCTGGATCCAGATTCTCTGGTTTAATATTGTATACCATCTGGATCCAGATTCACTGCTTGAGAGAATGTTCATAGTTATGAGCTACATCTTCACTATAAGATTTACGCACTTTATTCCTTCACTTTCATGATACTATAAAATCAGTTTCCAGTTGAAAAATACAGGCCATAGTTGAACCTGTATGAAGTCAATGCAAATTCTCAGTGAACTCTGGATCACATCCCCTGGCCAGACCTTAAACTGGGGTAAAGATGCTTTCGGTCACTGGTGACTCACAACGCTAAAGAAAGAGTTGTTTTTCCTTTTCTGCTGCGCGGCTCTGAATGCCACTGACAGCCAGCCCTGCAGAGAGATGGAAACAGAATGCAATCAGACTTCCAAATCTTCCCTTAATGCAGTGTCTTTCTCTGGAGCTTTTCCCTGTAGGGTACCTCTCAGATGGGGATAAGTAATGCTGTTAGTACATAATCCAATCACTGATGCAGATTGCTCCTAGACAACCCTGAGCAGCAGATTTATTTTTTTTTAACTTTATAAAGAAAGTAGCTTTTCTGCAGTAAAAAGAAAAAAGGATGTGGCTTAGAAGTTATTAAGAGTATAAATAAGTGTTGTTATATATTGCCTGCATGTGATAAAATTGGAAGCTTAGTTTACCATAACATATCAAAAAACAAAGTAAAAAATGAAATGTTTTATTGTTCCGAACAGGATGCCAGTTCAGTGATCTCCTCTCCCCATTGGGTTGTACTGTCAGTCGGGGATGTACGCTTCTCCTTCTTATTCCCAGACTGAACCTGTTTCTGGGATTGCCAAGGTAGAGCTTTCATTCTAGATCTTTTGCTGCCATTGCTGTGCTCTCTCCCTTTTGTCTCGAGCACTGTGCTTAATATAGCGTTTCTGGTAGTGTGGTCTGCAGATCCAGTTACTGGACTGGGATCTTCTAGATGTAGTTTCTGTTTTCAGCCCTGCATCTAACCTGTTACTCAAATTCACATCATCTTCCCTACTTCCATCTCCCTCCCACCATGTCTCTCTGTCTCCTCTATTTTGACTTCAGAGTTTTTGGGCATGGGATTTTATCTCCCTTTTGAATACATAAGGGAGGGCTCTGGAGGGCTGAACACATACAGAGACTATGTAACAAACACAAAGTCATGGAGTGGTGTCCCACCCACCCAGTTTGAGCATCTAACTTTGACCTTCTGAAGGAACTGTTGAAGTTCTCTATAGAAGCAGTAGAGAGAGGTGGGTGCCTTTGAAGCTCTCAAGATTGACGCCCTTCAGGTGTCCAAGTTAAAAGCACAGTATCTAGCTCTCCAGGCTATCAGAAACACTCGCCTCTACTGTTAAAACTATGCTTTTAAACTCAATCCCTCCCATGAATAGGAATGAAAAAAACCATCAGAAAATATTTATGGTTGTTCCAGAAGAACTGAGTCACTCAGCTATTCTGATAAATGCGTGTCTTTTTCAAAATCTCTCATGATTTTTTCAAAATCTCTTATGATTTTTTCAAAATGGTGCATTAGTACTTCTCAGTTCCACTGAGCTGGTTTGTTTAAAATGGGGTTTTGGCATCTGTTACTGTTTCTAACAAAATGAAATTTGAAGGTGTAATGTAATTCTCAAACAGATGTCTCAGGTGAAAAATATATAGAAGACATATGGAAATATCAATATTTACATCCCTTGAATCATTGTTAATAACTTTAAATGTTTTATACGACCGCCACCTTTCCATCTAATCTTCTTCTTTTCTTGAACATTTACCACGTGTAGTTCCTTGTCAATCATACCACCAGAAGCCAGATTCAGATGTATCCCCAGGCCATCTTCTGCCTTTTGTAGCAATTAGTGAATGGTCAACAAATTAATAATGTTAAAAATTATCGTGCGAGCATGTGAAAGGCTTATTTCTGCAAAGGTAAAAACTTAAAAAACAGTTTGAAGATGTACTCAAGAAAGGTTACAAGTCCTCTTCGTGCTGTTGTTAATTATTGTAATGTTATTGGACTGCTTAAACAAATGCAGGGGTCCTGTTAGCTGTGGCAGTTGCTACAAAACAAAGTGGGAAAGCTCACAAATTTTGAAGAGTTTATAAAGTAGAACATGTCAAGGCCTGGAAAGAAAACCAGCAGAGCGAGATGAAAGGATTTGTTTAGGGTAACAGAAGAAGAGATAGCAATAAACCAAATGATTTCTGACCTGGGATTAGCCTGTGACCACTAGGCCGGTGTTTTTCTTTGCCTGGTAGATTATCAGTAGCTTTTAGTGCTGCTAGGGAAAGGTCCAGTTTTCTAGGGATGGATTCTGCCACACCTTACGCTAGTGCTAATCAAGTGTCTTCCCAATTAGGAAAATTGATTAACAGATGATTGAGCAAAGGATGAGGACCTGGCCTACCTTTTCTTCACTTGTAGATCACAATGTACTACAGTTAAGAAAGCCCACTTCTGGTTGATTTCATTAGGCTGGAGTAAGTCAGAGGCAAAAACAGAAAACAAAGTGTGAAGTCTGTATTCCAAGCTAGAAATTTCCACCACCTCATACAGGACAGAACTACTTACAGATTTCATACGGAGTCGGTGCTTAATGGAGGTGAAGAGGTCAGTGTAGGCTGGCTGTTTCTTGTCTTTTTCTTTTTACAGAAACACAGCAAGGATCTCATTTTCTGCTACTTGAATTGGCTGAAGGGAGCAGGGGATGTCAAAATGTATGGATTTCTTAGCAGGTTTGTTAAAGTTTTTGATTCCCTTGATTTATCCTTTCGTAACTATCATGATAAGTGAAAGTACTGGCAATTAGAGTTAATGAGCATTTCATTGCTTGTGACAGTTTATTTCAATTAGCATTGTTCCTGTTTTCTTCTTTAAGCGGGGAAAATGTTCTGGAAAGCTTCTGTGGTAACACATGGAGCCAAGCTTGAGTTCTCCAGAGCTGGCTGAGAAAAGCAGACACAACTTGACCTTTACAAGAAGGGAATATATTATTCTTAAAGGAGCCTTCAGCTCTCTGTTGGCTCTGCTGCATACATTTATAAGTTTCTTTAGAAGATTTTTGCCACCAAAGACCTCTCTATATGTGGACAGACCAAATGCCACACTTATTTCTACATTTTTTTCCCAAATGGGTTGTTCTGTTACACAGAGGTTATAGAACTAATCAACCAATCTTCCTTCCTGTCTCCCTCCCTCTTTCCTTTCCTCTCTCTTTCCCTCCCTCCTTCCCTTCCTCCCTCTTTCCCTCCCTCCTTCCTTCCCTCCTTCTCTTCCTTCCCTCATTCCATTCATCTGTCTGTCTGTCTGTCCATCCCTTCCATCCCCTCTGCATTCTTCTGTACGTGTTGGGAATAAGGAACATGGTCGAACTCAAGCCATAAGTAAGTGCAGAGGCGATGTAACAATCCTGATTCTCAGAGAGCTGATGCAACATGGAGCATGAGTGTTGATAACTGACAATTGCTCGTGTTAGTTTAACAGCACTAGTTTCAGAAAAGTCCTTCTCCTTCCGAGAGATGAATCAATGGATCTAAGCATGAAAATCAATGTGTAATTGCAATCAGCCTGATCCTACAATTGCGGGTCTGTAAGGAATTTGATACTGCAGACAATAATTCCAGCCAAGGATGAGTTATACACACTGTATACACAGAAGAAAGACTGGACTTGTAAAACAAAGTTATAGTTCTGTACGTTACTGGATCCATTCCCTAATTATTTTTTTTTAAATATTTGTTTTCATGGTCTCTGCTCATTATTCTGATTAAATAATATTCTTTCACGCTTCTTTATTAAAACAGATGGCAGATTTCTCAGCACAAGCAATATTCAGTGCCTTAAAAATCCTAGACTGACTGAGGTCACCAGAAGCTTTGTGGGAATTTTTATATCCATTTAACAGAATAATAAACCATACCATGGAATGCTAAGGCTATTATTACTATTACTGTCATTTTTATTTACATGTCAGCAGACCTACCTAGCTATACTATAGGCAAGAAGTTTGACAAAGTGTATAGCAAAACTCTCCTCGACTAAATAAATGCTTTCCCTCAGGTCAGGTCAGGTAGCGTAAAATGTTCTAATGAACGATGTCCCCCCAGAATGCCCAAAGATGTCTTACCATGTTTCTTTTAAGTTCTCTAACAGAAACACTGTCTAGCTCACTCAAAATTCTTCTTCCTAAGCTAATCATTAACATTATTATCGACTTTCATCAGGAGAGCATTCAGTCTGCATTCTGAAATAGGAAAATCCTCATTTACCCACTTATTTATATCGCTGATATTTTTGTTACCAATTCACTGTTGACTGGAATAATTTCATTAGCACTTCTTGAACCCAAGTTATAATTGCACAAACAAATATGACAGATTGGTTTTATAAAGTTATCACAGCAGTTTACTTTATCCAAAATAGAACACATCTTTATGTAAGTTAGATTAATCCATAATCTTCCTATATCTTCAATACTTCCTCCAGTCCTGAAAACCCCATTTCAAACTGCAAACAACTTAGGAATAGGTAAAGAGGATGTCTATAAGGACAATTGTAGGCAAGAATTCCGTGTATGAGGAAAAAAAGAGAGGACTGAAAAAGATGGTAGAAATGGTAAAGATCAAGAATGTTATTGATAATCGAATGCAATGCACACCTAAACCATGGTTATCTTTGCCACAGGACGTTCTGGAAGTCAAACCTATAAATGGGTTTAGAACAGGATCCGGAGCTCTAAGGTGAATCTACCTAAACATTTTTCTTATTAAAGAGCATATCCAAAACTCCAAGGGGGTTTACAATCTCAAAAGTCATGTTTGAACAAGAACTAGAATCGCTAGCTTCTGTAAAACACAAACTGACTACAAAGTTGACTACATGAGAGATAACTGAAAAGAAGTTCATAGACACACCTTCACCTATTTGTTGTGCCCTTGCAGAGCAATTCCTTGCTTCCAAACTCATTTATTAACAGCTTGATTTCCTGGTTGCCCCAAAGTCTCCAGTGACTTCCAGGGACTTTTTCTTGCTGTATCTGTTCCTGCTTCTCTCAGCAGTTTTTCAGGCACTCTGCCAATCTACAGACTCTCGTCTTTTTCCTGAATCTCACCCTTCCTTTGCTTGCCATGCCTTGAACTTTTGAAGCTTTTCAGCTTCATGGAGACTCCATTGTTCTCCAAGGGCACGAGGTACAGCCAGACATCCCACCTGGCCCAGACACTGCTTTGTTTTTAAAAAGAACATGATATTTAAAAAAGAACTGACAAGAAACACATAAAATGGGTGCTATCACTGAGCTCATAAGAACATTCAATTTAACTCTTTTTTGTCTCATGTTTTTAGTGATATACACCTCGTGGTGTAGAACTCCGTGGAAATCAATACACTAAACTCTCTGTGGGAACACTCGGAAAGACAACAGGAGCTGCTCTGCTCTTTAGTTATGTATGTATTTGGAAAGAATTACTAACCTTTTCTTCTCCTAGCATCGTTCATAGGGCAAGCAGTAAGCTGACCACCTTGGTCAGCTTTTGGTTGACTTGATCCAAACAGCTCTGGATCCCTGTCCCGAAGCTGGCTATTTTCTTTCCTGCATCTAGAGCAGAATAATGGCAAAAAAATGGGTCTCATGCATTTCACATGTACTTCTAAACTAGCCAGTAGTTTAGAAGGCTACTAAAATAGGAGGTGAAGTTTCCAGGCTTTGTCAGTTAGACAAGATGGTTAGAAGGCTATGGAAGATTTCCCTTAAAGTGATTGGAGGCTTTTGTTTCTTTTTTTTTTTTTTTAAACTCTGTCCCCTAAGCAAACTTGAAGCTGTTTGTTCAAATCCAACAACTATTATGCAAACTTGAGGGCTCAGCTCACAAATTCCTACAGGGTTTGCAGAGCCCAGTTTTCTAGATGTAGTTAATCAGCTCCTGTTCTCACCAAGCCAAAGTCTCTACGTAATCAGCTGCGAAGTATTATTCCAAAGTCTATGAAACAAATAATCTCCTAAAACCTTATCTATGACTTTTTTTTTGGATTGGCTCCTCATGACTTCTCCTTCATTCACCTCTTTCTTCTTAGCCGTACCCCGTTAAATGTGAAACTGTGTCTTGGTGGCCAGATGAGCAAATGTATGAATGCAACCAAATTGAACTGCAGACTCACCTGATTGTGTACACACTAGAAATGCCACGCTAAGAGGAATTTAAAGAACCCCAGAGGAATAGTTTATATTTCAGAAGTCAATGATGATAAATCCAGGTAAATCCTATTTTAAGACCAGAGTTAATTCAAAGGGCAAAGAGACTGGCAAAAGATTGGAAAAAAGGCATGACTAAATTTTCAGTTATTTAGCTTTGTCTTATGACTGGGTTTTGTGGGTCAGAGAATATCAGAGACTGAAATCCAAAAAATATCTGTGCCTGTAATGAGGCTAATTAGAACTACAGTTAATTTAAATGAGCCTTTCACAGTTGGTTTTGGTATTCAGTAACCCGTTTTTCCTCATATCCTACAGCATTTTTCCATTTTATCTATGGAGAAGGAATCTATCCTTGAGCTTTGAGATGGTACAGTGCTGAATAGTGCAGCTGAGCCCTGATTATATTATCTATGATTATGGTAAAAACAGAATTTTCTTTTGCCAAGACATTTCCATATTTCAAAAATGTTTTCAAACTAAATGGATACAAAATGTTGATATTTCCTGGAGAACAGACATTCACAACAATTTATATTAGAAAACATTGACTAACCATGATGATAATGACGCAACTTTTTTGAATTTGTCTGGATAATCTCAAGCAGCATACAAATCACCCGCTCATCTACATTATCAAGTACAGGGCTGTAATAGCTAATTAATATAAATATAATCTGAAAGCCAAAACACAATGAAACAGACTTATGTTCCAAAGCTTAATATTTTCAGGTGAAGACCTTGAAACCTATAGCCAGGAATATTTTGATTTAGATAAAAAGTAGTAGCTAATTAAAGAAACATTCCCAACCATTTCTCATGTTGAACACTTCAGAAAAATAGTGTTGTACGGAAGCAATTTTCCCTTTAAAATGACATGAAAATGTGCTATTTCATCAAAGTTATTTCAGTTTTAACCAAAGATCCTTTGGAAAAGTGTTGGAGTGCTGAAAAGTTAAGAGGAGAAAAACGCTTTGATGCTGTGCAATTCATGGACTGGGGTACTATTGTAGGATGTAGAAAATCCTCTTTATCACATAAAGGATCCATGAAGAATTGGACCAGGCACATTTGACATCGCTGGTCCCAGAAGAAGGCACCACTCACTTGTTTTCAATGACATTGCAGTACCTGTGCCTAATCAAAACTTCTGGTTTCAGTTAAAAATGAAAGCCGTCCACCCATTCTCTGTAGGTTAGCAACACTAACAGATAGCCACAGAGCTTTCAGTAGGCACCTTTTAGTTTTCCACTGAAATACTGTTACCATACTGCTCTATGTGTATAAAATCTATAGCTTATATCTGCATACCCCTGAAGAGAATTAAAAAATCTCCACAAGTAGATGCCATTGGATCCTATCCAAGTATTTAGATACATATGCTCAAGTTTAAGTTAACTAATATATTCGTCCTAGTCCATAGAAATTTTCTCTCAATAGCCAGCTTGAATCTTTACTGCCACACTCAATCCACTAAATTTAAACAAGATCAAATTATTTCCTTTTCTTTTATGACAGACTTTAACGTATTTGAAATTTGTTCTCATGTCTTCTGTCATTGTTTTCCTTTTTCCTTAGCAACACCGATTGTTCAGATTTCTCCTCCTAGCAGTATTTTTTAGATCTCTGACCAGTCACTGTCACTGCTTTTCTCAGGACTGTTCCAACTTGTCCATTTTTCAGAAATTCAGGAAACTGTATGAGGCTTTATTGTTGGGGCTTGTTGTGATGGAGTCCACTGGAAGGATAACTCTATACTTTTATTCAAACATCAAGTCTGCTGCTTGAGTGGAGAGCCAGACATATGTTTTTTAGTGTTATCAATTGATTTCTCTCAAGTCCTGAAAGTAATTGCCCTAAATACACTCATAGCATTCATCCTAAAAATAACCAAATGCCATATAAAAGATGCTGACGTTTCCTGACAAGTGTGATTCATGAGGAGCAGCAGTGTGATGACTGGAAATTTTCCCAGCCAAAGTGATTACAGTGACAACCTCACTATATGGGATGAACTGACTGAACAGCTGGTTTTACATTTACTCTTTATATATGCACAGCTGGCAAGTACCATCTTTTGGATAGACAGATGGATGTCTGTTTGTTTGGGGGGGAGATAACATATTTATCATGCATCCGCTGTCATCTCCTGAGACTATGCATTGCAATAAATATTAAACATAAAGCTTCAAATTACCAGAAAAAAAGGCATTTTAAGCCTCTGTATGTGGTACAGTTGGTGTTACAGCTTGAAACACTGATTACTGCTGCAGTTCTGCAAGACCTGCTCGAACATTATTAGTAAGGACAGGCTGAGATTACTAACAGCGAAGGAAGCGATCTGATGGCATGGGCACAAAAAGGTAGGGGAAAACGAGGGTACGAACTGTCAAGTCCTTCAGCTGCTTTTGTGGAGTCCCCTGGGTGCACGCTCGCCCCTGATGGCACCGCACGCACCTCTCGCTGAGGAGTTACACCGCGTTGCACAGAAGGTAAACGCATGCACATATGCCATCACTGCGGAAAGCTAACATGGAATCATACAACCATAGACTAGTTAGGGTTGGATGGGACCTTTAAACGTCATCTAATCCAACCCCCCTGCAATGGGCAGGGACATCTTCAACTAGATCTGGTTGCTTAAAGCCCCATCCAACCTGACCTTATATGCCAAGTGTTTTCCCTAGTACGGCCTGCAAAAGCACAGTTTGTCCAGTTGAGGTGATCCACTCCATGAGAGTGACTGCCCCTGTCCCATTATAAATTATTCTCATAGTGGAATGTTTTCTGTCAAACTATAAGCTCTTTGGGGTGTTGTTGGTGGTAATTGATGATTGCCGTTCCTGAGATGCAGGTGCCATCACCACGCAAAAAATTTACGACTGTTTCCATAACTTTAGCAGTAAAATAATATGAAATCTGCCTGTAGACAAACCCACAGTTCCACAGGCCTTCCAGAAACACAGCACTTCGGAAAGCAGCTGGTAAAATTATCTCTTTTTACCTGTACGTTGTCTCAGCAGAGCAAAAATGCCTTCATGGTTCATTCTCATTTTATTTAATGCACATGGAGAAAACTTACGAGGTCACAGGGATTTATGCTAGCAGATTTGGCAGCCTTTTAATATTTACTTAGGCTGTAAAATATAATTTGAATTTTGGAAGTATTTGTCAATGTATCTAAGATGGATAAAGGTATGTTTATTATAGCTGTATTTGCTATGTGTGATTTACATTGTTATATGTTGACTTTTCATTTCCTCAAATGTCACAGTTGCATTTTTGTCTTTCTAACTTCCTCGAAGTATAGAAAGTTAAATATTTTTTTCACACTGATGGCAATCAAATCTTGTTACAAAGTGCCAGGGTCAGACTGCTATACCTACCAAGCAATGACTTATTTTTTGAAAATACTTCACGGTGTCTTCTCTTGCCAATGTAGTATGATTCAGCACACCCAAAAGTCTCATTGTGTAGTCTGTACTGAAGATCTACGTTTATATTACACTAAACCAGCATCCCGGGGAGTGGCCACAAGCAGAATCTCTTCTTATTTCTTCTTTTTCTTCCCCTCCCACTCCTCCCTACTTTCAGTGTGCATTCTTCTCTTGGGCATCTCTCTTGCATACTCTGAAGTTTCTGCCTGCAAGTTTTGAACAACAGCCTCAAAGAAGACTTCATGGTGCTCTTAAAAGATGGTTTAAACACAGCCAAGGAGTTCATTCTTTTTCCCAGAGCATTATTATCGTCCACAATTCTTTCTTTTTTCCCTTTCTCTGATCTGGTTTTATAGAAGGTAACTGGTTTATTCAGTCCTGAAGCATTAGTTTTTAGATCTTAAGTAATATTTGTGGGGCATTTTCTTCTTGTTTGTATGTTTGTTTAATATGCATTAATACACCACATAAGGTACTTTCGTTGATTTAGATGCTATTTTGTTTGAATAGGTCACATTAATAAATTATCTAAATCACTCATTTCTAAGTCCTTACCACTATTAAAAATTCTTACCTTCTATTTATCAACTATAAGCTTTATCAGCTACAGTTTTTTATTGGCTTTCAAACCACATACAAAAGTATTGAATGGTCGCAGTCTTTCATAAAATCGGATCCAGCGAAACTCATGCCTGGTTTATGCAGGGAGTCACAGCCCAGGCATATAATCTTTGCCCAGGAATATCAAATACTAGTCAGAGCAAATGTACCGTTCATTACATCCCTCCGTCTCCGCATCCATAGACTGTGAAACTCCTTTGGATGATGCCTGGACAACTTTATGTACAACATTGTACCTTATTTCTGTGTCTCTTAATTTTGGGTGAACAGACTTTCTCTTACTAGATGTATGCATCAGGAGCTCAGACTCTTTGGACCCTTTAAGCCACTGCTGAGATAGTAACACTCAGCAATTAAGCAGTTGACCGTATAGCAAAGAAGAGCATGTAAACTCTTTGCAGGAAATCTGTGTACCCATTAGCCGTCATTTAAACTGTACACAGATTAGATTCCATAGTTCACCCCTTAAGTAAAAAGGGCATATTTTCAAAATTACTGAAGACCTATAGTTTCCACAAAATTCATAGAAATCTCTGACTTTTCATTGCTTCTGATAATGAGACCTTTATATGTAGCTGTCTAAAGTACAAACTTAGATGCCTCTAAGGCGTTAAAATTTTGGCTGGTGTTCAGCCAAAATCAATCAAAAACTCTTAAAAAACAAAGGGAGCATGAAAACAACCCAGATATTCACAGTACAATGGGCTAAGTGTTTCGAGGAGTAAGAATTGCTCTTACATACCTAGTCTTTTGCACATGTGGTCTGATCCCCCAACAAGCAGCCAAAATGTCTGGGATCTAAGGAGCATCTTGGCATAACATTAACATTAATGAGATGTGTTGCTTACAGAAAGAAAAAAGGGAAATCTTTGCTTGCAATTTTGCTGCCTTGCAGTCTCGGGTGTGGGCAGAGGTAACATTTGAGAAACATCTATCCTGGAAAAAAAATATAACACCGAAGGCATGTAATGGCAAGGTTGGGAAGTCAAATGACAGATGCTTGAGAAGCCGAACAGCAAGGGAATTTGAGAGTTCAGACAGCAGATGCACGGCAAGGCAAAAGGGCTCATCTGAGAGAACACCTGCCATTTTTCATGCACCTGTTTAATTTTTGAACTATAATATTTATGTATGCGAGGGGATGCGAGGAGGCAAAACCGAAGCCACAGACCCAAGGGGGTGAGGTCTCAGTCTTTGTATTTGGGACTGTCAGTGTAGTTGCCCTCATGAAATCCTTAGTGTAATCAAATGAAGCAGCTGTTTGCACTGCTGGATCTATTCAGACTGGGAAAAAGGGGGTAAACACTTCTAATGCAAATATCAGCCTTGCCTCTCTACACTTGCTGCAATGATTCTGTTATTTAGCCACTTACGGTGGCAATTGGTGCAGAAAATCTCCAGAGCAAACAAGGCTTTAATTAATAATCAGTTATTTTCCACAATGAGTAATTGGGAGGAAGCTCAGTTTAATGCTTGGACTTGAATATATCTTTGTGGTCGGATAAAGAAAGTGGGTTATTCAACTGCTTTATTAATATTTCCTGTGTATCTGTATGTCAAATTTTAGGAAAATACTATGTTTCTCATAGCTTTGATAAAGAGAAGGAATAGAAATGTGAAGTGGTACTAATCATTAGGATGTGTTGGCTTATTGGAAAATCCAGTGACTAAAAATTTTAATGACTTTTCACACTAAATATAAATAATCCCTAAAGGGAAGTTGGCGTTGCTATGAGTGCTTGCTTCAGAAGCCCATAAAAAATAGAAGATTGTATCTAGCACATTACAGGAAATTCTTTTATTCCTCAAAGCCCTGAGCATTGAGGCATAACATTATAATATAGAAAATATGTGTCTGTATAAACTCAAAAACACACGTGCAAACATCTCAAAGTTCATCGTATAAAGTAGAAGAGTTTATTGCATACTTGGAAAATTTGTCTGTACTACCTATATAAACAGTAATCAAAAATTATGGCTCTCTGTGACAAGCACAATTTGTTATATGCACTTTAATGTGTATAACATGTAATTTAATAGATATGTTAGACATTAAGAGATCTTAGTGGTTGATTGTTCCAACTTAGACTCAAGGATAGAGTTGTAATCCTTTTTTTGTTTACCTACAGCACTAGCCACTAGTTTTTCTCTCTGGACCTCATCTTCTACTGAGTGAAGTTAATGGCAATAATTCTGTTTCATTCAAGAAAGTATTGGATGAAACTATATCTTTCCTTTTTCTGTGTTTCTCCTGGTTTAATTTTCCATTTGGAAGTGGAAAGTTGTATGACATTCTTACACTGTTTTGTAAGTCTTCAGTTTCTTTTGGATTGTTTCTTCTAGTGTATTTGATGAATAAACTCTCTGAAAAGTGTAACCAAATAGCTAACTAACCATAAAGAGACATGAAAGAATGCATGAAAATGTATTAATCTAGACTCAGACATATGCTAAAATTTACTTTTTTTACATAACAACTCATCTTGTCAAAGTTGTTTTTTGTTGTTTCTGGGCTTTTTCGTTGTTTTATTTTTATTTTTTTTTTTTAAATATTGTATTTCTTTTGTATTTAAAGCTATGTGTATATATAACATTTAATCATCTTTTCCCAGTGGTACCTATTTCTATTTCTATTATTTCTATTTCTATTTCTATTTCTGTTTCTATTTCTATTTCTATCATCACTTTCACTTCATTTTTGGTAACATTTTATGCAATATAGTAAGTGTTATAGCAAATGAGACCAGTTCAAGATCTCAGTTCAGTGTTATTTTACATATATAACATATATTTTTATCACAGTTATGCGAGCTATCTAAAAAATATAGCAATATATTATGTCCCTCCTGTTCTTGAGTGGGTTGAAATTTCTAGCAAGTGATCCCTCCACTCTTCTTTGTCAAAGCTAAGTAATGTGAAATGCAGAGTGCTTCCCCATGTAGCATTATCAAGACTGTTCACTAAATAACCTTCGTGATAGCTACATGAAGTAACTGTCTAAACTTTCTTATCCCCTTTTTAAACATACAAGAACAAAGTTTAAATTGCTTTCAGATGATAAGCCTGATTTGAACTTAGATGTTTCTCTTTCTTGCTTCCACTCTTACATATTTTGTTCTTCTGCAAAAAGCTTGATATTTTCAACTCCTCCTTCATAATATCTAATTATTCTAGAAGTTCTTTAATATTTTTTTCATGGCACATATTTGATGTATCCTAAAGCGTGCACCCGTCTGAAATATTCTGGACTTGTAATAAAAGTGGTAGAATCTTTCAAGCAAATTTTGGGGATAGATATCAAGTTGTCAGACTAGTGGTCACAGAATTGTTTTTGCATAACTCAGAAGTCTCAAATGTTGAAAGGAGACTGACTTTGATAGAAAGAGTGCGTGGTTTTCACTCACAGATTTTCCCAAACAATAACTTTATTCTTATACCTGATTGCATTCCAATACTTGCTTTGCAGAGATCAATTATACTCGCTTTCAAAAGCTGACGATACATCAGGGTTCATGAGCTTGACAGCTGCATGTACAAATAATACCGCTACTCTTGTGCATTGTGTGAAACAGTTTAAACCATAAAGGTTTTAAAAATCTATCAGGGAGGAGTTGACTGGAAGGGCAAGAAAGTGGTTTCCTGTGATGCAGATGTTAAGTAACGGAGGAAAGGCAGAGAAACCAAAGCAGCGCTCTAATTAAGAGTGATGCTAGCTCCCAAGCTAGTCCATCACTGTCATCCTCTAGTGTGTGATGCATAACACGATGAAAAGAGATCAGGTGAATTCCAACCAAACAGTTGCTGTTTTTCTTCAGAAAAGGAACATGGGGTGGCTGTCTTAGTTGGAGATATCTGCAATGTCAATGACAATAGTTGAGTTCTGCTGTGAGTTTAGAAATCAGAGAAAATGTGCAAGATGGGATACTTCACCAAAACTCGGTCACCAGCTGCCCAGGAAGATACAGGACAACTGAAGGTCATATTCTGAAAAGTGTCTCTGCTGACTGGATGCTCCTTCAGCCCTATGCTTCATCAACCTCTTTCAGGCAACTTCACTCCATTGCTGTCTATGACATTCCTTATTCTTTCTTTTTTTTCATCCTCTGCCACCCTTTACTGTAATAAATGTGTCTGTCTTTCCACTAACCAGCTCCTATGAAGCTAACTCTCTCCTTCCATCATTTTTGTATGAAATAATTAGTATCATGCTTGTAAATCATGGCTTGATTTTAAATCAAGCTTGTTCATGATACTTGTGTGTTTTAACCAACCACATCATCTTTTGCCCATCTTTTCTGTTTAAAACAGAAGTTTGGGAAGTCTAGAAATTATTTCCAATCCTAATTTTTAAAGATTTAAAATGTAAACCTATTCCTTTGGGGGAGAAAACAAATATGTACAAGAAAGATTGTCTATGGATGCTTTGCGGGAACTTTTTTTTGGTTGTTTTGGGGAATGAAAAGTGAGAAAAAATCAAGGGATCCCCAAATAGGTCTGGTACCTAACGAACTTCATGGAAACGCAGGAGACCCAAGTGAGCTACATCAGCAGTAAGCTGTTGGCTGTCCTCAGTACTATTCACTGGAATTATCCAAATCTCTATCATTAATTAAAGATTCATTAGACCATGAAATCACCTTGTATCCCAATGGAATAGGTAAGTTACCTAGAATGGCAGAGATTGGACAAAATTCCTATCCTAAAGAAAAAGATTTCCACACTTAATTAGTATTACAACTAGACTACTTGCTATTCTGAGAAGAGTAGCTGTCTTTTTGTATCTTTTACCAGAAATTCCATCCTGGACCAAAGGATCAGTTTCAATTAATCAACATTTTCCAATGAAAAATCCCCCAAAGGACATTTAAAAACCATGATAAGCTCTTAGTGTTAGTTATTGGCCTGTCCTAATCATTTTCAGAAGTGTTATACAGAATATTTAATACAGATGAGAATAATTAACACATGAAGTAATAGATGAAGTTCATGTAGGGTATAGATATGATATGAATTCAGTAGAAATTGTATCCAAGCTCAAAATTTAACATTAATGTTAGAATTAATTTCATGCCTTTTATATTCTTTTATACACTTATTTTTGGAAGGTATGAAAATTGGCCTTTGGAGGTGCTGGTCTCTCACCGGTATCAGGAGAGGAACCTTAGATGACTAGCCTAGATAAGGCATGTAACTTTTAGATTAATTCCACTCTTAATAATTATCTGACAAATGCTTAAAAAGACTCAAAAAGTAAGAAAAGTGAGGCCTGCAAGGTGGGAAATTCGTTTAAAAAAAAGCACAGATGAGGGAACATAAAATGTCCTTGTGAAGGGTTCTTAAGGTTACATCTGAAAGATAGTTAAACTACAGTGAAATACATGCTTGTTAGCTCATTACTCCTATATCTCCTATATTACTCCTATATCTGTAGACACAGATTTTTTTCTGAGCCACTTTCATCACAACAATGAAATAAGAAACCTATATAAATTCTCATCCAAAGAAAGCACAAATAGGGAAGTTTACGGCACAGAAAGTGAATGTGGTCAATAAGAAGAGGAACCTGCCTTTGCAATCAATAGGAGATCTTGAGGCTATCTGAAATCTAATAACTCCTCCTGCATTGTCACAGACCAGAATAACAGGGTCAGAGCTGGGCAGAGCATGACTCCTTCCTTCAGTGCGGGTCACGCTGATCATAATACTTTTATTATCCTGTTGCTGTGGATCATCTAAAATGATCAGTGTGACCATCTGTTTGGTTTTACCTCTGAAAGGCCCTTAGGGAAGGAAAAAAGTAGTTATCAAAGCTATCTCAAAGAAAATAGATTATTTTTTTTCAAATGTCTTAATCATCTTACTTGCTAGAAAATGCTTTTAACATATAAAAATGATCAGCCATTTATCTTTTTGTCAGCTAAGCGTATACTATTGAATACTATTATGTAAATACACATCATTGCAGTACAACCGTTAAATGTAGCATGTAAATTATAACAAGCAGTGCTCGAACGAGAAATAATTAACTTCTCGGTGCTCTCAGCACCTTGTCCACTTAATATTTACTGAAACTTTCTAACTCTGTTCTGAAAAATCTTCCCTTGTGACAAGAAATAACAGGGTGTTCTACCCTCTTTTGTTGATGTGTTCATTTCCTCCTTCCAGATGTGTGAAAATATATGTATATATGCACGCACGTGTACACCCTGTGGTCAGAACGAGGTGGTATGAGCCATTTAGTGCACTGATACCATGACTGAGCAATGATCAAATAAGAGTACTCCAGATCCTCTTCCTACAGTGATACATCTAAATATCATAGCCTCACTCATGTTGCAGGGGAACTCAAGAGGTCTCTAGTGCAACCTACTGCTCAGAGCAGTGAGATCAGACCAGGATCAGGTCTTCCCTCCAAGGGCGGAGACTGCACAACACCTCTGGGCAACCTGCTCCAATGTTGGACTGTCCTCCTGGGGAAAAACTGTCTTCTTCTATCCAGCTTCACCTTTCTTTTTTCAACTTATGTCTATTGTCCTCTCACCACAATGTGAATTTTTATTGTTTGTTTCTTAAATCCCACTTTGTTACTGCTTATATAGATGCCCAGAGTATGTTTGATGGCTAGGAACACACACCTTTACAGCTTACCTACACATATTCTTTGGCACTTTTTTAATTCTAATTTCTTTTTAATTTCTTTGTTGAACTCTTTTTATGAAGTACAAATGAATCACATACCTGTGAAAAATGAATCTTGCTATTATCTGGAACTTTAATCACTCAGTACAACGACTCAGTAAAAATGTACACAGTTCCCACCAATTGCTTGCAAATTACTATCTCAAGAACCCCTCGCAGGGGAGGATATGGCTATATCACACTACCTCAAGCTTAAGTGGCATTTTTCCTAGTGTAAGTTTGCATTATGAAATTAATTGAGTCTTTATACGAGCAGGAAGATACCACTACTTCAAGAATCTAGCCAATTGCCAGGTGGAAAAAACACTCATTTCAAAGATGTTTCTGAAAAGAACAGAAAAAGAAGCACAACCACTTCGTCTTTCATCTTGGTCTCACTTAAACTGGGATAATTAGCTATTACAGTGGTGGTAATCTGTATTTATATCAGTCTAAATGATGTAAAAACCAAAACTCTGCAGATTTTTACCATCTCAGCACATGCCATAAGCCCACCATCACCAATTTGACTTCTGAGGTCTGTCACATTGCTTTCAGACCAATACGCAGATATTTTTCCGGACAGAAATATTTTGTGCTTATACTGAGGACTTACACTGAACATCACACATTTCTTTTCTTCATTATGATGATCCAAGATCTTTTTCTGGGGATCTTTTGCATGCCCTGTAGGGATGCATCTACAGTAGCATTTTAGTTCAGAGGAAGTGTGCCCCACTGAAGCAAGTGCTGGCTTACCATGCTTTGCTTCACATAGGGAAGCAGTCCTGGAGCACCCAAAATGTATTTCTTTGTGGTGAAACTAAACCAAAAGATGTACAGGTAATGTTGTCCAATCACCAACGGAAGCTCAGTCAGCTACAGTGGGCCACCACTGGAGTGAACCTGCCAAAATGCCTGTGGTGAGGATGACAAGGCACTGCCAGCAGCTCTTCCCTTCTGTAGATGTCTCCTTTTGGACCGCTGTGTCTGCTAACGTAAAGACATGCTAAGTTAGCTAAAGTGTTTGTCAGGTAGGTTTGTAGAAGAGAAACAGAGGATTTTTAATCAACATTCAGCATCAAATTTAATCTAACAGTAAAAGAGAGGATTTTTTTTTTCTCATATTTCTGACACTTTTTTCCTTCTTTTCTTTTCTTGAAGGAACAGAATCTTGAGCTTTTGGATACTTAACCTAGTTCTACTTCAGTAAGTTAGACAGTGCTAGGCCTGTGGCCCAGGCATTATAATTTGATATTCTAGACTGTTGAATCATTTAAATGGTCCCTGGTACAGTTACTAAAGTAGACAGAGCTAGGGACCCTTCTCAAAAGGACCTAGGGACAAAGCCACCCAGGTGCCTAAGGGCGTTAAATAGGCATCGCCAGACTATGCCAGCTTGCCTCAACACCAAGGAACCATCCCTGCCGCTGGTTACCAGTATGGCTATAGCCCAAATTAGATAAGGCGCGGGCACGGAGTAAGGAGAGAGGGAAGGTGGAGGCACAGTCAAAGTGGATTGGTTTGCTGAAGCACTGACTGTAACGATTAACTTGCTGCTGAGGCTTTCTCTCCTGCATGGCTGTAGAGGGATTTTGGTACAGGAGAGTTATGGGAAACCCTTACCCTGGCTTTGCTCTGCAACATGCCAAATCTTACCCCTCTCCTCCCCATTATAGTAAATGAAGAAACCATCTCAGTCAAAACATTTTCCCTGACATTCAGTGGGTCTCTAAATTAATTAGAAAATGGACTGAAAAAAAGTTCCTGGTCCTTTAAGTGCTGTTCAGGAACTGCAAATAATCTAGCTACTATTGAAAATTCATCTTTTCTGAAGTGTTGTTAGAATAATTTAGTTGTCGTCTTGTGTAGAGGGCAAATTAGGTTATTTATAGCGTGGGCAGCAGCTGACAATATAAATTTGGAATTATTTGTTTTCAGAGTTCAGCTTTCTCTTCTCAGTTCCTGCTAGCTCTGCCGGCTGGCAAAAAGGGAAGAGACGTCATCCTGTGATGGAACGATCTTTTCACTAATTTTTTTTTTAAGGCATCAACCCACAGATGTAATCAATGCTTTCCCCTCTACTCTCCTCATCATCAGACCAGTAGGAACAGGATTCTTATGTTGGTACTGACTTCTTTTATTGTCCTGTTCAGCCTGGTATCGGACTATGATTTAGTAAAGCGCTTTTAAATAAAGATACATTTATAATTATTACCAAAATGGAAAGTGTAGGAGGAATAGTCTAATTTGCTTAGTTAGCCAGTTATGCTACACAGAACAGAGATAAAAACAGGGAATTTCCAATCTTAAATCTGTGAGTTCACATTACAGCCGAGGTACAAAAATGGGAGATAGACTCATGAACAATCCTAGGTATTGTAAGTACTTTTTCCTGACAGGTATATTTACCAGCAAACTTAACTTTAGAGAATTGAAGCAAAGGAAAGTTAAACCATACTGTACCATTGTGGTTACTGTTGTCCAGTGTTATCATATTTACTAGTTCTGTGTAATCTGACCGATCTTCTGTAGAAGGATGAGTTGATTGGATGTCAGTAACCTAAAAATGATAACATGACTTTCTTCAATAGCTTTCTGTTGCAAAATCAAGATTTATCCAGGAAATTTAGGTTTAACTCCTTCATTCCATTGTTGAGAAGTTTAATCTTACTTCTGTGAAGAATTGTTTAGGCAGGATTCATGTGAGCTGACTTTAGCCATACAAATATCAGTTATAGCATCACAGAATAATTTAGGTTGGAAGTGACCTCTTGAGGTCATCTAGTCCAAGCTCCTGCACAGAGCTTACATCGAATTGTGCAAATCTTTAACCAGTTGATGCTCAAACACCAGCAAGGGTGAAGGTTCCCCAACCTCTCTGGGCAACCTGTGTCATTATTTGATCACTTTCATGGTATTTTTTTTCCATATATCTAACCAGAATTTCCCATGTTCTCACTTGCCTCTGTTGCTTCTCATTCTACTGCTGTCCACCTTTAAGAAGACTCCTTTCCTTTCTGTATGCTTTAATTGGGTAGTTGTAAACAGCACTAAGTTCCCCTGCAAGCCTTTTCTTCTCCAGGCTGAACAGACGCACCTCTCTCAGTCTCTTCTGGGACACCATGTGCTCCAGCCCCCTCGCCAGATTGGTGGCCTCCTCTGAACTTGCTTCAGCATGTCAACATCTTTTGTGTAATGAAGCACGCAAAAAGAACACAGCACATTAAGTTCTTTTGAGGCCATTCCTCCAGTTTGTCCAGGTCCTTCTGACTGGCAGCATCCACTGTGTTGACCGCTCCCCCAGTTTGATGTCATCTGTAAACTTGATGAGAGTGCCTTCTGTCCCATCATCCAGGCTGCTAACAGAGATACCAAATAGTATTGGTCTCATTTAGTCTAAATAAAGTGTTTGGATTTTGTCTGTGCTTAAAGGAGAGAGTTGTCACTCCAAAAAGGTTATTCATCACAGCCCAAACCTCCATCTAAAAGCCCCATCAAAGAATGAAGGCAGCTTAATTTCTGGGGTGGAGTGAGTGAGATTTTGTTTATGTAGCGGTAACACTGCTTTATTCTGGAGTGGATGTATATGAGACCAGTGGAGTTAAATTGGATTCATGCTGCTTTAACTGACAGAGAAATCTTCCTTTGTTAACTTCTTCTCTGTGGGAAAATCCTTCAGGCTTTGTATGATCGATGGCCATTTTACTTTTAAAAACACTATGAAAATTAAACCGGTGGTTTACAGCTCTTAACTATTTTATCTTTAGTCCACTCAAGACATATGCAAATCATTTGTAATGATTCACTCAATTAATTAGATGTGGTAGTTAGAACACAGTACGTAGGACATGCGAGTTTTCCTGTAATCAGGATGTGCAATTTGTGTTTGTGAGATGACAGCTGACTTTCAACTACCCGGAAAAAAACTTTGCTCTGAGTAAATCTCCTGCCGCATGAGCCAATCCATGTATTTGGACTGGAATTAGTGTCTCCTAGATATCGGTACAGAAAGACTGTTTTAATCCATCTGTGACAGATGGCGGGCCAGTCATTGGTCCACCTTGCTGTCATGTCTCTACACTTTGTTTTTAGTCTGGTCAATAGTGTTTGCCAGGATAGCTCTCAAATCTGCTCCCAGACCCTGACATTTTGAAATAATCAACCTGGTTTACAAAAGAAATGCATTCAGACAAATTAATCAAATGGCTTTCAGGAAGGAACATTTTCTAAGACTTGTTCACCGAGAAATTCAAAATGAGAAATATTATTGCTGACAAAAAACTCAGTAGATGAACAGCTTTGAGATCTGGAATGCTGAGCAAGGATAAAAATCAGAAAGACAGGAATTTTTTTTTTTAACCTGTAGCAAAAGAAGAAGAAAAGGTCATTTGCCGAAAAGACAGCTGAAATGGAATTAGTTTTCAAATTATAAGATTAAAGAGTGTTTGCTTGAAGAGAGTGTTATTATAAAGTGTGTAAAGAAAGAGAAGAGATTAAAACGTATGGAAGATCTAATCAGAGCAAAGATAAACTGTGTATCCTATAGGTTATAAGGGTTTCTGTGAGCTTTGTTTGCCAGTAGGGTTTCATAAGCCACAAAAGCCTGAAAACTTATTTTTAAATAAGTGGCTTTTTTTCTCATATGCAGGAGGAGCTCACCTCTTTTTGATTTTTGTACAGGTGATAAAGCAGCAAATCTGCCACCAAACAGAGGAAAGAAAAATTACTTTAGAGAAATTTCTCAAACATAAGTTGGGTGTTTTTCAATGTCTAGGCCAGATTCTGCTGCCATTTCAGTTGGTGTAAATCCTGGGTATGGGTGGCTAAGTGTTCTCCTTTGCTATTTACAGAGGAGTTTGTGTGACTATTTGCATTGCTTTTTAATAAAAGAAAGTACTTATCATATGCAAATCCGGCATTTCATGGTAAACAATATACCCTCTGAACTACAGGGCACCACACCTCCTGCTCTGTGTTGTCAAATGGCTTTCAAAACACATGGCAGGGCTCTCGGTAATATTCAAGTGCATTAACCCTTCAATTTCCATTTTTTTATGTTTTCTTTCCTCAGTATTATTCCAGTTCTTAAATCAAGTGGCAAAAAGCAAGAAATAAAAGTTCGTGTAAGGGAAGGGAAAAGTCTGGCCATGGTGTTTTGATATGCTGTGAAAACCTTTCCATTTCTTCCCGTCTGCTGCCTGCACAGCCAGCCCCTGCCTGCACTCCTGCATGGGGTGGCTCTGTCTCAAATTCTGGACTTCACGTTTCACATCAGACCATTTCTCCAGCCTGCCAAAGTCCCTCTGAAGAGCAGCACATCAACTTCTCCACCCAAGCTCCGGAGGGTACCTTCTGCCCCATTGCCCGAGTCATTGATGGGGGTATTAAACAGTGTCAGCCCCAGCACTGACCCTGAGGATGGCACCAGTAACTGGCCACCAGCTGGGTTTACCCTCTGCATTTCCATCTAAGTATTTCTGCTTTGTAAGGCTGTGAGAGTATGTCCCATGCCCTGTGATAACAAACAGCTTTTCCTTTGTTTAGGCTTAGCTGCTCAGCCTTTTTCTTTCTTTTCCTGAAAAAAAACTCAACCAACCTCAAACCCCAAACTTATTCTAATTCTTTTTTGTTGTCTGTTAAACCCTCTTCACCTTTAGGCTTAGAGTCTGAAGTCCAGCAGTTTCGTGTTTCCGATCTGCTACTGGTTTTGTTTGGGTTTATTTTTTTGATTTTTTAAACAAGTTTTTCTAAGCTTTCTCATAGAGAGTCCAGGCTAGATCAGCACAGTGACATTTACATAGATTCGTTTCTTTTTCTTCTTTTCCTCTTCTCTTTCTTCCCCAGCATCTTGAGGTTTTGGACATGTTTTCTGCTAAGAGATTTTTTCAGAGTTTTCAAAGCCACTTCCAAAACATGATTTGTGACTTTAGCATGTGTGACTGTTGGTGCAGTTCTTCACTTGTGGGAATATGCAGAGAAATGAGGGACTGACATGATTTCCAGATATGCAAATGCACTCAATTCACTATTTTATTCTCTATCTCTACCTTCCCAGTTATGTATATTTCATAACTGCTACATGTAGATGTTATATAGTGCAATCCCCTTCAGGAAGAAAAAAATGTCCTTGAAATACTAGCTACTACCTTTGGGCTTTATGCAGTGCTCCTTAGTCATTTGTTAACCGGGGAAAATTCCCATTAAAATTAAATTTATTTATAGGAGTATGTCAGTTAGATTGAGGTACTTGCATATTTCACCTATAACCCTATGACTGTCTATTTTTCAGACTGAAAAGATAACCCTAAACTCCAAGCAGTCGTATTTCACCTTCCTGTGTTTCAAGAAATATTGCGTTGATTTCCTTGACACGAACCAAAGTAGCTTGATTCCCACTTAAACAGTCGTCAGGAAAATTTTCAAGATATGCATTCAACCCATTTTTCATTTAGAAGAGCTTTTCAATCCCAAGTACTATAGGAAGAGATTCAAAAAGAATGTAAAATATCTATCAGCAGAGAAGTGCGGAACACGCGTTTAATGATCTCTGTAGATGTGAATTGACACAACGCGAGTCTGTGATACGCAGAGATGAGAAGTAAAAGAGCTTGAGGGTGCCTGACCCACCATTTTACAGCTGCATGCTATTTATCACCCACCATTCAGAGCACAGCAGGTGGTCACCGCGGTGGTGCGCAGCAGAGTTTTCCATCTCTCTTTAAGAGGACTATGTGATTTCTTTCCCCCTCCCCTTTTCCTTCCAAACCACCTCTTTTTTTAGTAAAACCCAGTTCCAGAGTGGTTGATGTGCTATTTAGAACAGGGATGGCCGTTTTAGTCATAGGATTTATTTTTATGTTATTTTTTTAATTATTTGGGGGGCAGTTAGGCAACAGTTCCATAGGCTGAAAGACAGCTGGAAATCTGGGATTGCCCATTCTCCACCGTGCAAGGAGATTTTATGGCTCATGTTTAGAACTTGATTTCAGAATCTGTAGAATATGTGCTGCAACGGAAAATGTTGTTTTGGCTATTAATGAACCAGACAACTATTCCTAAAATACCTTCTGTTCCCGATTTCTATCACTTTCATGCTTTTTCCACAGTATCTTAATGACTTGTTTCATCTCTTTCTGCCTCCCCTTCTTCCATCCAGTTCATAACAAATGCTGTTCTCAACTCTCATTGAGCTTAGATATGATGCGCATTCAGTGTCTTTCATTATCAGCCCAATAAATGCAAAATGATTCACGTCGTCTATCTTAACTCTGTTCTGCCTTTTGGGCACCACATTTGTCAATTGATCCCTTTTAAGAGTACAGCATTCCTCTTCTCTGTTGCACTCTGCGTTCCTCCACTGATAATATTCAAACAGTAATTCACCAATTCTCTTCAGTGGGAGATGAACGTTATTGAGGAGTGAGAAAAAGCAAAGGCAAAGAAAGAAATGTGTGTGCATGTTGATCACTCGGGGCAGAGAAGGAAGAGAGGAAGGAGGTTAGAAGACAGAAGGAAGTAAATTATTAGCAAGAACGTAGTACTGCACAAGAGAGGCTATATTAATTTCAGACCTAAACTGGTAATTCCATGGGATGTTGCAGTGAATCATGTAGGCAGACTTGCTTGTATTTCTTCTAGCTCAGAGATCTCTGGACTACACTTCATTGCAACAGAAGGCAATATAGATGTGTTCAAGAGAGAACAGCTTGGTTAGCCTCTTAAAAGAAAGGCTGAAAATGGACGTAATTGATTCTTATAAGCAAACTCAGGAGAATAAACAGCAGGGGAGGGAAATAATTGTTTAAGGCAGAGGATAACGTCACTACAGGAACAAATAGCTATGGATCACCTAAGAATAAACTGAAGGCAGAAGCTGGATTGTGTTTTCTAACTCTTAGAGAAGGAGGGTGATGCAATGAAATACCTACAAGATTTTTGATGATAAAGAAAGAATAAAAGAATGAATAGCCATCTCTAAACCTTATTTCTGTTTTCTTGCTTAAAAACCTGTGTAATTTGGGTCAAATTTATAATTCTTGATTCAGAAGATAATTCTCTCCTGCCATTATCACAGATGCAAATAGAGGAGCTAATAAATAGTCACTTTTTATGGCTTTCCCCATCTTTTGAGAAAACGTCTTGATGTCAGTATGTCCATTTTTAAGAGTTTGTTATATGTAGAGAGGAGATCAATAAGAAGGCCTGTGATGAAAAAATATAGAAGGAATGATACAAAGGAAGTACACGGAGCTGGTGTGTTATAATCTTCAGATTATAATATAGACAGAGTGGGGAGAATTTTGCCTTTTTTCCAGAGAAACTTTCTTTACTGGAAAATATATCTTCAAGGCTGCTAAATGATTGACATATTTAGGTCATAGTCAACAAATATTTCAGCAATTCAAGGGGAAGAGGAACGATGGGTCAACAGGTTTCATGTCAGCATTTCCATGAAAAGTTCACTTTTTCAGTCTGGTTTTAAAAGGAGATGTAGGATGTGAGACCGTGGAGGAAAATTTGGGCCAGACAGTTTCTTTCAAAGGAATAATGTTAATCTCTCCTGTCAAATAGATAAAGACTACTGGGAAGAGAAAGAGAGACCAGTAGAAAATGAGTGCATGCTGATGCTTAGCTTAACTAGCTTGCATGATGAAAAATGAGTTCTATTATTTTCAGAAAATAAATAAACCCTGGAGACCTTTAAAAATAGGAGGATCGCTACTCTTCTAATCCATAACTCAAATATTTTCTGCACTGTTTGCCTGCTACTTGAGAAGACCTCTAGCCAAAGACATACATGGATCTAATACACACGAAAATCTTTTCTATTCTTGAAAGCTTCCCTGCCTGCACTTCCTGATACTGATATACAAGAAGGGAAAAAAAAAAAAAAGGCAGTTCTTAAGATGAGTCAAACTTTCCACTAGCAATGACTTCTCTCACAGCAGTGATTTGTTTCAGCAAGGACAGTAAAGTTTTAAAGCCTTTATGAAGTTTGAGGGCTTGCACTGCAGAGAGAACAAAAAAAATACTATCTCAGACTTGGAAACAGTCTTGGTGGCTCAGTGTTAATGGTATGTGGATGTAACAGCTGGGCCACTCGCAATCTCTCTTCTGAGACTCCTAAACTTACCCTTTTTCTAGCATAAACAATGCTAGTGTGACAATTGAGTCACAATATTTTTCCCATTACACGTTATGTTTGGATTTGAGTGGACCGGGCAATAATTTATCTTCAAGTGGGGGAAGGGAGCAGTAGTGCTTTATCAAAATTTTCTCTCAATTCCATCAGTGCTTTGCTGACTTGCACTTAATTCAGACCCTATTTTAGTTTCACATAACTTCCCAGATTTCTGCTTCTGTCTTATTCCGTAGGGCTCTCTCTATGGCAGGTCATAACTTGGGTCATTACATTTCCCTCTGGGTAGTAGCGGACGCTTTCTTCTATTTGTCTTATTCAACTGCTGTGAAGTCTGCCCATGGGTAGCAAGAGTTTATTACTTTTTTCCCCTAGTGGGTTGTTTTTTTTTCCCTTTTTCAGCTGCACCATGCCAGAGTGTGCTGCTAAACTATCAGAACTCCTGCTTCATTGATTTCATTTAGAAGCCTTTTATATGTGTGTCTTTGCCAGAGCATCCACAGTATTATTCTCAGTCATATGCTGACTATAATCCTTTATATTAATGGTACACTATCTGTTCAGCTCTCTGCTGCTTGACCCTTGCCTTGAGCTCTGTGTATTTCTGGTAAATATTTTCCAGCATATGATCTTGAAGCAAAAATTAGGTTAATGTTGATATTTTTCATAGTATACATTTCCCGCTCCTCCCTGTCTATTTAATGGATTTTCCAATTAAAAGGGACCTTCCTGGCCATTTTATCTGACCCCCTGCATTACGAGGCTAAAGAAAGCTGCACAGCAATTGCATGATAATGCAATGACAACAGCCCATCTTTTTTGTCCTTCAGCTTTGAGGAGAGCGCATATACATGCAGATGTTCACAGCTATTCTCATTTTATCACTTGAAAAAAAGGACATTCAGAATTTCAAAGACACTTGGAAATAGATATGCACTAAAAACTTGATGTTTATGAACAGGATAAGGTATGACATGGACTGTCTTCTGAACGCTCACTGTTAATTTTCATGCTTGGGCAAAATCTTTACAGGATGACTTCGGTTTAGCACAAAGAGGTCTGAAGAAGGATGTCCCATAATGCCTCTAGTCCTCCATGCAACAGCTCTTAAGCCACTCACACTCAAAAATTGCAGCATCTGAGGAACACTGGTATATTACATGGTGATTTACTTTGTGTTTTGGTACCTATCAATATCATTGTGTGTGGCAAGCATGTCCTAAAATGTGTCCTCTCACTGGTCTTTGTCTGCAAAGGGCAGAGGGTAAGGGCAGAGCTGATCGGTTATAGATCTGCTTTTGTATGGAACTTGGACAAGCAGATTTCTATTCCCATTTCACATAGGGTACATGTTCAAGCAAATATCCAGAATGATAAAAAATATGTCAATTTATATGTAAATGCCAGGGCATTAAGCACTCAGGCCTCCAGGCTCCTGCCAAATTGGCAACAAGGGTGGGTTGTTACAAGGCCTGAGTCCTCTTACAGAAAGAAACAATTTCTTTTTGCCAGTTGAAAAAAGGATCTGGAACATGTGCTGAATTTGCCAAATTTATTCATTCAAAATCCACTTCTGGAAAAAAAAAAAGACTGACTTAAAAATCCAGATACTATTATTAATTCAGTTTTCATTTTGTAATTAACTGTGGAGGAAAATTTTTGCCTTCCGGCTTTTGAGCCTACAAGTTTTACAGTTTTCCTCCCTGAAGTCAGAATTATTTTTTTCTTCAAAGACTGATATTCTTGAGTATATGATTGTGTCCAAGAGAAACACAAACTGCTATGACAATTGACAAGGTTAAACTTAAAATAAAACCTTTAAACAAAATAAGATGCAGTTAAAAATTGTACTTAAGAAATGATTAGTTGTTTTTCATAGAGGGTAGATTGTGGAAGTGGTCAACAGGTGATTTTGGGAAATTCCGTGGTGAGGTTCAGAGACTGTCAGAAAGTCAGACAACCCACAAGAAGAATTTTCCAGTTTAGGAACACATCTAAGGGGAAGATATTTTTACGGAAATGTGTGAAACTATCATTGGGGTATGTGGTGTCTGGATAATCTACAATATATCTGGGTATATGCTTTTAGATCCTTCATATGCTTATAGGTATATGCTTATAGGATCCTTCAGGGATCCTATAGAACTTTGTCTCCTTTTCTATACTTTGGAAGTGCTCTTTCTACGAGGATGTGGAGGACCGTGCCTTCAGATTGTAGGCCTTGATTACTCTGTGTGCAAACTTCTTGTCTCTGTAACCAACTTTTGAAGGCTTAGACCCTTTAGGGAGATGAAGAGGCTGTACATAAAAATAATATACATTGAGCGCAACAGGTTATCCTTATGATAGCATCTGAACTGACTGCAAGCAGTAAAATCAGAGGATGCTCTCTGTGTGAGTGGATGTATATGTATTTTAGTACTGAGATAACCTTCAGTCTGGGATATACCAAATGCCCTATCAGCAGGGAAATCTCTCTATGATTCTCATCAGGCTGGTAGGCTTTATTCCCATTCAGGCTTGCACTGGGGACAAAAAGGATTGCTTATATTTTAAAGGCGCTGGCTTAGAGAAAAAGGGATGACAGTGGACTGTCGGCAGCAGATGAAGATCTGTCTGTAGAGGAAAGGGATATGAAAACAACAGCAAGTAGAGACTACACTTCTGTCTTTCTATATATGAATGCAACAAGTAACGTATCAGAGCCTGAAAAAAAATGAGTGCAAGGGAAATATTAACTGAAACCTTAATTCCTGTTGTTTTCCACTTTGCATAGTATGCATCTTATGAAAATATACATTTCTTTTTTTTTTGTGGGGAGTTTTTGTATGTAATCACACACTTTTTTAAGTTCTCTGAATAATTTATTTTGTAATTTTCTAGCATAGTTATTTCAATATTTTCATTAGTGGTTGATTCCATCCTTTAAGATTGGTGGGACCAGACTGTGGTGTGCAAGATTACACACCAGTTGGCTGTGGGATGCACACTTGGAGGATGTAAAAGTGTCTTCAGACTGCTCAATCCATAACTGTGATGTCCACATTAAAAACAACAACATACTTTTACATTTAGAATTAAATCCTGTTATGCAGGACCATAGCAGAGGTGGGGAGACCGAGTTATTACGAATGTCTGCGAAAAGTCTATGTTGCACCTTATGTTGTGTATAAAGTGGGCAGAATGGAGTAACCGTATTCAGTACCATTCCTGGGCTAGAACATTATAGATTTGAATATATTTACTACAGAATAATTAATTGTCAGTACATTAGGAAGAGAGTTGTGGTGAATTAAAGTCTAACTAATAACCATAGAATTCATTGAGGCAGAGGCCCATGTGACTTCTGCTTTACTTCTGGATTTCAGTGGGGTAAAGGCATGAGTCTGAAAAACACAGGTTAATCCTATTTGATTGTATGTATGTAGATAAAGGGAAAATGCAGTTGGTATTTTGAAAAATGAAATGCTCCATATGCCTTCAAACATCAGTGCTTTTGCTCAGATAGATCTTCTTGCCTTTCATAAATGTATCTTTGATTTTATGTTACTTCAATTGCCTGAAAAATACTTTTTTTCCCCTTGATATCATGACAAGCCACCTTCTTTGTTGATTTTTATTTTGGAGATATTTGAAGCACATGGTTGTAAGCAGAAAGTTGCCTCTTTTGCAAGAGGATTTTTTTCCCTTCGCCACAAATTTTAGCAAACTTATTCTTTCATATTTTTCAGGCTGACATGCTCTGATAAGGCCCCCCATCCTTTTCAGCCATTAGATTTCTTTGTGGGCAGTGGCAAAATTGAAAAGAATCTATACTTCTGAGATCTTTGTAGGTCATAAGAATCTATCACGAAAGAAGAAAAGTTGCAAGATAGTGTTAGATTGATCAAGCACAGTTCATTCCTTGGGTAACACCCTGCCATTCCCTATTGCTATTTCCTTATAATTTTGACACTGTGCTACAAAGGACATTTATTTTTACATTAGTTATTCACCTCAGTTCTATACACAGCTTTTCCTTCTTTAGTAATTTTAAACCTTGTTTTTTTAAAAAAGAAATAGGGAATGGTAATGTATTTTATGCATTGAATTGTGTTTTTTTAAAGGCTGTAATCCTTATACAGATAGTCTTCAAGGGTGAGAAAGGTCTATTGCTCCATTCTGCTTAGAATTTGAGAATCAGAATGAGCAGAAGCAGAAAAGGAGTAAGAACTATATATGGCTGTATTTTCTCGACAGAACTTTTTGAAAATTAAAAACAAATTATGTGAATGACTGAAACAGGAACAGCTTTAAGAAATTTAATAATTTTTAAAAAATCTTTAAAATAAAATAAAATAAAATAAAATAAAAAGCAGGTCATAACTTGTCTAGAAAACATTTACAACACCAGTAATAAAGTATGACCAGCCTAAGACCTACTGACAGCTTCAGATGAACCCTGGATTGTGTCTAGAAATTATTAGAAATTATATTTCTCTTGTGCTTTTAGGCATGTCCTTAGAAAGCCTAACTGTCACTTTAACCATACATGGAATGACAAACACTGTTGGACTAGGTGGATTTACTGGGGATTTGTTCATTTCTGCTTATGCTGCCAGAATAATGTTAAAAATGCAAGGTATTTTTTTGCAGAACAATTCCGAGAACAATTCTCTGAGCAAGAACTGGAGGACTTGCGGCTATGTCAGTGAGGAATGCAGTCTGGAATGTTGGTAGAGAAGCTGAAGAAGCAACCCAGACTGAACGAGGTCCCAAGAATGGAACTGAACCACTGCAACATGGGAGTCTGTCTCTGATTTTCTTTACGTGGAGGAAAAGGCACTTCACACAGTAAAGGCACAGCAATTCATCCTTCCCTAGAACAGACACTTTTAAGATCAGATGAACTGAACTCTAGAAAAGCCAACTTTTCCCTGTTGATCATAAAACATCATAATACATAGCTTAGATAGACATTTTCATTTTGCACATGCTGTCTAAAGGCATACGAGATATATCCTACCCTGTCCATATTGAACTTAACACTCAAATTAGCTCAGGTTTCACCACAGTCCTACATTACAATACTTAGCCCTTTGCTCAGCATAACTGAGGAACAGACTGGTGAGTAGCCCTGAAAACCCCAATTAGGTTTTCAGGTCTTCCGTCCTCCCTCTACGGAGCGCAGCTCTGTTGTAATGACATTTATGATTGAATAGGTACTTAACAGTCTTGTGAATTAAATTATTTATCTCTTTAAAAACATCAGCAGACAAATCTTGAGTTTTAAATGTTGACACTTCTCTTGGGAAGCAGGAAGGAAGAGATCAGGAGGATATCACAGTGCCAATTAATGAGGCCAAGCCTTCAAGTAGAACATTCATTAGGTTATGTGGTAGTCTCTGCAAGCTGTTCAGAAATGCAGTCCAAAGCATATTTAACTGCAGAGCAATACTTTCCAAAACTTTGAGAATGACTGGAGGAAAAGGAAAATTAAGTGATAGAAATGCAGCACTTTCAAACAGCCTCTCCCCTTCTCTTTGTAGGATAATAGAGAGTCTGAAGCCAACACAGTAGCTGTAGGGTCAGGATGAGTTTTGACCTCTGTTGAGTTTCCCACATTATTAGCAGAGCAATAGGCATGGACAGAAAAGACATTAATGAAAGGGTGTCCTTTCATTATGTTGTTTCCACTATTACAAACAGAAGACTAATAACCTGATTTTGCCCTCAGTTTAGTATATTGAGCAGAAAACAACAAGTGAAGTAAATGATGGACAGTATGAGAAATATGTATGAAAGCAGTGATGGAAAGAAATCAGTGCACTCTGTGTTATATTCTGAATTTTACATTTGGGAAAAATATTCCTGTCAGATGAATTTCTATCTTCATTGGCAAATCACGAACTATAGAAAGGTTTTGCTTTAGAAAGTACATGGTGTTTCAGGTTATGGAAGTATTTCACTATGTCTTACAAGGAATTTAAAGCCATAAGGGACAGGACACGAAATACGTCCCTATACTGAACTCGGTAACCTCAGTTATAAGCTAAAGCACTTAATTCTCAATAGATATGAATATGGATGCACCATAGGTAAAGATCAGGTGAAACTGAAATACCAACAATGCCAGAGGCCACTGCAATGGCAGGGAATCAATTGGATAAAATACATCTAGATGAGCTTACAGGGCACATGTATCCTACACTGCTGAGTCCCAACCAACCTTACCTAAGGGAAATTCCTTACTGACACTAAATCTGGAAATGTTTGATGCTGGACATGTGAGCAAGACAATACCCAAGGATATAAGAGCTAAAATGTTCGTTTCACCCTATTGGAGAACTGCTCTAACCAACCAGTTTTTCATTTCTATCTGTCAAACATTTCTGAGGGGAAAAGTGGGGGTATATATATGTATTTATATGGTTATTAGTTAAGTGTACATATAGAGGGATTTTTTTTTATATGTATATACATAATTTAGACTATAGCGGGCCAACTTTGGCTGCAGGTGGGACAAAGGAAGAGAGAACTGCCTTTTCTATGCTACACAGTCTTCCTTGTAATGAGGATCTTGAGGACTATGAGATCATTCAGTGGGAGGACGCTGATACAGTCCTGTCCTCTCAGTAGGCAAGAGCTGAAGGGGATGAAATATTCACTGATTTCAAGTCAGATCTCATTCATTTGCTCCCTCATTTTGCTGCTCAAGAGGTGCTAATGTTGCAGGAGAAGGGATGAGTGGGAAGAGGAGTGTGGGATAAAACTACTGAAAACGGTAAAACTTTCCTCCACATCATTGCTGGGTCAGGGTGTAGAGGCCAACCTCCATATGAAACCATAGCAAAGGCAGTGTGGATGCCATTAGTGTTGACTGGCTGGAGAAATATGTCTCTCTCTGTCTTGCCAGCCAGGCAGTTTCAACCACATTATGATAAATCTGCATTACTGTTCAAAACCTTCTATCCACTCAAAAACTTTCCTAGGAGGAGAGAGGGGTCCTACTTGCACCACCTCACAGCCTGTGCTCTCAGAGGAGCTACCTCAGCTGGGCAGAGCCATTGGGGAGCTCAGGCTGCCCCAACCCTGTGCATCCTGCAAGGAAAGACATGGGCATGGTCTGTGTCCTCCACTGCCGGAACAAGAACTGACCCCATCCCTGAAAATCATGGGAAAAGAAAGTCAACTCCAAATGATTGCTAACAGTTTAGCAAATCCCAAGGCCTGACCTGGGGACTCCCAGCCTACCACAGCAGTCACCCCAGCAAAGACAGTGCCAATGGATGGGGGAATATATGGGACTTTGGTGGGAGAACACATGGCTTCTACACATTGGCAGGTTGTGGATTAAGGGGTATAAATTCACAGTGGGAAACAATGCTTCAAGACATTAATGAATTTCTTACCATTTTTTTTCATCTGCTTTATCAATTGCTACTACAAGCCAGTATTAATAATTTAATGTGAATTTGTTGAATTATAACTCCCTTAACTTGTGCAGAGAGAAAAGAGGAATATGTTATCTCTGGGGCAAAATCCCCTTCTTTCTTTAAGCCTGCTTCCTGGTCAGTCAAACAGCCTCTCTCTGTTTTTTCTTAGCTGCTTGAGACTTATTTATTAATCCTATGTGGTCCCTGGGGAGACTTTTTAGGAGTATTTTACTAAAATATATTCAGTGAGTAGGGTTAGTGTCCATGTGAATTTCAGCATCCTGTAGGGGATGGCCTACAAAAGGAGGGAGATCTGACAGTAATAATTATCACCCTTCCAGAGCTTAGCTACCTGGCTTACTTACAACATTTCAGACAACATTTTGTGTTATTGCCTCCAATTTTTCAGTTTTCTCCCCTGGGTTCTTTATAGAAAGCTTTTTATCAATATTTTCTTGTCAGGAAATGTGCATTATTGATAGGATTCTTTGTAAAAATATGAATGACTCTATAGTGGGTGCATGAAAGAAACAGACCCACCTTCTGGCTAGATCAAATTGGAGAGGAAAAATCGTTCCTGACCATTGCTGGTATAATACTAGCCAAAACCAGAGCAAACTCTTACTGCCTCTAAATGTTTGGCACTGAATTCTTTGGCACTTACTGAGTCCCACTAATCGATCATTTATCAATTAATCATCTCACTGTGGATGGATTTAAATAATTTCAATCAGTTTTATGTGAAACTTTGTGGTTTTGCACTTGAGGACTTTGTTTCCCTTTCAGTTTGGGAGAGATAAGACATTGACATTATTTATTCTGTTGAAAGAAACCCAAAATATCGAAACAAAACCTAACTGATGGTCATAAAAATCCTTTTGTGCAGAAATGAAACAAAACCTCTTGTATTTCACCTGGTTTGTTCAAAATGCTCTCTGTATCCTTCTCTGGCACCTGGGAGTGACTCAGATCTCAGTCCAAGTTTGTGGAAAGCCTCGTGAACCTTAACAGACCTGTCAGTAAACATGTCCTCAGCTTCGGGTTCGTAGCAGAGCCAATCGTATGCACAGCTGCTTCTGAAATATGACAGTGAAAGAAGATACTCTGACCTTTACTTTATTTATTAAAAAGATCAATCATGGTTCCAATTTTTTTAATGGCATGTTCAGGAAAAAACTTTCTGAACCAGATTCTAGGTCAGGTATGAATTTATACGCTTTCTCTGCTGAATGTGGGAAAATGTTTACTCCTCTTCTGCTCAACTGCAGAGACTTCCAGGTAGCTACAGGAGGATGTCATCCTACAAGCAATGCTTCATTCACTTGGGCTTAAGGCATTTTTATTTATAACACACTATAAATGCATTTATTCATTTATTTGCATTTCCCAAAACTGAAAGTTGCTTAAAATAGATAACGTGAAGAGTATGGAAGACAGTGAAATATGCATCTTTGGTGTTCATCCAGCCATTGTGCTTCATCACAGTGAGGGTGGCAATTGCCACCTTAGGTTATAATTATGAAGTTCTTGGGGATCCCTCAATATAAAAACCATAATGTAAAAAATGTAAAAAGCTATCATTGCTGATAATGTGGCCTTCCTGAATGCTTGCTCTGTATCACCAATAAGATATTGAAAAAAGATGTGCTAAAATTTGGCTTAATGCAAGAATTAATCAGCTTTCAAAATCAATTTCTGGCCAAGGAGGACACTTGGGGGTTCCAGGCAGGACCGCTCGCTAGAGACCGGCAAAGAAGCTCCCTATATGCTTAATTGGAAACACTTTGCCAACTCATTGCTGTTTGCCCATTATGCTCAGGTTGAAAAACCAGAGCAGGAGAGCTGTCAAAACACACACACTTTTATATCCAAGCCAGTCACTTTATTTTAGAGTGAGGCAAGTCAGGGGGAAAGAGTTCATGACCCCACAATAACAAATAGCTAACAGGAACATGCCTAATTGTTTATTTTCCCCTACACCTCCAGTACTGATGTCACTTTGGAGAATATTGTATCTTATTAAAAAAAAAAAATCAAAGTAGGGAGTCTGTTTATAGCATGTAGGGATTTTTTTTTTCAACTCCTCAAGCTGTAGCATAATCTGTGGACTGGTCTATTCACAGTTGGTATTTGAATTAGTGAAAAACTCAGATGATGTAGGAGTCTGCCCTTGCTATAATGCACTGGGGGGTTGACTTGGGCAATTTCCACTGATGTTAATGGAAATGATGTTCTTAAATCACCCACACATCAGTGGGGAAATAGGTGCTTTAGTCTACCAAATGCTTAATGTTCCAGTATCACAAACTCAAATCAGACCTTTTAATATTTGAAGAGTTACTTCTTCTTAAATATACAGAACATGAATGATTTGTTCACTAATTCTCAGTTTGATGTAGTTTCTGTTGGGAGATGGGGTGGGTTGGTTTTGTCTTGTATTTGCTTTTCTTCAGTGAAACTGTTGAAAGACCTTGTAAAAGACCCCACTGAAAGTCTGGAGGACTCTGGCTACAACTGTATGAGTAAAGGAAAGAGTGCTAGTGAGCCTCTCCAGACACTGCAGTTCAGTTGTGCGTGCTGTTAAACAGCTGGAAGGGTTTCTGTTATGCTGGAAGGCTGTGCCACCTAGCACTCTACCAAATGATTTGTGGGCTTATTTTGAGACTTAGCAAGAGCTGGGGACCATTCTCAAAGAGTTGTCTGGGTGCAAACATTTTGTTTTGGAGGACAGGAGAGCTTAATATTGACTCAGGCTATTTCTTGACAGGTGAACGATCTGGAGAAAGTTTAATTTGACTGGCATAGACTTGTGAACGATCTGGAGAAAGTTTAATTTTACTAGCATAGACTTAGTCTCTTTGTCTCTTGTGTTTCGTAACCTATGTAGTTCCTAAGCTTTGCAAGACTGGGTGCATCTTGTTGCCATTAATCATATGTCTTCATCTGAGAACCTTTTACAGAGGCTGAAAGTGTCTTTCCAGAATAAATACAAGTAGGAATAAAGGAATAGTTCTTACAGGCTCTTCACTGTGCTGAATCTCCTTCCCAAACCCTGAAATGACCAGTTAGTGATAAATGTCATGAGTGAATGAAGTGGGTACTCTTCCATTAAGCATAAGACCGAGCAAAGTAATTTATTTCAGTCCTTCACCCAAGAGGCATAGGACAGAATTCTGTATAACTGATGGACAGACAACCCTCCTTTTAAACAAGTTTCTTGAATTTGTGTTCGGGATGAACCATAAAGATGATATTTATTACTTATGTACCCCAATAGCCATGGTTACTTTCAAATCACTGATCAAGAAAGAATCGGTTCTGTGTCATCCCCCAAAGTCATTTGTTCTTTATATCGCCCATTTTAGCAAAACTTTAAATTATGTGAAGGCTTGGCTATCAGTCATGGTCTGGGCAGTTGTGGTTTTGTACTCTAGGGAATCCATCTGGCGTTGCTGTTAATTTATTTGTTAATGTTTTGCTCTTGACATCGACTAAATATTTATAGTTTTTGACCTGCTCTATCTCCAGCAGTTTGAGGCTTTTAATTTTAATATTATTTTTTACACATTCTGCAGCAAAAGAAAATACACTTCTAAATAGTTTTTTTTTTCTTTCTCTCCTTTTTTTCCCTTCTGTGGTTCTCCGAAAGGTTAGGTTTGACAATAGGAATGTAGTCACAGATACTCTAGGCAACAAATGAGAAATGTTCTTTTGTGACCTTAATGTTGGCAAGTGATAATAACCAGTGAACCATGAAATACTGCTGCAATATTGTTCATGACTTTTCTGTTTTCTAAGATTAATTTTATGTTCTGAAATGAAGTGACAATCATTTATTATTCTGTTTTACATAGCTTCCACCGGGAAGCAAATATGAAAAGCTTAATTTTCTAGTCCACTTGCAGCAGTGTTCCTAGTGAAGAATCAGATATATGTTTAAATATTCCTTGTTTAATGTATACAATATAATCCTTTTGTTTAGGCTTAGTCAGAAATATCTGGTTTAGGATAGAGTTGGCTAATGTTTAAAAGCGGAAATTACTTTTCTCTCCTAGGGGTTAAATAGTTATAGTACTAATTAATAATACACTACGGGTATGAACTTTGCAAGAATATTTAATTTTCAAGTACTTTTTTCTGAGAACATGTCATACTTTCCTAAAGAAACATTTTCCCTTTTCTCCAAATTGTGGTCTCTTTAAAATGCAGCAAACAGAAATTTAGCCACCAAAAACTTCTTGGTGCAAGTAATTTCTATTCTACAAGTAGATTAGAATAACATTTTCATCAGAGGAAGCGTGTACAGTTCTCACATCAAGCCTAGTTCACCTTTCCATGTACACCATTATCTTTTAGTCCATGGGCTGTTGGTAAGCAAAAAAATTTAGGGCTTGATAGTGCAAGTATTACTCATCTTGAGTAGCACCTACCCATATCTATGCTTCAGTTGACTTCAGTAATATTTCTGCTCTGAAATACATCAAGTGAGTAAAGCCAGGAAAAAGAAAAGCCTTTAATTTCAAGGTCAAACACATCGTGGAAAGTAGACAGCAATATTTTTAAAGTCAATGTGTTTTGGTTTTTTTCTTCAAAACATGTGTGTCGTTATGTATTAGGATATAATTGTTTAATTAAGGGCTTGATTCTTAGAGGAGACGAATATTAATAATTTTTATTAATGTTAAATTTCCCAGTAAGGTAATTCAAGAGGCTAAGCACTGGCCAGGGATTGTTTATCTGGAATGGGATCCATTCAGAATGCAATGGATACCCCTTCTTCTGGAAAACTAAACAGTTTCCAAATCTAGGCGCATAGAATTGCAGGCTGGAACTTTTGTTTGGGCTTCTCACTTAAAGTAGGCTGGTTTCAAGAGAGGGTGGATGGATTCAAAAGGAAATTTCTGCACATTTGAACATCAGACCAGAACTAGTAGAATTACTTAAGCACAGGATAAGGTACCTGGCATCAACAACTGCCAAGAGAAGAATACTGATCTGTGTACACTGGGAGTGAGGAGCCAAAGACAAGGGGCTATGGTGCACCCACATGGAACACTGTGCTCCCGGTGTCTCTCACACTGACTAGTATTAACTGGTAGATCAAACAATCGCTAATAATTCTGGAGTCTTAAAATAAACAGATTAAAAAGAAATCCTCTGTGTTAATATTCTGGTAAGTAGCCTAAACTCCAAGGTGATGTGCTGCAGCATGACTCAGTTGGGTTCCAGCTGTTCACACATTGCAGGCTGTCGTTTCCTGGTTTAATGATAATCCCTTTTCTGGAGTGTTCTGATTAGATAATTGTTAAAAGCAAGAGTAAAATGTTAGGTTCACTACTATTAGTTACCAAAGTCTCAGCTGCCAGGAATTAGATACAGTGCTGCTGCCACTAGATGTACAATAAACAGTGTTTGTGTTAAGAGTCAGAGATTACTTTTGTTCGAGACAGCTCTGCTCATTATAAGTCTACTTGAGGAGCCTTCTTGAAGATTCACAGCAAAGCCCAAGCTAAGACTAAATATAAAGCCAGCATCCTAGTGGGATTTAAAACAAATAGAAGATAAAGGACCCTTCTTTTATCTACTGAAATGGCCACAACTTGAAGTGGATAATTTACCGAATTGCATTTCATTTCCTTGTAATATAGTACATGACACACAAGCAAGATTAGGTGCTGGGATTCAGAAGCAATGAAACAGAAGTCTTTGGGTGCTCAGTGCGTATTTATACATTTCTTTAAAACATGTTTTATCCAAGGAAATTCAAACGAAGGTGATACGCTGTTATTCAGAAAAGAGTTTTATGGCACGATCATGGATTATGCAATCACGACATGCAGTGGTTATATCTGAACTACTCAATTTTCACTATGTAATTCAGATAATGTAATTAAGATAATGTTGTCACTTGTTTCTTTATTTTACAACAATTTATGCTGGCATAAAAGCTCCCAGGTGCTCAGCTCACGATATGTGCAGAGCAGAACTGATTGCTTCAAGGGAAACTTTCAGGTTAAAGTCAGATGAGAGGTAGTTTTGGCTCAAAGTGTTTGAGTGTTCAGGTAGGTTCTCAAATGCCTCTAGTCCATTCCAGCTCTGTTCTGGGCCCCATGTCTGTTTTAGGGGTGGGTCTAGCCCTCAGCTCTTGAATCATTTGGACACTTTGAAACTTTCATCCTACAGCACTGTATAATAGACATCCACATCCATTATCCTCTAACACATACAGATTTCAGCAGGAATTGTGGTAACGTAATCGTGTAATAACAATCTTCACTTGCAGGTTATTTACAAAATATGCAGATACCATTTGAATGCTCACGGATGGCAAATAACAAGATCCTGCGCAAGTGTATCAAAGAAAATATAGTACCTTTTTTATTTGAAAATCCATTCCTTTGTTACTGGTTGTAACCAGCTCTGCACTGTACGTTCTCTGTAAGAAAACTCCCACCCCCAACAAACCAGAGATGAAAACTAATTGAAGGATCGATTTCCTGCTCCAATTTTAATGATTCATATTGATATTTCTGGTATATAAAGAAGTTGTACCTAGACCCGAACAAAAAGTGAAGTAAAATCAGGAAATTATTGCATTTCCTCAGCTGGAGATCATTTTTTTCTTGCTCCTAGGAAGCAAGAAGTTATATTTTGCTGGAAATAAACAGGTTTCTCTGAGTGGCAAATGAAACTTGTTTGTCACAGCAGAGGGCAGAGCTGAAGGTCAGAGCAGAAACTCTGGTTGCTGTCACACATTTTCATGAGCTGGATCATCTCTGTGATTGACAAAGCTGACACTTGCAAGAAAGGGACTGAAGGTGAAGGGGCAGCAGATTTCCTCATGGTTCTGGGAAGGGGGGGGGAGGTAAAAGAGGGATGGGTAGTAAGGCCCTCTAAGCATGAATTTAACATCACAAAAAAATAAATAGCTGGCTAAGTGGCAGAGCCCAAGGTTGAGCCCTTAGAGGGGCAGGTAGAGGAACAGATGCTTTCCAATGGACTTTAATCAGCTGCTGCCCTAGTGGCTTTCTCTACCACCTGCTGAAGTTCAGGGCCTTTGTTTTTTAATGGAAATGCAAGGGAATCAGAGAGGTGCATGGTATCTGGGAATGAAGGAGAGGAATTTTTGCCGTTAATATATTAAGGAGGGATGTTGCAGGCAGGTTCACGATTCGATGAAATAATCCAGACTAAAATCTTGCAGCAGAGTGAAATGAACTTCCAGTGTATCTTGAAATCATAAAATACTGACTTGAAAGGTCAGGTTTTTTGTGTTTCTTTGATTTCACAGTGAGACTTTCATTTCTCCTTCTGGTGATACATCTACCTGCCACAAACTTCCCTCCATGTTCTCCCCACACCTTCAGCCCTTTCTATATTGGGCATGGGAGAATCGGGAGACATCTGTTTCAACATCATTATTTAGACTTTTTTTGACATGCTAGTTGCATATGCAATCTGAATAAATATGATCTAGAATAAACTACTAAATGTTTGGTGTAAATCTGTCTGTAAAATTGTAAGCAGACAGCAGGAGTTGGTGTCTTATTGTCTGCGTGAATGCATGTAGATACCAAGGTGGGAGAAGGTGCAAACACAGCGCAGGACAGAATTAGAGTTCAAAATTATCCTCCCAGCTTACCATTCTTTAGGATAGAGTTCTGGACTAGATGATTATTTGACACCCCTCCCCTACCCCCAGCTGAATTTGCTAGGATTGACTTCCAGTTCCTCCTTTCTATGATTTCATCTGCTGACATTCCACAGTTACATCCCCTTCTACCACAGGCATCAACTCTGAATACATGTGACCTTACCCTATGACTCTTACTCTCTCCTACCCTCTTCTCTGAGGACGGAGAGCTTCATCTTCTCCCAGGTCTGCTGGTTCCATCACTGTCCTGTTTAACTATTTCCCACTGTGATTTCTGTGAATAATCTTAGAGTCTTCCAGTCTTAAGTTTTTGTTTCTTTAAGGATATTAAGGAAGAACGACGTGGTGTTTCAGGGGAAGCGGCTGCTGATTTTTTTCCCCTGACAGCTTTTTCTATAGTCATTATTACTTGGATGACTTTTCCTACTATATATGGAGATCTGTATGAGTAATTCTCTGGAAGAGAGGAGATTATGGAAAGCTACATTTGTGGAGGGTTGTGGGCTGTTTTTGAGATCCACATGGCAGGAAGGGGCAAGGGATGGGAGAGAAGACTGAAATGTTTTTCAAAATCTATATGAGTTCCATACAGCCAGTGGGCTTCAAAGCCTCTCACACATTTTCTTCTCCTACATCTGGGTGCAGAGCTTGTTGAAATCAACCCACATATCCTTTTGACTTCAGTGAGGTTTGAATCAGGACAGTGCACTTTTCAGTTTGATTTCTTTCTAGATTATTCTCTAGTTTTTCTTGTTATTCTCAGCTCATTTTTTTGTCACTGTTATTTATCATTATTTATGAGACCTAAGAAACAGCGATTTCAGCAAAATAAGACTGACTTCTAAGACTGGGAGCTAGCTGTCTGGTGCAAATTCAGTTGGGAAATATGCTTCTACTGCTGTTCACCAATCTCAAACTCCTCCTGTAAATCTTAATAAGGTCTCAAATCTGGCAAGGAGGGATACCCTTGGGAGAGCTTTAATGATTTGACAGTACTAAACATGTGTAGAGGACAAGCAGGATGCTTTGTCTCCAGACTTGTAAAATGTAAAGCGTCACTGAGTCTTGTCAAGTTGCAGACTTTACATACTATAAATAAGGATAACGAGGCATTGAAAACAGAGGCGGAGAATCTGAAAACTCGTTATTATCAAGGCAAATATTTCTTTGCATCATTAATCCAAAATTTCACAGAATGACACTAGAGCAGGGAATTTACAAGTCAGAGGATTGCAGTAAGGGGATGAAAGGTCAGGACTTTGTTGGTGTATTTATTTACATTTTGGTTTTGCAGGGACAAGGATCAACTTCTTCACCATGAAAAAGCTCCAGATTTGCTCATGTATCAGAGATTGCGTTTCTTTCTCCACTTGTCGATTTACTTTCTCAAACAACATACAAACCAATGTAGTCTGAGTGCTTCCCTGGTGAATCACACCTTTTTATTACTTTTTTTTTTTTGAATGATTTGATAAGGACCTTGTTTTGTCATCATTTAGTCTTTTCGTCAAGATAGAGTTATGCATGTTTCTCAGACAGCTTCTCTTTGCAACCCTGCTTCTTCATTGCAATTGTGATAGCCATAAAATAGAATTTTCTAAAATTGGAGAACAAGCTGATATGCTTCATCCAGCAGAGCTGCAGGCTATTTTTCATGATTGCACATATATTGTGTTGATTATGACGAAGCCAAAAGATTTTTAAATAGGAAAAAAATAAAGGGGGGGTGGGGGGAAGGGAGGAAAACAATAGTTTCCTGCCTTCTGCAGACTGGCAGAAGCTCCTGAAAGAGATTAAAGATGAACATGTCTTACAAAATTGTTATTATTCTGAGTTTTACTGAGGTGGGTGAGTATTTTTTCTCTTTTACTGGGCAATTGTTTTGATATTTTCTTTAAAAAAAAAGTTGATAATATCTTTGTATCGCACAATATGGAACATTTTGATGCATATGACTTTTTGTATATTCAAATTATTTATTACAGAAAATTACTGCATTGTAACTACTGTGACTGTACCTTATTAAACAGCACCTGCCATTCAGAGCTCTCTTGTTACAATGGCTCAGTAAGGTAGGAACATGCACATATGGATGCATATATGCATATGCATATATGGAGAAACTCAGGTACAAAAGGGGAAAGATGTGTATTAGGCAAACTAGAGGTAGAATAAACAAAAGAATAGTGACATTGTGGCTTTCAAGACAAGGGCATTTCTATTTGTTAAAGGGATGGATGCCTTTGTTTGTACTTCATTTCCTTTGGGATTATCATTAGAAGTGATTTATGCAGATCCCACAGACAAACAACTGTGTAACCACAGTTCCTTGTGGTCTTTATGTTGGTGGAGGTTTATGTCTACAGGTTGTCCACAGCAAGCAGAGTTGACCGCAAGGTACATCAATAACTATGCATCCTAATATCCTGGGGTTCGGTGAAGAACGTTATTACGGAACAGAATTCAGCTGCCGCATCTACCACTCGTTCTTTATTCCATCAAATTATTGAATTTCCCCAGCCTCCTTTCGTTACAGTTAGTATTTAGCAAAAAAAGGTTTCCCACTGCCTCTGGCCTTCAAGAGAACTTTATACAAGGTATCAGCTGTGGTTGCTGCAGAAGAAAGACCTAAGGAAGATATTGGAAAGTTTGAACTTCTGGTAAGAGTTTTTAATACAGATCTCATTTACAAGGAATAACCTCAGCATTAATATGACGCAACTTTTAAAGTGATGCCATTAAACTGCATTAAATTCAACAGCTAACATACTTTTTGAGAATAAAAATATATTAGTTTTAATTAGTTCCCTGCCAAAAGTGAAATAAAATAAATAGAAACAAGTCCACTTTTATTCTTCCTCGGAGTGATCACAAGTGCATGTCAGCTAATCCACTTTCAAGTCACACTTTTAGTTAAGTCAGGTCCATTTTCCTGATTGCCCCTATTTAGACAGGTCTTTGGAAATGGGCTCCAGTAGCAAAGCTCAGGCTAGGATGTGAATGTAAATTAGTGAACTCTAAGCCTACTATTGGGATCCTGCCTGGGTCAGGCCAACATAGCTTTGCCCAGTTAACCTCTTTTACCCTTCAGCAGCAATGCCTTTAACATCATTTTACTGTTATTAATGCTGCCCCTTTCTGTAACTTTTTGAGCAGAAAGACATTGGGCTTTTCTGAGGTAAAGCCCAGCAGTGGCTAATAGCAGGGCTAGTGGCACTGCTGCTGAGGAAAATAGCAGTGGCAGCAAGAAACACAGATAAAATTGACACCGAGTCTCTGACACAGTAAAGATTATTTTCCAGTGAAAATTACTCCCTCGTGTAAGCCAGCAGCGAGACCATCAGGGGGGTGCTGCCACCACATCCCCCCCCACAGAAAGAGAAACCAGGGAGCTTTATTCACCTTTTTTTTAGAAAAGCGAAGCTGCTAGCCTGCCTCCACCTCCCAGAGGTTCAAATCTGGCATTTCAAATCCTTATTTTCGTTGCACCAGCCACTTCCTGCAAAGGCACCTCACTAGCGGCAGCTGCACCTGGCGCTCTCACAAACTTCTCTGCGCTCTCTGCCAGGCAAATACGCGTTCTGGGAGTGCCCATCACCACTCTGTGAGCCAAGATGCCTCTTTACCTGCACTGAGTCCTGGCTCAAACTTTGTTCCTGGTGTGCTCGTGCGGCATGTCAAGGGCAGAGTTTTCCAAGAGAAGAAGAGAACATCTGAAGCACTCCTAGAAGAACAAAAGTCCTGGGACGTGTGAAAAAGAGGGCCTGAGGCTGCTTGGGAAAGAATTTGCATGGGAATAGGCAAGATATAGCATAAGGATCCATCTCGGCTTGAAAAGGGAAAAATATGAATGGTACAAGGGGATTTTGTGTCTTCCAGGAGAAATGGAAGGAGGGACGCTGCTGCTGTGGCTCTGAGGAATCTCCAGATTTTTGGTTAAGAAGGGGTTTTGATTACCATTTCTGGTCTGCAAGAATTCAGGTTGAAAAGGAAACAGATGACTTCCGATCAAAGCTGTTCTTTCCAGAGATAATGTGGGCTGAGGTCAGAAACTGAGATCTCCTCCCATCCTAAATACTGCTCAACTGCAACCAATTCCTCTGACCAAGTGGAGACTTCTCAAACAGACAATCTGAATCACACCCCAGCAGTGCTCATTTGTCCTCATTTGAATATAAAAGGGATTTAGGATGACTAGCCCATATCCAGGCATCGACGCTGTGGGCGAGAGGACTCCCGCTGCCTGTGACTAACTCTGGAGACTTGGCAAGATCTAACCAATTCTCAAACTTGCTCTGAGCACAAGAATAGCAACGGTGACCCCTGTGTGAGCCCACACGTGCATAAGGTTACACAATTATAGGATTATCCACCTGCAAAATTGCAGCCCTGTAGGCTAAAGCTGTGGTAAGGTCCACACGGCATATCAATATGATGTCGTATGACACCATGTGAAGGTACCACCCTCGGGCTCCGCTGGCACTGCATTCCATGCGCTCTGTTTGGTGATGGATACAGGCCAGACCTGCGGTGTCACCGCTAGTACTCCTGTGCTTTCCTTGCATTAATGTTACTTCAGACCGGTATCAAATGCTCTTTTGTGATGAGTACCTTTATTGGTCCTGATATGTCCAGTTCATAATTGTAAGTCTGAAACAAGAACGTGGAACTGGGTGAGAATTTAGGTTATTATGAGTGTGAGCGTTGAGTCTGAAAAAAATATAAGCAGTAATTAGTTCCTGTTCTGATGACCCAGAAGCAGAATCTTTTAAAAATAAATCACAGTGATGCAGCTGATACATTTTGATGCTAATATTAAATGTCATTCTGGCACAAAATACAAAACACAAAAGGATTCTAAAAACCTGTCCAAACATCTGTGTATTACAATAATATACATAACTGCTTTCAGGGAGAGAATGAATGTGGTTTAGTCTCTGGAGCCTACAGCATGCCCTACTCAAGTTGAATGGGATACATAAATAGCACAGATACATAAATGCAAGCAGGGATATAGATACATTACCTGGTTGTTCTCAGGAGTAAGGTAGCTGGGGTTTGACACTGATCTTTATTTTTTTTTTTCTCAGGCAATAGTCTAATTGCATGCATTTTATTCAGCTCATTGGTGGATTTACTATTAAATTTCTCATTCCTTTCATATAGTCTTGAAATTCCAGCTTATCTCACTATCCATTACGTACTGACATGAATACAAGTTTGCTTTTGCTGTTCCTGTTTGCTTCACTGGATTTAGCCCTCTGAATTTCATACTGAGAGTTACAGAAATTACAGGGGCAGAAGATGATTTAAAGAATACATGGACAAAAAGACATAAGATTAATGCACTGATAAAAAGATGTAAAACAAAGCTAAAAGAAATCTTGAGAGATTTTCTTAGATAAAATGCCATAAACTAGGGTGGAAATTGCATCATAAATTTGATCTATAGGAAAGCCATTAAGAGTTTCTTCTTGAATTGGAAAAATACAAAGAAGTTTTCTGGTATTTTATGCTTTCAGTATTTGAACCTTGAGAGTTTTGAAAGCAAGATTTGGGCAGAAGGACCACATTTTTTTTAAAATAAGTGCTGAAATTCAGGATGGTCTTGTGCTTTAGTTACCAAATCCTCAACACTCAGTGTAGCTTCTGTTCTGGCTCAGTCATATATTTTCTATGCAGAAGTAGTTTAATGTCTTTCTGCTTCTGTTTTTCATTTGTAGGACAGAGGCAAAACTTCTTATTTCTCCCCTCCTTTTTGAGTCTGATTTAGCTATGTTATAAACTCTTCAAGCAAGGAGTATCTTTGACAATCAGTTTTATAATGCACAACATCTACCTGTGGTAGAGCCTAGACATGCTTCCACAATAATAAAAATAGTCATAGAAATTACAAGGTAGAACTTCAGTAATTTGACATTTTTCTGAAGCAGCAGTTTACAGAATCTCATGACTTAATCTGTGAGTGTGATATTAACATAAAGATTTAATCATTGTGTGAAGCATTTGTGTATGAGTGAGTATATGTGCACGCATCTATTAAAATATTATGAGTATGTATGTGCAAGTTTCCAGTCCTTATGGATAAAACCTGAAAAGATGGTTTCTGTTCCGCCCAGAGACTCAAAAATCAGAATGAATTTGAACTAATTCCCCAAATACAATTTTCCAGGTCTCACAAATTTAGAGCACATCCCATTTTATGAGCCCCCTGTATCAGTTCAGAGTATAACTTCTCTTAATTCACATCTGGCAGCCAAAACTACCTTTTTTTTTTCTTACCTAGCTCAGGGATGAAGACTAGAACACACAGAGAAAGCATAATCACTAGGATTTCTTTGCATTTCTCTCTCCAGAAAGATTTATAGCTCAGTACTGTTCCTCTCAGAAAGCAGCTGAATTTGCCTTTTCCTAGACCATAGATACTTATTTTTCACTTTTTGGAGTGTTTTCCACAAGGAAATTAAATGATGGTTTTCATGGCAATAGTTTTGTTAAAGTTTATACATATATGTGTGTATATCTATCTATCTATATATATGCAATTGATGCAAAAACAAAATCTAACAGCTTTTCATGTTAACTATGGTATTAAGCAGGTTCAGGCATTAAGCTGGTTACTCTTTGGTGCTTTAACTTTAATCCATGAAAATAAACTTATGACAGTAGCTGTTGCCTCTTCCTGACTCAGTGATTTAACATTTCGGAAAATGCTTGTTTATGAAACTGTGTTCTTATCTACCTGGAAGTGATGATAAGTGGGAATAAGACATCGTAGGGGACATTCGTTCCTGTATGTTGAAAAGCACTATGTAAACCAAGTAATTTAGTTGAAATATAGGAGAAGTGAAGGACAAACAATGATTTTTTTTAATTTTTTTTTTTTTAATGAAATATCTGCAATATGTGGTCTTGCTCTCATTTAGTTTATCAGTGTGTGTGTCATGAAGGAGGGTGCAGATACGAAAGAGTGGCAGTGAAATCCCAGGTTAAGAGCAGTGAAGGTAAGGGTGGTTTGCAATTGGTAGTCCTCATACCCAGGCTCTAATCCTTGGGAAAAAATGTACTATCTACCAAAAAGGAACACCATTTCAGTCGAGGGCCTTTATTTTTTCTCAAATCTCTTTTCTTAGGGTAGGCCCATCTGTTTAAACAGATTTCAATTGCCCACGAAGAATTTCCTAAGCCTTACCTTGATACCTTAATGAAAATATCAATTTTTAACACTTCTCCAAAGGGTTAAAGGCTCCTCCACTCTAACTTTCGAAGTGCTGATGTCTCTTTGACAAGACAAAAAAGATTCATTTCACAGCCAGGAAATTAAAGTCTTTACTGAATGTGAATGCAAATTTTAAGTAGGGACTTAATATTCAACTACTAAGAAATCATTTACCTATTGTGAGTGAAGGACTCTATGAGGAGTCGCAGGGCATAGTTCAAACCTTGGTGCATAACCCTTTATGCACTGGAAATATAAGTTTCATACAAATAGGCACTCTGAGAACCCATTTTTAAACACTTAATATGGGAACAATACGTGAACCTCAGTCTTGATGGAGAAGAGACACAACGAGATCCAATTAACTTTGGGGTGATGGTAGTTTTGGCTTGCTGGGATTGAGGCACGGTGTGATAACCATGCAGGAATAAAATCTCTGTGAATGGCTCTCAGGGGAGTTGTTGGCTTATCATCATTTTGAGGATTTGAGCAGAGAGAAAAGAAAAATACATAGTGCTAACCATGGCCATTATTCAGTACAATTATCAGCATAGGAATTCCCTTTCATTCCTTTTGAAGCAGTTGTCGTTCTTTAAAACTGGTTTCACATGAGAGAGAAGGAGATCCAGGGCTTGATCTCTAGAAGGATGTGCACATAATTTCAGGAATACAAACAGCATCCATTTGAGCACTTCATGCAGACTTGGCCATGTGGTTGCATTGTCAGTGTGGTTAACTGCATCTGGAATTGCAGGAAGCCTGTGCCCAGCTGCCCTGCATGTACGTGTAGAACATATATATTTGTATACATCCTTAAAAGAAGAGTAGAGTGTATATTTATAATTACTCTGAGTGTATATTTATATTACCGGTGTGGGGCATTTGGAGTTCTTGCTCCTGTCTCACCTTTAGGCTTTTTTAGTTATATTGGCAATAAGATTTTTGTCCTAACTCACTTGCACCTATAAAGGAAACACAAACAGTCATTTCAATAAGGGGTAAACACAAGTTTGTATATAAAGCTACCTGACAAACTGTCCTCTTGTCATCAGCCTTTACTTTTTTGGCCTTTTTTTCCCCATCATAGTAATTTGATCTTTAAACATTCTTTAAACAGAGTTAATGTTTATTTGCAGATTTGTCCAGTTCTTGTATAATAGGCTTTTACTGCAAAATTAAGGCTTAACTTGAATGACAGAAGCTTTTATCTATCAAAGTTTCTCAGAAAACTTACATCAACACTGAGATCACTTGCTTAGACTATGGATTTTCTCTCTGGAATTATACAACTGTATACTAGTCCATTCCAATAACTCAGATGTGCGAGCACTAAGTTGTGAAGCAGACAATTGAGATCTCATAGAGGCAAAAATGAGAATCCCTAACACTGTTTCTGAGGTGTTAAAAAGAGATTTTCGTTGATGGCATACATGTTGTTCCACAGATAAAGTGTTGATATCTCTTCACTTGTACTTAGAATCATGGAATAGTTTGGGTTGGAAGGGACCTTTAAAGGTCATCTAGTCCAACCCCCCTCCTGTGAGCAGGGACAACTTCAACTAGATCAGGTTGCTCAGAGCCCCGTCCAACCTGACCTTGAATGTTTCCAGGGATAGCACATCTACCACCCTTCTGGGCAACTGTTCCAGAGTTTCACGACCATCATTGTAAAAAAATTTCTTCCTTATACCTAGTCTAAATCTTCACTCTTTTAGTTTAAAGCCATTAGCCCTTGTCCTATTGCAACAGGTCTTGCTAAAAAGTGTGTCCCCATCTTTCTTAGAAGCCCCTTTTAGGTACTAGAAGGCCAAAATATGGTGTCCCTGAAGCCTTCTCTTCTCCAGGCTGAACAATGCCAATTCTCTCAGCCTCACCCTGTAGGAGAGGTGCTCCAGCCCTCTGATGGTTTTTATGGCCCTTCTCTGGACCCGCTCCAACACGTCCATGTCTTTCCTGTGCTATACTTAAAGTTTGTAGGTTTTGATCACCCTGCCCTTCTTGTCTTCAAGCCATACTTTGTTGTAAATTCAACCGGAAAAAAAAAAGAACAAATTTTCTGTCCTAACCGTATACCACTGCACTCGGAGATTTGCACGTATTGTACTTCTATGCCCAAATATCCAAGGGTGTGTGCCAGACCAGTAACTGCATGAAAAATTTTGAGCCTTGAGTCTCTTTTTGTTACTGCAAAATGGATTCTGGAACATAAATAAGTAAGAACCAGGGATTATTTTTATTAATAAAAGTGGAAAAATAGTCAGCAATGAAGGACAACAAAAGCAGAATATGATTTTGCCTGAGGTCCCATTTATTTTAGGGAGTTGAAGTAATTCTTGTTGTCAAATGGTTCATTTTGTTAGCTGTTATAATTAATTTAAAACCTAGTTGAAGGTTCAAGTAATCCATTTTACAAGCTAAGTTACCTAATATTTATGTCTATTTTTTGTGTAATTACTGGATCTACTCAAGTTTTTCCAAAGTCTTCTTGGGATGCCTAAATATATCTGTTACTGATAAAAGTTTCAGTGGTTCTTTCACATAGATCCCTCAACAGCATTGGGCCAAACTTGGAAGTTCAGAGTGTCTCACTGATAACTACTTTCCATGTATCAAATTGATCCTTTCTCCATTGAGTTGTTTTTTTGTGTCCTTGCCATTTTCTAAAAATACTGCACATCCCAGCTGCTTGGAGTAAAATCCCAGTCCCAGTGGAGTCAATTTTTGTCTTTTTAACAGCCTATTGTAAGAGACTGTATCAAAGGCTTCCAGGAGGTTCGAACAAACTATTTTACCTGGCTCTTCTTTACTGACTTTTTTGTTAATGCCATAAAAGAATTCTAGCATATATAGGACAAGACTTGCTTTTCTCCAAACTGTATTGCTTAATGCCTGCTAACTGCTGTTCATGCGTGCAGTTTGGTTACTCTATCTTTAATTAGTATTTCAGCTATTTTAGCGGGTACCGAGGAAAATCTATTCTGACTGCTATTGCTAGGATCTATTCCTGTTTCGATCTAGGGACATCATTTACTACTTCCTAGTCTTCTGCAATATAGCTGATTTTAATGAGCAACTGCTTGTGGTTAGTGTCTCAAAAGACAATGCTTTCTGTTTATTTCAGCTATTTGCTACCCCCCCCGAGGGGCTTATTCTTCACTTACATCTAAATGAAGATAAATGTAACTAAGTTGACAATTAGCGTTGTTTATGGAAATTATTTTTCAAGTGTTTGCTGTTCCTAACCCAGATTCAGGTTCTGCTTTGGGATGTCAAATGTCTCTGTGGAAAGACAGTGTGGTCCAACATCTAAGGCCAGGCTCAGACCTGGAGGCTTCGGTGAACTCTATGTTACTCTAGTTCGGTGAACTAGCTCTGGTAAGGACTTACTGTATGATATTTAGGAAGTCGCTTTATCTTGCTGTGTCTCCATTGCCTTACAAGTAGCATCACAAACACCTTATTTACCAATGAGCTGTCAAACCCTTTGGTTAGAAGGGTTAACGTGAGACCTCTGTTTCTCCCTTCTGGATAGCTTGTCCATTCTCAGGGACGATGTTCCTGCAGTAGGGAAGAGTTTAAACTGCAGTGCATGTTATTTAGGGTGGTATTTTATGAGTTGGGTCCAACCCTAACCTAGTCTTTCACGTTGGTGTAAGCACGGAGTGACTAGTTTCTAGACACGGGAGATGAACAGAGTTTTTACTTATATTATTCTCATGAGAACTTTCCTCTCAACACCATTTCTGGAGATTCTTAATGTATTAACTCTGTTTCAGTTTTCTGCATGAAACATTTCCTTTTTTACACAAAGCAAGTCCTCTCGGTCACATAAACACTAAATTGATAGAAACAGGGACCTCCCCTTGTGATAGTGAAGAAATCGTCGACGCTAATTCAAATTTATATTTTCTTCTCAATCTTTGTATAAGATAAAAACAGCAACGCTAATTACTTTGACTGCGTGATTTTATTCAGGCAGTCAGAGGGGGAAGCACCAGTGAATTTCAGTTACAAAGGTTAGAAGACAAACTGAACAACAATAAAGTAAATTTAGAAAGAGCTCTAAAGACAAAGTGCTGGCCTTACTGAATCTGCCTTTACTGCTTACTACCTAACATTTTATATACTCAAGAGTGAAGATTTAACTAGAGTGTTAAAACCCTATATAAATACTCCCCCAAACTCTCCTTTTTACATAAAGCACCTTTCCGTGCTTATAGCACAAACAGGATTTTGCATGCATACCTTCTATGCAAGGTTTGCTAAAGATTTACTTGTATTTTATTAAAATGTTGAGTATGTTTGTTCCAGCTTCTTCCCCTGTGAGTTCTAATGATTTTTATTCTCTCAGTACAATGCATATAATAGTGCCTCGGTCTAATGAAACCAGCAGAGGGTTGAGCTACTGAAATATCTGTATTCTAGCTCTCACTGTAGCTTGCTTGCGAAGGTCATTTTTGTAATGTAATTGTGGATCACCAGATGGCACTCTCGCAGACAGTATATCAAGTCAGAAACCCTATTTGTAAAAAGGGAAAAGAGTATATAACTCTCTTTACACTTCTGCTTTTTGTAATCTCACCAGGTCACACTATTCTGTTGCCATCTTTTTGACACTGTCTCACAAATTTATTTTCCAGCTCCTGGTCCTGCACTCTGTTCAAATCCAGTATGTGTTTTACATATTTGTCTAAGTCTATGACTTTCACAGCTCCACTTAACTCTCTTCCCATTACCTGAAACTTAACATTGTCCAAATTAAATAGAAAGCTCTTTTTACTCCCTTTTTTGCCTCTGGCTCAGAACACTATCATGCTTTCTTCGTCTCAAGTTTCATATCATAGAATCATAGAATCATAGAACAGTTTAGTTCGGAAGGGACCGTAAAGATCATCTAGTTCCAACCCTCCTGCCCTGGGCAGTCCAACCCTCCTCCCAATAGACCAGGTTGCTCAAAGGCCCATCCAGCCTGGACTTGAAAACCTCCAGGGGTGGAGCTTCCACAATTTCCCTGGGCAATTTGTTCCAGTGCCTCACCACCATCCTCATAGTGATTTTTTTTTCCTAATATCTATTCTAAATCCACCCTCTTCCAGTTTGAACCCATTCCCCCTCATCCGATCACTACATGCCCTTGTAAAATGTCCCTCTCCAGCTTTCTTGTAGGGCCCCTTCAGATACTGGAAGGCGGCTATAAAGTTTCCCTGGAGTCTTCTCCAGGCTGCACAACCCCAACTCTCTCAGCCTGTCTTCATAGGAGAGGTGCTCCAGCCCTCTGATCATCTTTGTGGCCCTCCTCTGGACCCAGTAGGTGTTATAAACATATGGGTGTTTAAGTTGGATGTTTTTCCTTTCTTTCCCTCCACATTCCTGGTTGTTCCTGGTTCCTCTCTGGACCAGTACTGGACCAAAGCTCACCTCAGGTTGAGTTTTGAGTAGCACAACCTCTCCACTGACTTCTTTAAAGCAGAATTGAATGCAGGACTGGGTCCAGCATGGTGTGATGGGGTGATGGCAGAAGAAGGGCAGTCATGTCAAACCTGTGCTAAGGCGCAGCTTGGAATGGTGTTTTCTTGTTTATCAGGAGCAGTGTCTAGCAATAGCCAGGTAGAGGTACTGTCTGTGCAATATACCTGACTGTACTGCCTCTGTCTGGGACAGAGCTAATTTTCTTCATAACCGCCCATAGAGTGCTGTGCTTTGGATTTGTGACTAAAACAGTGTTGGTAACACATCAGTGTTTTGGCTACTGCTGAGCAATGTTTGCTCAGTGTTGAGGCTTTGTCTTTTTCCTGCTCTGTCTCCCCAGCGAGTAGGCTGGGGGTGCACAGGGAGTTGGGAGGGGACACAGCCAGGACAGTTGATCCCAACTGACCAAAGGTATTCTGCGCCACATAATGTCATGCTTAACAGTTGAAAGGGAGGCAAGGCAGTTTTGGGAGAGGTAGCCATTGCTCAGAGACTGGCTGGGCATTGGTCTACTTGTGGGACGTGGTGAGTGATTGCTTCTGCATCACTTTTTTCTCCCTCTTTGCTTCACTTATTAAACTGTTTTTATCTCATCCTATGAGTGTGATTGCTTTTGCTCTTCCTGTTCCCTCCCCGGTCCCACTGGGTTGGGGAGCGAGTGAGTAGCTGTGTGGTGCTTAGCTGCTGTCTGGGGCTAACCCACCACGCTGATACACCACCTGTACCTAGGTGGTGAGCGCTGGGATCAGGCCCGGGGGGGGCTGGAGGAGGCATTGACATGCAGGTGAGAACATAACAACAAATGATGGAAGTATTGGTCTAGTTTTAGAGGGGCAAATCTCATCTCCATTACCTCAGACCTGTCAGGTCTGTGCCTCTCCTATCCTTTGGCTGGATTATGTAAAATGCAGTCCTTATGTTCTTATTCTGATCAGTCCTTCTACGTATTCTGGGTGCATGGCTCCCACTCCCCCTACACCGTTACAGTGATTCCTGTTCAGTGACATCTTTCTTGATGCCCATATTTCCCCACGAATATCCCTGTGCTGTTCTTCCATATTGTCCTCCATTTGTGGAACAGGCTTTGGTTGGTCACTTCTTTCCTGCCTGTCAAACAGTCTGTCAGTCCTCATCTATGCTTTGACAGGTGCTCTCTGCAGTGATAAATTTCCCCCATTAGGAGTTACTGCAGAGCCTGCAATTCCATATAATAGTATGCAAACAACACGTCACCTTATACAGCGTTCTCTGAGCCATTTCCCCTTCAATGGCCGTTTCCTTACATTTTCAGAGCAATGCATGTAATTTAGTCTGTGTGACTCCTATGAGCTGCAAAGAGCTAAATCCACATGTAAATCTTTGAAAATTTGGGGGTGCCTTGCCAAGTCTTAGATTATCTATCACTCTAATCAGCTCAATAAATCTGACTACACATCTTTCAAATAAATAATGATGGGTTTTGCCTGAAGCTTTTACTGTTTTTCAATCTGTATCTATCAGCTGAAATTTTACGTGCACTCAACAATTGTTATTCTTTTGTTAGGAATTCTGTTATTGCTGGCTGCAATAACATTCATTTGAATTATATAGATGTAAAAGATTCTTTGTTTCTCACACAGAGCAGTTAAACTGTAAGACAGCATTAGTTAAAAACCAGTGCCATTATTATGAGAAGTTGTATATCTGATTTTTTTCTTATTCTCATTCTAAACAGGTTCTGAAAACATTCTAGGTCTAAGTTAAAGTAACATTTCCAAAATTGATGAGACTATGGGAAAGAACTTCACTATCCTCACCTACAAGTTATATTTTCTACAAAACAAAACAAAACAAAAATAGAAGTAGGCTAAGTTAGAAAATTACTTGAAATTATGGTTTTCCCCCATTTTTTTTAAAAATACAAAGTTGGAGTTAATTCAGATTAAGATACTTCATCTTTAACTGCTGTATATATCCAGAGCTGAGATGTGTGAAATAATCTGCCAGGGTCTGAACACGTCTGTACTTAGACACGCCTATAGGTTCATGAGCAGAACTGCTATTGTGATGCTTTTATTTTATGCTCACGCACAAGAGCATCTACCTTCCTGGTATTACTACCAAAGCATGTTATCAACAAAGCTGATGTTGCTGGCATGGCAAAGACATGTGTTTTACAATCTTGTCATGTTTAGTAAGTGAAACAGAATTCATCCTTTGTCAACTTAGACCTTGACTGACACCATAAGTTCCTAAACTTTTCAGAACTGCACTTATTTGTGCAGCACCCGATTCAGTGGGTATGGGGTTGGGAGGAAAATGCCATTATCTTGAAGAAAAAAGTGAAAGTGAGAGTAAAAGAGTCGTGAGAGTGACATGTATACCAGTTACTGAGGAACTGGCTTGAAATACAAACTGTTTTAGTTTTGTACCCAGATCTGTTAATCCTGGGTAATATTTGGGCATCTGATTGTCTGTCTCAACCAACTGGAATGATAAATCATGTAGAGAATAGATGCTTCTTGCTAGGGGTACTGTCAGGTTCTAGAGCAATTGAGAACACTTACTAGCAGTGCACAAAGAATTCCTGATGAGATGCATAACTAGTGACAGTCTTGGCTGGGGCCTTTATGTGTTATAAAAGTTTTAAATGTTATTATAAAAGGTGAAGTCAATGAGAATGATATTTACAAGGAGCTCTGATTCACACCTATAGATAGCAGATCTGCACAGCAATTCACCACTGCTGCAGTTAGGGGGAAGCAGGCACTAAATCAGCAGCACAGCACTGTTCTGTAGTGCATGATATTGTTGGAAGCATGAAACTCTCTTATAAAACATAAACCTGGTGCCTGGAGACCTATTATTAATAAAGACCAACGGTCGGGTTTCTTTTGAGATATCAGAGGCATTGACTCTAACAGTCTGGGTAAAATCCAAACTGGCAAATACTTATCAGAGGCATACAAAGCATTTCTAATGAAATGCAAAGCTGGTAGCAATTCAAGTTTTTGGGTATTTTATTACAGACATCAATATAAGCTTATCTGAGTGGAGTGAGTACACATACTTTCAAGTAAAATTAGATGTTGTATCCCAAGAAGGTGGAAGAAACATCGAGTCTATCTGCTTTGCTGAGTGAAAGTGATCACATTTTATAGATAAGTCTTTCATGTTGAAAGGATGTGAAAATTCGTGTTCATATAGACATTTGGATTGGAGGGAGGTATTTCCCTTGAAATGCTTAAAAATAAAAAGATGCAAATTTGGGCAAGATAGAGAAGGTATTGGGGAAAAGTATAATTTAAAAATAGGAGACTATATCTTTTGATATTTAATTAGATTTCACACAACTCTAGAAGGTACAATATTCTCTGTGTAACTTCCCACAACATATTAAAAATTCTCTAAATCCTCGCATTACTTTCTGGGAAAACTATCTATTGTGGCAACTACAATGGATTTAGATGTCCAGATAAGTTATGATCTAGGGCTGCCTGTCCTCAATAGCTGAAAAAATAGCAACACCTCCATTTTAGGACATTAATTTCTCCCAGCAGCCTAAGCACAGTCACCAGAAACAAACTGAATAACAGTCAGGTATTTAGCTGACACTTAAAAGCCGTCAGTAGTGAGGAGCCGAGGACGGGGAGGCTCCACTGAAATCCCCAAGAAAGATCATACCAAACCTGAACAGCACAGAGTCTGTCTTTCCTGCACAGATCAGAGTAACTTTATTCAGACAAGAGAACAGACATTTGAGGCTCACCTCAGCCTGAGTTGATACAGACTCACAGCTTACATTTTCCAGTAGACAGTCCTAACATCAGCAGATAAGACTCTCACACCGCATTAAATGGAAGATTTCTGGAATCAGGGAGACGATAAACGAGAAGGACCCTAACTGTGTAATCCAGTGAGAACCCCCAGAGATTTGTTCTCAGTAGAAGAAAATATTTCCGTTTTATTTCAGTTCTTTCCTCTCTGACAGATATTACCCAGCCTCTCTCTGACCTTCATCACAGATGTAATTTGTTAGCATTTATAGCAACGCAGATGGGTCTGCCAGTCTTTCATAGAAACTTTGTCATTCTGCATTTTGCAAGGGCTGAAAGGCTTTCGGAAATTAGAAATGTCACCTACAACGTCAAGCTGAGTTAAATGTCCTTTCGTGTTCATTTTCACTTGCCCACTTAGCCTTAGAGCTTTTACTATCTGCTGTCCTTCTGCAGCTGCAGTGGTGCTCGTGTTGACAGGGAGAAGTGACAAGATACATAGGCGAGGAGGCCAATGAGGTTCTGAAGGCAAACAGAAGATCAGCGTTTGAACAGACAGCAGCAAGAGCTTTGAAATAATCTGGTTCACTGAAAGGTTTCTGGGGAGGAAAATCTATGTGTGCAGGGAATATGCTGAAAGCGGTGTGGTGCCGACAGTCTGAGTAGCCCAGGGAAGGAAACGAAATTTATGAGTCATTGAACATCCCAGGTGAGCTCTGGTGATTTGCTGAACAACGCAGCTGTTCCACATCTGGGTGCTTTAGGCACAGTACTCCCACTCAGTGCTAGCTCTCTGCATTTTTATCCAGTATCTCCCCAATACTTCTTAAGTTTAACAAATTCGTAACCAGTGATATGGTTGCAAATGCAACTGCAGACCTCAGGGGGTGAATGAGATCAGGATTGCAGAGATGCATTAGTAAGAGAGTTAGTGATAAATCTAAGTGAAGGCAGGCAGACAAAGAAGCATTTTTATTTACATTTTATTAATGAAATATTGAGATAAGAGAATAAGTCTAGATCTATATTTTGTTTTAAGCACAGAGCTCTTGCAAGCCCACATTCTAACCTTGTTTTTGAATCTTTCTGGAGATAAATCTGTGATCATGACTGGAAAACAAGCAAACTATAGCAAGGGGAGACAAAGAGCTTGGCCTTGCATTATCCTTCAGGGTAAGCCAAAAGGTGACCCTTTCTCCAGTGTGTGAAAGTCAAGTATGTCAAAACTACTTCTGTTGCCATAGTATGCTCTGCTTTCTGAAAAGGTTAGAAATCACTCCAAATGGATTGTCATTCTAGAGTGTTTTATTGTGTCTGGTCTCAGCGAAGAACCAGAAACTTACACTTAAATTCCACTGAACAGCTAGACTGTTTAGATATTCATATCTTATACATTTTTAATATATAGACCAATTTACTGAATTTAAGGTTCAGTGAAAGATATGTTCCTCGCTGGGAAATGCTGAATAGCCACCAAAGAGAGGGGTGGTGACTTCTAGATCTCATTGAAAAAAGAGCTCTTTACCATTCAAATGCAAAAGATGACTTGTAGTGTAACAAAAAGCCATTTACTCACCTACTAAAAGGAAACACCATTTCCTCTAAATAAGATGATGGCCAGTCAGTCTGCTATTCAGGAATAAAAGGGGAAAAAAAGGCATTTTTGGGGAAAAAAGTGAAACAATTTTGTCCTTTACATGTGGCTTCCAGATTTGGCACAGGACCTACAGAAAGCTGTTGATCTTCTGGAGCAACAGCTGGAGATAAGGGAGGAAAGCCACAGGGCAAAAAATGACACATATCTCTGTATGAAAACGGAATCCCTCGTCTTGGTTGTCCCCCATGTAAACACCTACACCCAGATTTAACCAAAGTTCCCTATATGTCTATGGAGATAAGTAGACCCATCTAAGCTCTGAATTATCACACTAAGACGGGATGAATTTCACTTTAGAAGTGCATCTCTCTCCTGACGTGTCTTAAAGAGAGCTTCAGGCAATTAGTTTAGATGTACCAATGGGATCAGCGCACAAATTTAGACATGTAAAATTAGGAATCTATGTGCAGACACACATGTCAACACTGAGACACAGGTGTCCATCAGTAGGTGAATACAGGCATGCAAGGGTCCAAAGCTCCAATTATAGTCAATAGAAGTCTAATCAATACAGCCATTGGAGCTTGAAGGCAAGTTCAGTTCACCCTAAAGTAAATATGAATTCAATAGCCCATATGAGAGTGCCTGTTGCAGTCCGGGCTGGTACGTTCCACCTTGCAGCAGCTGGTTTATCTAATGCAGGTCCTGTGTTGTATCTGTCAATCACATAAGGATGTCTCATACAGCACAGGTTATGTCAAATAGCACTAAATGTCTGATTTTACACAACTGAGCTGTGCCCCCCATGGCTGGCAGGCTGAAACCTATTGAGTAGTTCTCCATAAACCACAAGGGGAGGTGAGGCTCCAAGAGTGCCTGTAGGCACCTTCATTTGGATGTCCTTAACCCTGAGCTGAACCCTTGCTCTACTCTTGCTCAGCTAAATCCCATCATGGGAGCTTGTCCCAAGAATTTTGCCCTAAAGTCTTGGTTTCACAAAAAGCAGTCAGGAAATCTTGAAATGCTTCACTAGAGCTGAGAACCTACTCCATGAACTCCAGCTTTAGGGCTGTGAACTTTGGAGCCAGGCAGGGCTCTGGGAAGGTGCAGAAAACCCCTCTCTGCTGGACATGCTGACCTAGACCTCAGGCAGAGGTGGGCTCATTTAAATAGGATTTTGCACTTCGAGAAGGTGAGCAGTCAAAAAAGATGGGAAAATGTTCATAAAAGTTACAACGGCATTAAGGCAAGAAAATGTCTGTTTCTGTGATTCCTCTTAAGAGAGAAGGTGCTTGCATATATGGAGCTTTACTTGATTAACGAGACTTTCCCAGTGGCAGAGCCCTGAGTGTTCTGTAACAAGCTTGTGTGCCCTAGGACTGTGCAGTGGCCGTACTGGGACCCCAAAAAACCAGAAATGTCAGAAAAGACGCTTGCTATTCATCAAAGAATCACTGAATCCATGAAGTTTTGGGATGACATTCTCCATATGATTTGGTATTTTTTCTGTTCTTTCTCAGGGAAAAAAAAAATAAAAATCCCATTAGCTTTAGTTTTCAGTGGGGAGAGAGACGTTTTCTTAATCACAAAGCTTTCCCTTTATCTTAGAAGGAAAGTATTAGGAAAGCTACTTTGCTCCTGCTGCTTCATCTGTATCTGCCCTGTCTTCTGTACAGTACATCCTAGCTCTAAATTTGCTTAGAAATATATACATACATAAGTAATGCCGAAAAAGACAGCAACACGACTGAAAGCTGAAGCACAGACAAGACAATTGGTTTCACTGTATCTTTGTCTGCTAAGGTGCATTAATCTTGCAAAAGCAAAATGTTATTAATGGCAATTTGAAAGAAAGAAGTAGGTTACTTTCAAACTGATTTATTTCTCTGGGCAGCATCACTGTATGCTACTGCATTTACAGCCACAGTTCAAGGACAATAATGTATGCAATTGCTAGCAAGCCAGGTAGCCAGCCACACTTTCAGGCTTGATAGACAAATGTCCGTTTACCGTGACTTCTATTTTCAAAACAGTTTCTTTGTATTTTCGACATCTGTTGACAGAACCCTAAATATAGGAATTATGCTAAATCTTTGCTCTGACTGCTACGCTTTTGTGATATGATCTATTGCAGAAATATCAAGCTGAAATTGGATCAGGAAAGCAGACTTGCAATTGTGAGCTATCAAAACGATGTAGTATTGTTATACAGTATAGTTTCAGAAAATATGGTGGCAAAAAAAAAGATTGCTGTGGCTATTTTTAAGCTGTGAGAATATAAAAGTAGAGGCTTGCAAGGCTTCTTTTTCCAATATTGCAATTTGAGATTTTATGTTGACCAAGGAAAATATATTTAATGGGGATGAAAAAAAGTATTTTTTAGGAGTATAACTTATAAGAATGGTAATTTAAACTAGAATATCAATACTTGGAGTTATTTTTCTTCTGAGGCAAAGATCCTGAAAAGGACAGCGCATACTTTGCCAATATTCAGCACAGTAATGGAGCCATTAGAGTAAGTCACTACATTTGCTTCACCAAATACCCATGTAGATGATTGTGTTAATGTCTAGTCTATCAGCTTAATAATATTCATTATGAAACTGTGTGTTTCAGCTTCAACCCAGATAAAAGGAGGCCTGCTGAAGGAGATTTTGTGGAGCTGCAGGCTGGCAGATCCCATAGCAGGATTGATATGTGTCACTGAGGGGACTGGATTTTCACTGGAAGCAGAGACGTGTGTTTCTGAAAGCAGGGTGGACTAGGTCAAAGGCACTATTTGTTCACCTGTACGTGGATCTACTTTATTTTCCAATGGTCCAAGCCTATAGTCACAGTGAGAGCTCACAAAAAGCTGACATCTTTTCTTTGTGCTTAAAAGAAGAACGTGATGTTCAATGTATATGAAAATTCAGTTTAAATATAACTAAAGCTATGATGAAAATCATCGAAGAAATGGAAAGTTCCCCACAGAGTCACTCAAGATAAAAATCATACTAAATTTTAGTTGGACCTGCATTGCTAATAAACCAGAATGTCATTTCACAGTAGAGTAAGTAAAATGGAACAGTTTTTAATCCAATTTACATTTGAGAGAACATGTGTTAGATCTGCTCTTAAAACTTGGCCCATTCCCACTCAAAATGCTCACCAGTCTGTTATAAATTGTCTCAACACCACATTCCCTGTTTTTCTTTGTGTAACTAAAGGGTCTGGATAAAGTCTAGTCAGGATTTTCCAGTTCTGAAACTATCCAAATCTTCCTCTGAGAAGCAGAGGCTCCAAGGAAGCTTTCCCCAGCTCAGCCTCTGGGCCTTGAAAACGCACCCTCACCCCACAAGCTCACTCTCACATTTGGATATCTCCTCTTTAGGAGATTCTGCATTAATGCCTCCTTGGACAATGCAGCAGGAAAGCTGAAAACACAGCAAAGGGATGAATTTTTAATTATAGTCATCTGGTTTGGTGTGAATATCTTTTCTGAACATTATCATAATCTTACTTTAGATTAGATGAGATTAGATGAATTGAGCTCATGACATAAAATGCAGTTCCCGAATTCAAAATGGAAAGGAATTCTCAAAAGAATTTGTAATTTGACAGAGACATATTTCACCGTGGCATTTTTTCCTGTACTTCACTCACTTTGGGCCAGGATTTTGCACCATATGCTGCAAATGCTGTTTCAAAATTTCTGATTGTTGGACACCAAAGTATTAGGATTATTGATAATAGGAGTAGGCATTTAATTATCCTACCACACATCTTGAGGGACGTGATCTTGAAAGAAAGAAAGGACGACACACATGCTCTCTCTGAATAGTCTCTGCCATAGTAACTTCATTAAATGCAAATAGGACCTCAGGGAGGATGCTCATCAGTGTAAGGAAAGTTATGATAATATGGTCTGAAGGCAATTGTGCAAAAGTGTGTTGCAGCAGTTAAAGAAGAATGAGAGGAGAGCTTAGCCCTTATAAAATCTAAGTACTCTTAGTTTTCTGTCCCTTGGTTTTCCTTAACCATATTTGAAGCTAGGCGTATCAGTTACAGAAACTGTGCTCTTAAAAAGAAAAGAAAAATCATAAAACAAATACCTCACATATAATTCCCTAGTTTAGCAGTATGATTTTTGCAGATGTGCATACATCCTCCCCTTTCTGCAATGCTGACTGAATGGGGAAAAGAGGCAGTAACCCGGTTTATTCTGGAAACAGCAGGTAGTTTGATCTATTTTTACTGCAGATCATTTCCCAGGACACTGTGATTCTTATATTTTTAATCAAATGTGTGAATCGAAAACTGTGGTGTGACCTTTGGAAAAGACACTGCAGGACATCGGCTGAAGCTGTGAATAGTTAAAGCACAAACAGGAAGTTGACTTGGTTGTTCTGTAACAAAAGACTGTGGTAATTTATGGAGTAGGAGTTGCAGTTTCAAAACATTTTTAATTGCCACATTTGATCCGCTATGCAGTATTGTGTGACAACAGCTAAGAATGAAATGTCAGTGCCCATGTTCCAGCATAAATTTATACAGTGTGAAAGCAAAGAACCCTGTTGATTCCAGCTTTTCTTTTTCTAAGTGTTTCAGATTTGCCTGAATTACTTTCAGGTTAAATAAGGAGCAAAGAGGTCCTCAGCCTCGCAAAGCGTTTAAGTAGATGCATAACTTTTTTCTTATTAAGTCTACTTATGATGAAAAGAAATTTTAATATATAGGGGAAATAAAATGGGAAGGGATTTCACAGTGACCTATGTACCTGGGATAACTCTCTTTGATAAATGGGTCACTCTCAGGATGGAAATGTATTAATACCCACTCTCTTTGCTTTTAGTTCATTATTATGGTAACTTAGGCCTATGAAATATTCCAGAAGTTTCACGTACAGGAGTGAAGTTACACAGGTACTCAGGAGTACCTAACTTTTCTAACTTGAAGAAAAAAATCCCCCCTTGTCATATTTTATAAGGGATTATAAAAGAATAAAAGATCAGAACTACAATTATGGGCTCAAAGTCTCATCAAAAGTTTATGGAAGACAGACTTATTTCCACAGCAGACCTTTCAGAAGCTCTTACTTATTTACTTCCTTAGAGGACAATATACCATATCAGTAGCTGCATGCCGCGTCTTGGTGCTGTCTGTATTATATACTGTGGGCATCCAAGTCTTCCCATAAATCACGAGCATGAAACGTAAATCCTTTGTGAGCAAACTCCTGAGTGATTTCCAGAGATAACCACTGATCATTAACGGGATCAGAAATGAGTGATCCAGGCAGTCATTTTTATGCAGTTGATAACAGGATATGCTATGAAAAACAAGGAACTGATTCTGTCCTGGAATATAATGTTATCATTTTCTTAAACAAGAAGGAAATTTTGAAGATAACAGTCATTAATTATAGAGAAGATTACTTCTATGTGGCTATACATACTCTTATGTTCCTTCATCAACCAGGAGCTACATTTTGATAGGTTCACTGGAAAATACACGTGAACATCAAATACGTGGGTATTTGTGCACTTATGCACACTTCTCATCCTCAACTTTTCCGGAGAAGCATAGCACTTTCCTGAATCAAAGTTTTTTTCCTCATTTTTCCTGATGTCTTTTACAAAGAATGGCTTTTGCAAAATATCAGGGTTTGCTTTATTGTTAATGTTTGGTCCTGTATTATCAGTGAGTAAATAATGAGAACTTAGGCAAGAAGATTTGCCAATGGGAAACTTTGCAATGTAACACTCTAAGTAGGACCAGGAGGTTTTATCACTATGTAGAAATTGCTTAGCCTTCAAAGGGGAAAATTTACTCAGAATGCATTATTCAGAATTAAAGATCGATTATATAGATATTTAACTAACATTTAAATGAAATAGTTCAATTTCATTACTCATTTTTTGTAATATATTTTAAAATTCATTCTAAATACACAGTTTTATCTGACAATGTTTTCCAACTAATAAAACCTGAAGTTTTATCTTTTCATTATGGGGTACTCTGCTCTGTTATCACTGTAATCAAAATATCTAGTTTCAGGAATATCTGTTTAAACCTTTGTAAATCATTTAGTAATGCTGCAAGTTATTTGCTTACAGTAGTATCAACATGAAATGTATTTTAGGGCATCTTTCATGACAAAATTCCGTAACAGTGACAAGAAACTTGTGAGATAAGTTCGTGTCAACAATTTCATACATTTTTCAAACTTGGAGAGAGGATTTTTAGTGGTTTCTTTGTTACTTGGTCTTAAGGACAGAACTGGAAGCCATATTGGATGCTTTCACTTTCCGCAAGGAGAAAAAGACAGTGAAGAAAACTGACAGTCGGAAAAATGAGATGAACTACTTAGTAATTTTCATCTCATAAATAATTGTCACGATGCTGAGAAAAGCTTTTTCTCCAGATGAATAAGTACAAAACAATTCACCTGCATTTTTTTTTCCATGGAAAAGTCACAGTAATAATTGCATGTGTTGTCAGTAGCCAGGATTCTCATTTTCAAAATCCTGACTGCAGTGAGAATTTTAATAAAAGAAGTAAAATAAAGAAAGAAATGCAAAATATAGACCCAAGGCTTTGACTGTCCCCTCCTTTTAAAGGGATCACTGCCAAGTCAGGTTTATTGCTTTTTGTGCTGTGTTGCTGTTGAAGGGAAATTGTGATGACTTGTGGCTTAAGACTGCTTCTCAAAAATTGCATGGAACTATAGAAATGCGAGTTTGTAGAGCAAGAAATCATAAGCCCAGAACTACTCCTGTAAGAGCCACTGGCAAAACGTACATTGAGTGCAGTGGGGCATAGTCAGTCCCCGTCATAGTGGGTTGGGTTTTTTTGTTGTTCTTCTTTGGCTTGAAGAGTTCAAAATCAGAAGGCAGAGGATTTAATTAAAGTATCAGACTTGGGAAAGAATACTAATCTTCCATCAGAGATTTCCAGAATGAGTTTGAAATGCCTTCTGTATAGATGCCCCTACCATTACAGTCAGATCCAATTACTTCAGAACCTTGCTTGTTCTTGCATACACATCTTATTTTCTTTTATTCTTTCCTTCACTTCTTCTTGGTCTTCCTTTTCTGCCCTGAGTCCTTTGCCCTCTGGGTAAAGCACTCTGAGATAGTGGGCAAGAAGTCAGAATTGCTCAATCAATCAGAATGAAAGATCTGTTCAGAAAAAACACCTACACTTTCATCATTGAATTATGATAAGGTATGTTATTGGAAAATAAGGCAAGGTCTGCCTAAGTGCAAAGGTCATTTTTGGTGGCCACAGAATTACTTTAGACTCGATTCTCGTAGTACTATGCAGAATCAAGTTCATGTTCCTTAATCCTATAAAGATAACAAAGACCGCATAATAGGGAAAGGTAAACATATCAGAGTTGGCTGGACATTTTCTCAATGAAAAGCATTTCTAATTAATTTCATTTTTAAAGAACTTACTTGCCAAGGTATGAAAGACCCAGTTTAGCTCCCATTGAACACTGGACTGCAGAATCCACAGGTCTAGGAGAGGTTCACCAAACTTGATGACAATGGACTAAAAATATCCAGAGCTCCCCATCAGCCTTCTGCAGGTTCAGGAGCCTTCAAGCCCCAATGGTCTTTGCTGGAGCAGAGATTCCCAAGTTATCCTCCTGACTCTGCTGTAGCGATGTCCGGTGTCCAAAGTACCTCTGTTTGAGGTGTGGATTTCCTATAGCCAGGGTGTTCCCTGACTCTGAAATACTCAACTCTATTTAACTTGCCAAAACCTCTCACAGTCTGTGAAAGTTAGGTTAACATTTTTGGAACAAGAGAGAGACTGGGAATACCTGAAAAGTGCAAGTTCAAGGTTGATTTTAGAGAACAAAACCAATGAAGCCTGATTCTTTTTCAAATAAAACGAAAAGCAAACACTACACAAAAAAAACCCCAAAAAACAAACCAACAAGCAAACTACTGAAAACTGTGTAAAAATCTTTTTCCATTATAACTTGGGATACATTTGTTAAAAAAATTGAAAAGTCTTATTGGACAGAAATTCCATATTTCAACCATTTCAAGAACATAGAATTCACAAAGGAATTAGGCTCTTTATGAATAATAGTGTGTGACTAAGAAAAGACAGGACTACTTCTGTGTGCAGTCAGATCTACCGCATTAAGTCCTCAAGTACCTCCCATCACAGCTGGATACTACTGATTTGTTAGACACTATAGAATCTGAAAAGATGACTTTAAAGTATCTTGTAACAATTGCCTGGGCCATCCAGTCCCTTAGTGAAATACCTTTTCAAAGAATACTCCATCTCTATCTCTCCTACTGTTTCTAAACGTGTTGTTTATATTAAGAAATTTATAATACTGACATTTAGCATTTGGCAGTGAAATATAATGTTCTTTAGGTTAATTACCCTTCCTACACACAGTGACAAGTACTATAAGATACAGTCTATAGAACAGCTGGGACATTTTTGTGTGGGATTTCAAAAACCTAAATCTTCTATGAGTAATGTGAACAACACTTAGTGTGGGAAATGCTTTATGACAGTATAGAACGATGTGTTTAATTAAGTGCTGTATACATACACTATATACTCCCTCAGCCCCATTACAGCCTGTTCCTCATTACTGACTGTGCTTTGTACATAAGGAGAGATTCAACATTTGCAAAACAACTTCAAGCGGTCAATGCCTTATGGACTTGATCCAGCTCCATTGAAATAATTGGAGTGAGTTCCATTGACTTCAACAGGATTTGGATCATGGCCCTCAGTAAGTAATTTCAGTTCAGCAAACCCGCACAGATTGAAGAAAGGTTCTTGAAGCTTGTTAAAGTCCCAGCAGCTGAAGATTTGTTAAGAAAGCTTTCTGAGTGACTCTAAATAAGTAAGGAACCTGACTGTATGATCTTTTCCTGAACAAAACCCTCAAATTTAGTCAAGTAGGGATGCCAACTAAAGAAGAATAGAAAGGTAAATATTGAAATATGCAGTGGATCAAGTCATGTTGCTAATTTTTATTTTGTTTTGATTTTTTACATAACACAGGGTTTCCAGAATTGTGTCAAAAAAAACCGTAGAAACTGAAATCACCTACTAAAATATGAGTCTCCTTACTGTGTGGTTTTAGAAACAGGAACAGGAGGTAGCCAACCCAAAACTGCAGCTTTTAGTCAAAAATGAGAGAGGAACAGTCATAGCTTGTATGTTCTGAGGGTCTCACATGGGTCTTCCCTCCCTCTGCTGACTGCCCCTTTCTCATGTGGCTCCTTCATGTTTATTTTGACTCCTTTCTTTCTGCAACTACCAACTACAACTGATTTTCAGTCTGACAACCAAGGTAAACCAGAAATTATTAAAAAGCTACTACATGATTAGCATTTCTGTGTAGTTTCCTTTTTACCCTTAGAAATATATAAACTTGTTTGACCTATTCCCTTTTACTGACTCCCTCTGTCTTCTACAGTAGATACTGGGCTGAAGTCAGGCAATGCCCTGTTTTATACCAGTCGTTCGTAGTAACACAAAATGTACCGCATGATCCAGACCCACTGCTGGACCTCTTTCCTGCTTTCGCTTCGTTTCTCTTGTTTTATTGTCAAGTAGGTCTATGAAAGAGAGAAAACAAATGCTAAATGTTCTAAGAAAAGCAGACTATTTTATGCGATGACGGTCTCATTTTGAATCATGATTACTCTCTTTTGAACAAGGAACAGCAAGAAAGGTAAAGATATTAAAAGTCTTACTTATCAGAAATACCTAAATGAGATAGCACACTACAAAGTGATTAAATATAAGACTATTGCTCTAAATCTAAGCCTTTAAAAGCTAGCATAAAGATTCAGTACTGAAGCACTTGACTGGAAAACTTAAACAATTATTCACTGGTTAGCAAAAAGGTGGGAATGTATTTTTTTTAAACATAATGCCTGAAAGAGAATTTGCTTTATTCTGTATTAGAGGTAAAGGTATAAATACACAATCATCCTTATCTTCTGATTGTTTTTTAATATAGCGGGGTTGCATTTTCACAGAAAATATTTACTATGTGAAGGACACAACATCCCTGAGAATGGTGGAGACTAATTGATGGCTCTTTGATGTTCTGCTTAGAGGAAAAATGAGATCTGCTCTGTCCCTTTGAGAGGGTAGATTTAGAATAGATATTAGGAAAAAAAATCACTATGAGGGTGGTGAGGCACTGGAACAAATTGCCCAGGGAAGTTGTTGAGGCCCCATCCCTGGAGGTGTTCAAGGCCAGGTTGGATGGGGCTTTGAGCAAGCTGGTCTAGAGGAAGGTGTCCCTGCCCATGGCAGGGGGGTTGTAATTAGATGATCTTTAAGGTCCCTTCCAACCTAAACCATTCTATGATTCTATGATTAGATGCCAGCTTCCCTAAAGATCAGCTAAGTAACTCCCAACAAGGCATCTTAGCTGCCTGAGCCTATCTCTGAAGTCAGTAGACAGTGGCACCTCAGAAGAATCATGCATAAATCCTATATATTAACTTATCTGGTGATAACATTGATTTGTCTGGTAACAGTCAAATGATGTTATGCACAGGACTGTCTAACTTGCTCTCTGCAATTTACATGCCTGATGTAGTATAATGCTGTTTTTCTGAGGGTTTTGGTGTTTTGTGGTTTTTGGTTTTGTTGCCTTTTTTTTTTGTCTGACATTGTAGAGTTCATTAGCACTGTACAGAACAGGGTCTAGAACCCCATGGGTTTTGTGGCTGTCCTCCATGCTTTGCTTTCCTCAGAAATACATTTTCCAAAGATACAAATTAAACTCAGCTCTGCTGAAGTATGGCATGAATCAGGGAACATAGACCCCCTTCTCATCCCCTATTGTAGACACTGTTGCACTCTCCTCACCTCTCACTCTCCCCATCACCGTGTTAAGTCATACTACTTGCCATAGGCAAAGGGAAGATAGGTGCCCGGCATAAGGGGAAGCAGACTGCTACCCCGCTCACTTGGTCATTTTGAAGGCCAATGCAAAACACGCTGACAATGTTTTTCTTTCTCTCTTGACTTTTCTCTGGCTTACCTGAACCTGGAGCCAGATCTTCCTGCCGTGTCTCAGACTTGTACTCTTGTTGTGTGGGGCTACCTGCCTCACCCTGCTCCAGAATTATCAGAAAATTATCTTTCTGCCTTAGGGATTGGACACAAATCGATTGTCGTGGGAGCAGCTGAAAAATGGGAGGGGGTAATAATAAAGGCATGGTCAATAAGTCAAGAAAACCGCTGCTGTTGAGTATAAAATAACTTCCTGTTCTCAAATGTAAACACATGACATTTGCCTCTCAGAGATGGACTGAGAAAAAGACCTCCAGGCCTTGCTCAGTTGCGATCTGAGGATGTTCTGCCCCCTCCATTCCTGCTGGGACAATCATGCTCAACGTGCTTAGGATGTATAAGACCAAACACAGAGATCAACCCAAATAGCTCATCGAGAGATCCTGGCAGACCTTGCACAGTTCATACTCATGTGGATTGAGTACAGATATCTTATTTTGTTTGAGGGGTTCTTATAAGTGAAATAAGTGTGAAGTGTACTGGAAGTTTCTCCCTCCCTCTAGCACTGCAAGGGTGCTTCAGAGGATGCATAAAGTACTCCACAGTTTGCCTCAGCTGGGAGGTGGATCTTGGGTGCACTGTCCAAGGACTGCATGGAAAACATATTGGAATTGTTATTTCACTCGCGCTGCAGCAAAGAAATCTATGGTGTCCATCATTAAAGACAGCAAAAGACCAACACAACATGTTATAAAACATTGTTTCCAAAAGTAAATAAAACTTGCATGTAAATACTGAAATCAGTCCAAACAAGGAGGTCTCCTGATACCTTGGAAGATGATTCTGATTTTCTGGTAAATCAGAACAAAGATGAGAAAGCAATGGAGCAACAGTGGCACATCAAAAATTAGCTTTAACAGATGAATAAAAAGATGAGAAGATGGGATATTATGCCAGTCGCCATACTTGGCAGTGATAGTTTGACAGTACTGCTGGGAGGACAACAAAACAGAAAGGAATAACATTTTTCATTTCAGCTGCCAGGCTTACCATATTTTGGGTGCACAGAGTTTGCGGTGACATTTTTATATTTCTGTGCTTCTGATCCTGAGAAATCAGAGAAGCAGAGATGGGCCGAGTGGACAAGTGAGACGCAGAGGAAGAATGCAACAACAACATTTCCCCCACCACCCTTGGCTGAGACCTGAGACCCGGTTCCAACATGAGACTCGTGCCCTTGTTGTAACTCTCAGCCTTGTCCTTCCTCATCTTTTTCTTCTCTTTCTGCCCCCTCCCCTTTTCTGTTCACATAGAATCTGGCTTAGCTTGGCCAAGCCTCTCTATTTATTTTTCTCTTTTTTATTATTTCTTTTTTTCTCTTTTTTTTTTTCCCCTTTTTTTGTTTGTTTTGTTAACTCTGTGACCAGAAAGGCAGCTAATAGTAATGTCTTAAACAGCTTGACATTGGTTCAAGCTTGCCAGGTCTTGGAGTGGCTGATAAGACTATGTGCTGTGCTTGTCTTTCTCCAGCAGCAAGGTTACAAATCAGAGTCAACAGTACAAACAGAAGCTTTTTTTTTTGTTCTCTCTTGGCTATTTTCCCCACTCCCTTTGTGTATGTGCTTGTCCTGTTTTATTTTCGAGGGAGCAGACCCAGATTCCAATAAAAGAGACAACAAATACAGCTCCAGCCATCTCAGCTACTTTTTATTTTCTTTTTCTCTCCCAAAGGGGGAGTTAATATCATCTTAATACTGTATAAAAAGACACTATCAACCAGGGAATTTTCCTCATAAAAATGCTCTGCAGCTAAAAGAAAGGGGAATAATGGATGCTGTTAAAATGAAAGTCTCCTTGAATACTTTACATAACAAACACTTTGTCTGCTTGTCTTCTGAATCTTTCATAAAAGATTTAAAAGATTTTAATAGTGATCATTTGCTGTGAGACTTGGTTGGCCATGTACCCAGTCCCATAAAGCATACAGCCATACTGAGCTCTGCAATGAGCAAGTCATGACAGCACCTCTGCCCCCAAGCTCCTGTGCTTCAAAATGCAAGGAATTCACTGAACACGTGCAATCCCACCCCACACCCCCCATCCAAAGTGTTTTGGGGATTGCATTGCAGCAAGACCTGTTTCGAAGCATATTTAGTGCATATACATAATTTTTGCCATCTTGACATGTGCATTTCTGTATTCTCAGAGGAGAAACACACAGCTCCTTCAGCTCCTTAGCTGGGGAAGGTGTTACAGCTTGACACTGTTCTCTACAGAAATTATCTCCTCTCAACAAGGGCTGGTGTGGCTGAGCAGGTCCCATTGTACAGTGGCAGTTCATTGGCTGGAAAGGTTGTCATGCATCACCGCTGTCTGTGGTGTTTCAATTCAAAGCTTCGCATTATCTCTAATGGCATAATAGCAAAGGGCTCCTTGGGATGAAGGGAAGTGAAATGTGAGGCTGTATCACCGCCGCTTGTGACAGCATGAGATTTGCCTACTGTGCAAAAACACAGGTTATCAGCTCAAACCTGAAATAGAAAATACAGGTATTTAAGAAAATGTATAATTTATACACAGAAGCTGCTGGAGAAACAGGGAAAAAAAAAAACCAAAACCAAAACAAACCAGCTCTGCTTTTCTTTTGTCTAAGAGATGTAGAGTATAATGACATTTCTTTTCTTCATCTTCCTTTTTTTTCAGAAGGGCAATAGAAACCTACACGACTGTGACTCATCTTTGAAGAAGTTTTCAGTGCTGAAACCCTTTCTACCAGGATGCCTTTCTCATAGAAGGCACTGCTTTGTCCTTTTCACAAGAGCCAGCAGCACAAATAGGCAGTACCAGAGTTGAAAAGCAGTAATTTGATATTTTGACATTTTTTTTGTCCACCAATGCATAAAACCTGCTTTACTCAGTCAAACTAGTCCAGTATAGGCTTTTATAGTCCAATATTCTGACTCCAGCAATGGCCGAAACTGAAAGAATCTTAGGATATGATTTACACACACAGACACACATGCGTATGTGTGCAACATCTGTGAAAGTTCCCACATCTGGGATCCCACATGGCTAATGATCTGCAACTCGAGCCCTTCCACAGCCAGAGTGGTGTCTTTCACCAAAGTATTCGACTGAAAATTACTGGGCATTACTGATGTGATCAGTAGAGACAAGAGGCAGTGCTGATGTTACATACATGAAAATCAGAAAGAGGATGAAGATTAATTATAATAAAATCATAGCGCAGTTATAGAAGTGAGTACATTTCCAGGGTGCTTTCTCACGGAGCTGGTGGGCAGGCAAAAACCACCATCAGTTCTTCACTGTAGGAAATAGGAGAATTCCAGCTGATGGCAAAAATGTTCACAGACTCTATTGAGCTGTATATTCTCTTACTCTGTGCTGGAGAGAAAAATGGAGGAACGTGTGACTAAGCAATGTCTTGAATCAGATGCCAGGAAGAGTTCATTTTTTATACGCTGCTCCCTTGGCCTTTTTAAATTGGGAAGGGATCCCAGAGGTACCCAGCCATGTAATCTACAGCAGAGAAATTGCTATGAGCCCCAAGACAAAGCTTAAAGCAGAAGATGTGAAGATGAACTCATTTCTTTCCATACTCACAGGGCTATTTCTGAGTCAAGCTGCACTTCTGTAGGCAGGAGCTGTAAAGGATTCCAGGCACGTGAGCCGCCATCTCAACTGCTTACAGCAACACTCGGGAATTTGGAAGCAGGTACCTGTGTCCGAGGACGCTAGTCTTTCCAGGATTGTCTCCTTTGTCATCATCTCAGTTCCTGAGAGGGCAAATTAGCAAGAGGAACACGTGTTTACACTAAGAAATTTGACCGATTTTAACATATTCAAAACAAGCCAAGTGTGCAGGTAGCCAGCATGTGACCGCTCCGCTCGAATTGAATAAGTTACTTCCTGGAAAGTCAGAGAATGGAAAATATGCTTTAAATAGGGTCTTAATGTTTGCTCTTAAGCTGGGAGACCCCTGTTACTTGTCTTTGCATATGATTTTTTTCTCCGCTCCCTCCCCTCCCCCCCCTTGCCCCCAGCATATGTGTATCTTAGGACTGTGAGACCTCAGCGGTCATGGTGACTAGTCTTCAGCAGTTGCTTAGAGAGAGTCATGATCTCTTCACCTCTGCCAGTCCCGGGTCATTCCTGACGGCGGCATGCACTGCACATGGCTAAGTGTGAGCTCTGCAGCTACATCAGAGTGCAGCTAGGACTGGGCTGTCCGAGCTCTCATGGAAGCAGCAACTTCTCAGCTGCCTTGTAGTGGGTGGACAAGGATTTAGCACAGCAAGCCTGAAATAACGGAACAGAGGCTGTGCACCTCTATGAAAGATAAATATGGGCAGAGCAAATCATTCATTTCCCTCTTTAATGTTCTACAAACTGCGTGAATGGCCCTCACAGGATGCAAATGTCCCCAGGCTGCCGTTTGAATACTAAGAAAGATATCCAGTTTTCATGGACAGTTGCCTATTTTCCTCTACTATGTATTAAAAAGGGAACCAACCAAATGTATCACAATTCTGGGGTTTTGGGGGCCCCTCTGGTTCTTAGATGGAAGCTCCTTTCTGGGATCTTCAGTTGAGTAAAATGGCAGTTCCATGTGTGAAGACCTCTTTTCATAGACCCCCAACCTAGGGGAACTCAGGGACCACTCAGAAAGTTTACTGAGCTGATTTAAGAGTCACTGAAAAAAAGAGAAACCTTTTCAGGTATTACAAAGAAGCAATCTTATATCACTGGGTGGTGATGCACTGGTCCTTTCAGAAATACTAGTGCTCCTTGGGGGTCTTATGGTGAAGGCTTCTTCCTGAAGAAGAAGAATGTGAACTAAGCATGGTTTGGCTCTTGACAGCGCAAGGTCTGCCTACTGTGTTAAACACAGCTTGTTCGTCCAAACTCAAAATAGAAAATGCTGATATTTTGGAAAATATATAATTTATACACAAAAGATGGGTTAAAAAATTGTGATGTTTCCAGTATCTAACTAGAATCTAATTATCCTAAAAAAAATTTGGCAGCATCAAGCTACCCAGCTGTGAGTAGCCTGTGACTCATTTTTGTAACACAGAGGATGCCTGTCTGGTGTGTTTTCCATTCAGAAGGCAATATATTCTGTGATTGTCCAGGATTATTGCAGGTCAAAGCATGTGCTAGAACATATGATCTTGATTTTTTTAAAAAATTATTTTTCATAAGGATTTTTTTTTTTCAGAAGCCACACACAAAATCATTTAAAAATGTAGTATATTTAAAATGCAGAATTGCAGTCACTCTGTTAGAAAATGTGGATTCTCTGTGCTGTGGTTTAATTGCTCTTAGAAATATGCGTTAAATGATAGGTTCCATATGATGAATTTAGATTGACAGTAAAGCACTGATATTCTGTTTTATTGTGGTCAGCTCTTCTGTCCAACTTCTGTTTAAAAGAGTAAGAAACCAGACTGTTCAGATTTTAGCAGAAGGTTCCAGTCTGTATTTTTATACATACACAAAGAAATCTTCATCCGTGCAGACTCCCATTTTGAAGTCTATCAAACTTGTCAGGGTTGTCTGTCTCCACGGCTTTGATCTTTTCTCTTGAAACAAGCCAACAGGAGAACACGGAGATGATAATCTTCCCTTTGTTAATAATTTCATTGTAAATTTAGTGCTGAAAATAAGATATAGGTATAATGGTGGAATTAAGTTTATTATTTAGTCACATGTGATATATGAGCATCGATAATTCAAATCTCTAAAGGTATAATTGCTTGTAAACCTGACCATCAAGAGCCCTCTCTATGGATGGGCCCCTCTGGCACTTTGGCAGTATTTTTGTACAAGTTGAGTACTATATTAAGGTGGCTGATGTGATGTATGCCTTATCTGCTACCAAGTAGACAGAGACAAATAATTTGATTTATTTAGGTTACTACGCAACCAAAATGTAACAAAGACTTTCAGTCAGTAGTTAAGGATTCATAAGGTTGAATGAAAATTTAAAAGATCTGTATTATTAGTGATACTTTGAGCCAGTTCTTGCCTTCTTTTTTTAATTTTGTAGATAAGTACTTGAACTATGTGCTTTCTAAAAGCATCTGGGGCAAAAATGGGAATGGAAAAGATGTAAAATGTTAGATACATTTTAATATACAAAGTAAGAACACTTTACTTTTAATAATTGTTACCCAGTTTTTGTTCCTTCCATTTTTGTCTTTTTCCTTTTTTTCCCCACTTGAAAGATGAAAAAATGGAATGAAAAAGAGAAGAAAAGCAGTGTAGCTAAAGAAAAACAATGAACTGGAAAATCACTACTTTTTGTTTACCACTTCCATTTAAAATAGGGAAAATTAAATGGAAAGCATTTTCAACCTCAGAAAATGGTAATTTTTCAACAAAAAGAATGCACTCAACAATGCACTAACTCAAGAAATACCTCTAGCTCTGTATCTGTATTGTTATTGGATTTTGTTCAGATGTTGCCATGCTCCACGAACTGAAATTGCTGTCCAGTTCTACAGTTTTCGGAAATCAAGGAATGGAAGGGAGAAAGAAGGGCAAAAACCACCCCAGAACACAAAAATTGTGTCATAGCGTATACTTATTTTAAAAGCCAGTCAAAGAGAAAAATGGGGGAAAATGGAAAAATTTGCTCAATCACCTTTTAAAACTTACAATGTTATGATTTCATCAAAAGTTGCAAAATAATAAGTGACTCTATTAGCAGTACAGATATGTATTCACGCCTGGCTACATATCTAAATATTCCCCTCACATTTCATCAGTGGCTAAGGACAATGTATTTTAGAAACATCCATCTGTAATAAAAAATTACTTTGCTTTCTTTCAAAATCCAAAATGACTAACATACTTTCTTGCTGATTCCACTCCTAGTCTCTTCCTTATAGCACTCTTCAGCAGTTTGTGTTCACCTAAAGGAAAATAGCTATTAGCTAAAATAAATATTTTAGAACTGCATTATCATAATGCATTTATAAAGCTACCAGAGGAGTTGAGTTCTAGAGCAACTTCCAAAGTGGGAATAAAAACTCCCTGAATTAACTATTTTTTGGAAGATGCTTGATATTGTATTCCTGATTTGTCCTTTAGCGCAGCTGCATAAGATAGAAAGAGAGTAGTACACTGAACAGTAAGGTTTTCTTTAGTTTTGTGTTACATTCAGATATTCCTATTTCCTTTAAAGCTTTCTGGTGTGCAAATCATACTTCAAATATTTATTTATTACCTCACAATTTTATAGACTACTATGGTTCTGAAATTCTAAGATACTTGGACTAATTAAGCAACCAATGTGCACTGGTGATACATGCTCCCATATTCATAAAAGTTTCATTTCTCGCAGGTGCCTATCTCATTTCCATTGAATAGCCAAATCCTGTCTCTTTACTTGGATTAAGATTATAATCTTTTCGGGGCATGTTCTTGTTGTATGTTTGTAAAAACACAAAATCTCAGAATGGTTGGGTTTGGACAGGACCTTCGGAGATCATCCAGTCCNCTACTTGGATTAAGATTATAATCTTTTGGGGGCATGTTCTTGTTGTATGTTTGTAGAAATACAAAATCTCAGAGAGATCATCCAGTCCAACCCCCCTGCCAGAGCAGGGTCACCTACAGCAGGTTGCACAGGAACGCGTCCAGGTGGGTTTTGAATATCTCCAGAAAAGGAGACTCCACAACCTCTCTGGGCAGCCTGTGCCAGTGGTCTCTCACCCTCAAAGTAAAGAAGTTTTTCCCCACCTTGAGATGGAATTTCCTGTGTTCCAGTTTGTGCCCATTGCCCCTAGTCCTGTCACCGGGCCCCATTGAAAAGAGTCTGGCCCCATCCTCTTGACACCCACCCTTTAGATATTTGTAAGCATTGGTGAGATCCCCTCACAGTCTTCTCTTTTCCAGGCTAAACAGACCCAGGTCTCTCAGCCTTTCCTTTTAAGAGAGATGCTCCAGTCCCCTGATCATTTTTGTAGCCCTCTGCTGGATTCTCTCCAGTACTTCCTTGTCGTTCTTGAACTGGGGAGCCCAGAACTGGACACAGTACTCCAGATGTGGCCTCACCAGGGCAGAGTAGAGGGGGAGGATGACTTTCCTTGACCTGCTGGACACTGTGGTTTTAATGCACCCCAGGATACCATTGGCCTTCTTGATCACAGGGGCACATTGCTGCCTCATGGTCACCCTGTTGTCCACCAGGAGTCCCAGGTCCCTCTCTGCAGAGCTGCTTTCCAGCAGGTCAACCCCTAACCTGTACTGATGTAATGCCTACAACAATACAGCTTTGATCTTCCATGTGTTATGGAGCGCAAATAAATGATAATACTCCATATTACACATATCTGGGGGAATAAAAAAAGAAAAAGAAAAGTCATGTTTTAACTGTGATTCCAAGCTGAAGATAAAAGGACATAAATAATGTAGGCATGCACTGCCCATTGATTTAGGTGTTTTTAACAACATGGTTTTCTGAAAACAAACAAACAAAACCACAAAAAAATAACTTTGGGGAAAACATTTCTGTACAGGAAATGTTTCCTTAAAAATTCATTGGTGATGATTTCACCAGGTACAAAACTCATGTGGAATTTTCAAACAGATCTTGCTATGGATGGGAAAATGGTACAAGTCTCAGGGAGCTGATGCCATGTTCCTGCGTGGAAATTGTTATGCTCAAAACCTTTTGTTGTGGGCAAAGAGGAAGCACTCCTTATTCATAAAGCCAAGAATTCATTGATTGAATAAAAGAAATCTCACCAGCCTCATCCGAGAATTATTCTTAATTCAGATCTAATTATTATATAAAAAGAAACAACTCTTTATGCTGAAAAGCCTCAATAATAATAATAAAGTTAGTATTGTTATACACACACTTCTCAATTTCTACCCCTTTTCCTGGAGTTATGCTCACCATTCTACTCCCTGCTGTGTCCTTAGCTCTGTAACTAGCATCCACTTGGGGTTATTTTTATATGTTGGCTTACACTCTTGTACACTTTGCTTTTTCTTTATTGGTCTGCAGCTCTGTGTCACAACTGAATTTATTAAATATGGTGGCTTTTATGTATGCTAGATAGTATTTTTCTTTTTTCTGTTTTTAATTCCTAAGACTAATGTGGTCCAGCTCCAAGTCTGCATTTATTTAATTGACCATTGATGAGATTTTTATAGCAGTGGGATTTCTAGTGCCAAACCTGTGCCAAGCTGCTACTCTCGTACACCGTATCCTGTCTGTCCACTACTCAAAGCCTCTGCTGTCATACCAGGTCTGTATTCCTCTGTACTACATTGATAGAGTCAGAAATACCTTGTTCTGCACAGCATAACTACTTGTTACTCATATCTGTATGAAAATATGATTGTACCATACAGTAATGAGAAAAACAAACCAAAACAAATTAGCCATAGCCACTGGGTCAGAATAAAAAATGCTGTTACAGTGATAAGTTAACACAACATTATCCTGACAAATCCTGAGATCTTGCAAATTCAGCAGAGAGCCTGTTATTAACAAAAGCAGTACTGGATTTCTGGGCTACAGGTTTGCAGGTCCTTCGGCATTCAGTCTGTGCACCTCACTGCTCTTGGTCTGGGTTGCCTTTATCATACCCCCATGAACCAGGAATGCATTGTTGTTGTTCCATTATCTCCCCTACTGAAATGCTTTGTAGGTTACATTACTCTCTAAAGGTTAAACACAAATTTTGTTGAATTAAAATTGGGTATGATACAATCAACTAGGGTGTCTTCCCAGTTAAAATATATTCCTACACAAAATGAACTGAGAATATCTCTGTCACCGTATATCCTGATTCTGAAACTTAACAATTAGCTATTCATTTTTAAGCTATGCTTTTCCTCTTTATTTTAACATTGCCTTAAATTTGACATGAAAGGTTTTAATGAAGGTGTGAAATACTTGGCAGTTAAATCTAGCATATGCTATAACACCTGCTAATTTCAACTGTTCATTTTAAGCTGTTACTTTATTCTTGGCATTTAGTCCAATTCACACTGTGATTCTTAGTTTGAAAGAAAAAAAAATCCAAGCTGGTTATATATTCCCTTCTACAGCAACTTTTACTTAATATTTTGTGTTTCTGCCATTTTTTTAACATCGTGCATTTGTAAGGAAAGAGTGTTAAAATCCAGATTGCAGCCTCATGCCACAAAAGATTAAACTGCAGGATGAGAAAATATGGAAGTTAATGATTGAAGATTTATCTTGGATTTTCCTAGGAAAGCTTGGATAAGTTCAAATCCTTGGAGCCTCCTGGCAGTCTCCATCCATTTAAATTTGATTTAAACATAGGTCAGATTTTAGTGTTTAGATATTGCTAACATAGAAATTTGACTTTTAGCATTACAATTACAATTTTAGCAATAGATATGTGATTAAACTAAAGTATATAAAGCTTTATCTTAAGATGATGGTGAGCATTGTGCTCATTGCAATGTTAATCCTGGTGGTGGTCAGCAGCAGCTAGATCAGGTGTGTTAAGAATTCCAGGACTGTTCCAGCCAAAATCAGTGAACATTCCAAATAAGGTAATGATCCAATATGCAAAGCTGATTTATAAGGATTCTTCAACTGCATTTTATAGAGTAGCCTAAATACGTCTCTCTCTTTTCCATGTATATCAAGTACTTTCACTATTCTGTGAGTGTAATGCCAAAAGATGTACCACTATTACAACAGGCTCTATAATTAAGCATGAATCTGGAGGTGAGGTGATAGTATATCATATGGGTCTGACAGACCCTAAATACATAAATAGCATCATAATAGAATCCTCCTCAAGGTCACTATCACTTTCCAGATTCCACAGCTGCAACGTCTAGGACATTAATGATCTGAAATTCCTGGTGTTTCTTTCCACTTCTCAGACTACATGGGACATGAGAGATGACATTTTCGGCTGCTTGATTAAAGGAATCGGTACATACTAGCTGTTGAGACAAGAGTCTAGAATGGTAACACACAGGTACGTTATAGTCTTCGTAAAGACTGGGACACAGTATACAGCCACAGAAAGTAATCCAGCAAATACCTGTGTTTAATGGACAAGAGGCTCTGCTTCCTCAAGAGAAAAATACATTTCCTTGATGGATTTACTATCTTTTCTTCTTCTCAATAAGTGGCATATTGCATGTCAGGAACATTTTCTCCTTTTGATTTAGTTGGTTATTTTTTCCTTTGTAGATGGTTAATTTATGCATGAATATGCACATATGTGTGTGTTTTAAATTTTCGGCTCTAGAAATATTTACTGCACTAGAAGTACTCTGTGTATAACTAGCTCTGGCCTAGTATTTTTCAAAGAACTGTGTAGGAAATCAGGAGCTGCAAAAGTTTCAGTTACATTTCGGAAACAAAAGAAGTGTTGAATCATAGCTTTGTTTGAAACTATGGTCCACACTAAGAGATGATCTCTCTGAAAATTGTGACCCTGGATGATGATGTACCCTGAAAACAAAAGAGACACCAGCAAGTGAGCCCCACCATGCAAATTAAATTCCTCAAATGTCCCAAACTGCCATAACAACTCTCCTCTTAAAATAACCACAATTCCAGTCTGATGATAGGTTTCACAAATCATAGTTCTCAGATTTCATTACTAATGAAATTTGTCGTCTAGGTTTGGCAGCTGTGATTGCCACGCAAATGTGAGCCACTAATTAGATTGATTGTCTATTTGATGCCTGCTGATTAGCTTATGAAAACCCTCTGTATTTCTGACTTCATGATAAAATGTTCCTGACTTCATGATTGCTGATTGATGCTCAGAAAATCTGATTACTGTCTTGAATAGCCAAGTAATGGCTCTGTCAACTTTCCAAGGATATAGATATTCACCTGACAAGGATGATAGGGTAGGATCTTACATTTAGTATTGACTATTGCATGTTTAAAGTTTTTTTAATTAAAAATGTTCATGATACTTCTCCAAGCTATGAATGGTAGATGTTTAGATGTGGATCCAGGATCTGCAGGGTAACAATCAGGTGTCTACTTCCTGACCTTGGACCTGGAGCAAGTCCAAGAGATTCAGGGACTATCACAAGCAAATTCTCTGATTTGCAATTACCGTGAGAGAGACATCTAGTGACATACCATTCAGTAATCAAGTTATTTGTGGGAGAGAACAGCATGTTACTTGAATTTTTTAGAACCATTTTCTGCAGTGAGTTCAAAGTGAAGAGGCAATGCCATATGAGCTTCAAATACCTTAAAATTATTGGCTTGGGCTGTTATATGCACCACAAATTTACTGCTGTGTGACATTTAGATCTTACACTAGTCTGTGAAAGTGAATACACTACCCTTGGACATATGTTTCGTACGTGTGTCTTATGATTTCATAAGTTAGTTTTCCACTGGTTTCTGTAACTGTGAGGGGTTATTTGATGTTTAAATTCACAGAGGGAGCAGAGATTTGATCCAATGGAGGTATCCCAACAGTCAAGAACTGCAATCTGCAATTAGGCAAAAACTGCTCACCGAGATGTACTGAAATTGATGTTGTTTTTTGCACTGTGGCTTGGGTAGCCACATGATTTGTGTAGAGGTAAAATTGTGCTAGATTGATATCTATATTAACAACAGATACAACCTGATCATGATAATCTGTTTGTTTAGTGTCTAAACCTCACTATATTACTCTTCAGAAAGTAAGGGGACTAATGACATTGTGCTTACTGCAAGTCTGATCCTGATATATTTGGCAGAAGTAATCCTATCCACCAACCAGACACTGTCCCAGTCAACTTCCAGTCTGTAGAACAGGTATCCTAAAAGTATTGCACAAAGACGGTGGTAAAGCTGAAGGGATGAGAATGCAGAGACAAGCAACTGAGCTTCTCCCTCTGGAAATGGCTCAGCCATTGATTCACTATGTAAACCTGAACAACTTGTTTAACCTTTAGTGTCTTCATTTCCCATGTGTCAAATTGGATATCCTTGGTGAAGCACTACAAATGCAAGTTGCCATGTAATTACTAACCACCTTTACTGCTCTGATACTTGCCATCAACATAATTTTGGATGGCTTCAGTACACTGTTGAAAACCAGTGTCTTGTTAAAAGGTAGTTGCATGGTGCTTTTATGGCTTATAGAGTGTCAGTGGCTTTTAAATTATATCAAAAAGCATACTTGGTTGATATTAGTGACATTTTCTTTGACTTTATTGGATTTATTTTAAAAGCCATTAACTTCAAGAAAATGAATAAAGTAGCAAGACTGTATTATGCCTTACAATAATGTATAAACAATTATATGCAAATTAATTAACATACCAAAGGTCATAGAGTTGAAATGGTGCAACCTTTGGAATAAGTCCATTGCAATAATCTCGTTAATAGCAAACCACATTTCAAGTCCTTATTGGCCTTTTAACACTTTATTGTATATGTGGTAAGACTATTGAATGAAAAAGATGTTGATATTTAGATTTTATTACAACAGAGAGCCAGTTATGTGTAAAGTCCAAGGTACTTTAAAAAGGCTGATTACATACATTGATTGATGATTGGCTTCAGAATAGTTTTCCTTCCCTAGATGAGAAAAGTGATGGTTTTGACCCTTTTCATTCAATCAAAATGTTAATGCAACCGAAAGCATGGCTGCCTGCAGATTCAACAAGCCAGGAGAGAATCTAAATTATGCACTGTTTGTCTCTAATGTACGTTTATGAATAAAACTGATTGTCATCCACCCCCACGCCCTCTGCCAGTGCTGAAACCCAAATACGTTTTTGTCATGTTACAGTCAAACAAGAGATTTTGGAGGAAAAAGGAATTGTTTTTAATACCTAGTATTTCACTTGAACTCAAATTATTTCTGTCCTTTAATATACTATTTTCTGTAAGAGGTTCAGGTAGAATAAATGCATACCATTAGAATGCCTTCTGCACACAATGAAAAAAATAAACTATTGCTCAAAATATACCTCCTGAATGTTCCACAGGATGCAGAACACTACATATGTTACTTAAAAGTTGTCTTCAGGTCTCTTTTTCTATCATCCCTTTCTTTGCCTTTTTCACTGTTGTTCCTATTTACAGACAAGTTAATGTAACTGTAAATCCTGTCCTTCCAGGAAAACAACTTTTAACTTTCCAACTGAAACATTTGTGAAGATGGAAGATAGTCTTTTAATCAAGATAGGAAGCAGAGTGAATAAGTTAGAAATGAACAGGAGTATAGTAAAACTGTCAGATAGTAAACATCAGCTGGTGACAGATTTTTAGCTTCCTATCAACACTGAGAGGTGCATCAGTCATTGCCAATGGTTTTATTTGATGTCACTATTTTCTGTACTTGGCCATGATTTGCATGCTTTTCCCATTAAGCAACTTCTTGGCTTTTATTTCTGAGCCCCACAGGAGAGCATGAAATCAAATTAACAGACTGTTATGAAGAAATTCTAATTGCCCAGGCCACAGATTCACTTGGGGGAATTTCCGTTCTGGGTGCTTTGATGATACCTTTTTCATAACCAGTAAAATATATCTTTTAAGAGTCCATTAAATACAACTAAATAAACCATTTGATCATCCCAGCATTTATGCCTCTGCTGTCCTTCAGGGAGGTAGAACAGTAAAACAACTTGAAGTGCCCATAGGCCAACAGTGGTCACACTAGGAGATGCACATCAGAGTCTCCATGTGATCAAGAACCATTACAGCCAACAGCCCCTCTCTGCATATGTTCAGAGAGCTCAAGGGAAGGACAAATATGAGAGAGGAGAGATGGTGATGACTATCTAGCTCATCAGAGGGGGGCTGGACTAGATAGACAGCTGGCTACGAGCTGCAGCTCCTACCAGCTTCTTTCCATCCACAACTAGGGACAAAAAATCAGCCAGCATGACTACGTCACATCATTGATCATCTGAAATAGCCCCAGTTTGGGAGCTACAAGGAAACCACAGGTAGCACAAGTAACAGTTCATCCCTCCACACTTATGATTTAGAAAAAGTAATTTCAGTTCAGCTAATTCAGTGAAGGCAAATCTACCTCACAAAGAGAACTTGAAACAGAACAAATAGACATCTAGATCTACGGGAGAAAACTGCCATATTTGGCAGTGTCTGTTGATGACAGCTAGTCAAGATTTTTCCAGTGTAATAAGTTGCCAGAAGAAAATGCCAGTTTAGCAACACCTAAATGTTTTTCAAGAATGTACCAATTTCACTGAAAACCTTGATGGGAAAAATTACCAAAATGAAACATTTTGATAAGGTCAAAACATTTCATTTTGACATTTATTTTATATTATCATTTAATATATAGTAAAAGTAAAAAAGATGAAGTGACTTTTCCAACTTTATCAGAACAGCAGATTTCTACCTTATCAAAATGTAATGCTTCAGAGCAGTTGAAACAAAGTTTTTTGGAACATTGTGCCTTGCAGGAAAACCTTAGATTTTGACTTTTGTTCCCCTTTAGAAATGAAGACACATTTAAAGTCTGAATTTTGTACGCAAAGAAGTTCCATTTGGAAGACAGTTCTAACATAGCGTTCACCTTTTGATCTTGTAATGTATTATTTCTGAATCATATGAACTGTTGAACAGCTTCTGACAGCAGATGATGAGGTTGCATTAGACCTAAAGGGTGGAATTTAGTTTTTGATTAAGATACCTAGATGTATGAATTGTCGTCTCAAACTGATTTCCCCCAAACTGTATGGAATTAAAATGTAAATATTCATGAATAACGAATAAGACTATTAGACTTCAAGATTCTAAAAAAGACAGAGTCCCGTATGGATACTGGGGGCAGTGATGAGTGGCTGTATGTACCAAAATCATGGTGTGACTTGAAACATAATTAATAACACACAGGCATTTAATTTGGAGTTGTCAGAAGATCCTACAGGTAGCAGCTACCTAAGTCAGGTACCTTCTTTGACAACACTAGCTTAATTCTATAACACACAAGGGTTTTAGTACACTTGATATATATCTGATAGCCTTCTGTGATGGAGTGACTGGCTGGGTAGATGAGGGGAGAGCAGTGGACATTGTCTACCTCAACTTCAGCAAGGCTTTTGAAACTGTCTCCCATAACATCCTCATAATTAAGTTTAGGAAGCGTGGGTTAGATGAGTGGACCGTAAGGTGGACTGAGAATTGGTTGAATGGCAGAGCACAGAGGGTTGTGATCAGTGGCACAGAGTCTAGTTGAAGCCTGTAGCTAGTAGTGTTCCCCAGGGGTCAGTACTGGGTCCAGTTTTGTTCAACATATTCATCAATGACCTGGATGAGGGTACAGAGTGTACACTCAGCAAGTTTGCTGGTGACACAAAACAGGGAGGAGTGGCTGACACAGCAGAAGGCTGAGCCGCCATTCAGCAAGACTTGGACAGGCTGGAGAGTTGGGCGGGGAGGAACCTAATGAAGTTCAACAAGGGCAAGTGTATGGTCCTGCACCTGGGGAGGAATAACCCCATGCACCAGTACAGGTTAAGGATTGACCTGCTGGAAAGCAGCTCTGTGGAAAGGGATCTGGGAGTCCTGGTGGACAACAAGGTGCCCATGAGGCAGCAATGTGCCCCTGTGATCAAGAAGACCAATGGTATCCTGGGGTGCATTAAAAACACAGTGGCCAGCCGGTCAAGGAAAGTCATCCTCCCCCTCTACTCTGCCCTGGTGAAGCCACATCTGGGCTCCCCAGTTCAAGAAAGACAAGGAACTACTGGAGAGAGTCCAGCAGGGGGCTACAAAGATGATTAGGGAACAGGAGCACCTCTCATGAGGAAAGGCTGAGACCTGGGTCTGTTTAGCCTGGAGAAGAGAAGACTGAGAGGGGCTCTTATCAATGTTTCTAAATATCTAAGGGGTGGGTGTCAAGAGGATGGGGCCAGACTCTTTTCAGCAGTCCCCAGCAACAGGACTAGGGGCAATGGGCACAAACTGGAACACAGGAAATTCCATCTCAAGCTGAGGAAAAACTTTACTTTGAGGGTGACAGACCACTGGCACAGGCTGCCCAGAGAGGTTGTGGAGTCTGCTTTTCTGGAGATATTCAAAACCCACCTGGACACGTTCCTGTGCAACCTGCTGTAGGTGACCCTGCTTTGGCAGGGGGGTTGGACTGGATGATCTCCGAAGGTCCTGTCCAGCCCCTACCATTCTGCGATTCTGTGATCTCTGGGACAACACTAAAATTTTGTATTGTTCGCAACATGCAGGCTACTGCTTTCATATAATGCAATTAATAAACTCTAATGTTCATCACATTTCCTCTGAAATAATTGTATAATTACATTTGAATTTCCCCTTATTTTTAAACTTGTTAATATGTTGCAGTAGAAATTCAGGGTGCAAATCAGAGATCACAGTCTGTAGTTCAGCATAATGTGTGTCAATAACATCATGGCAATGAGCTTAAAATCTTCTGAAATTCTGGTCCATTTTTTTTTTTTGTTTACATGGCTTGAAAACATGACTCTAGTATATGTACTGCATAAACTTGCAAATCTGCACATGTTCCTCAAACTTGCATAAGATATAGCAGCTCCTGTTTCAAAAGCAGACATTTATTGTCTTCCCTGTTTTAAGATACGGGTTTTGAAAGTTGTTATTCTCTGGAGGTATGTAAGGAAAGAAAGAGAAGGCAAGAGATATTATTTTAATTTTTTCCTTTTTTTTCTTCTTTTTTCTTTTTTCTTTTTTTTCTTAACTGTGAGTTAGAGGAATGCTGCTAGCTTTCTGTGCATCCACAGCACCAAGGATCAAGTAACTCTGTTGAGGGCTACGAGTAGAGCAGATGTAAGGCTCTGTTTCCTCAGAAGTGCAAGTATCCAACAAAAAATCCCAGTGCCTATTACGGCTCACTGACATTCCCAGGAGACCATGGGAGACTATTTCATGTAAAACAAACCACTGCATGATTCATTTCATCGTTTCATTTCAAGTAGAGGAAAAGGTGCATTCTGATTTCTCAGAAAACCATGCCCTTAAGTTCAGGTAGTGACAAAGCAATAAAAACACTTTGTTTTGTTTCTGTCAAGTTTTATCTTTGTGGTTTGGGTTTTTTTGGCACCTAAATCTTGTGTGGCTTGTACTGCAGGCAGCAGAGCTAGGGCAGTACATCATGTAAAATCATATGGAGTTGCTTGTGATGTCCAGTCACACCTCACTGGGTACGGCACACTCTGTTAGGAGGAGGAGATGTTGTATGACAAATTATATATCTATATCACTATAGGTATGCATGAACAGGTAGAACTGCGGGATTCATCTCATGATTTTTGAAAGAGCAGCTGTTTGGAGAAACATTTTTTTTTCCCTCTAATGAAAGCAAAATTAATATTGGGAGGAAATAACAAAACAAACAAAATAAGAAACACTTCATATTATTCTTGAGCTGGAGACTTAACCAAGAGATAGGAGTGTGCTACATTTTTCACCTTCTGAAGGACCACGTGGAATGGATACAAGATAAACTGGAAAAAAAGAACAATAATCTGGTTTAAGTCAGCGATTCTCCCCATGAATGTTCAGCTGTGGAGTGTCATTTTGTGGTTGATTTTTTACAGAGGTATCAGTGAAATGGACCACCATATAAACAAAACAAGAGTAACTGTGTGGTGTATCTCAGGCTTTCACTCTATTTGTGGCAGGCCTTCTTTTGTTTGTTTTTGTTTTTTTGGGTTTTTTTTTGTTTTTTTTTTGGTTTTTTTTTTTTGTTTTTTTTTAATTATAAGGTTATCTTGCTACTCTTGATGACTTGTTTATCAAGAGCCAAGAGCATGCTAAGTCAGGACTCAAAACCTCTGAGCCTCTGTTGCATAGTAATTGTCTCATATAGTAAATTTGGTCTAATACATTTGCAGTTTGGAGCCAGTAGTATTTTATGACTACTTTGCACAAGTACAGATGACTGATGCTCTAATAAGAGGGGATCTCAGGACCCTGAAGTCTAGGACATTAACAAAACTTACTGCTGTAAGCTAATATAGTCACTGGTGGTCTGGGGTGTCAGGTCAAATTACTGTTATCTGTCATTTGCTTGCCAAAGAAAAAAAAAATCTGACTGCAAAAGGAATTAAATTTTCCTTCCTCTTGACTTTTAACATTTCCTGTTTCTCTTTTTTAAGCTCAGAGGAGTCCATGCCTGACTCAGTGAAGGTAGAGGATGGAGATTCATGCAGCAGCAGAGATCATAGAATCATAGAATCATAGAATGGTTTAGATTGGAAAGGACCTTGAAGATCATCGAGTTCCAACCCCCCTGCCATAGGCAGGGACACCTCCCACTAGACCAAGGCCACATCCAGCCTGGCCTTGAACACCTCCAGGGATGGGGCCTCAACAACCTCTCGGGGCAACCTGTTCCAGTGCCTTACCACCCTTAAAGTGAAAAACTTCTTCCTAATGTTTAATCTAAACCTGCCCTCTTCCAGTTTGAAGCCATTCCCCCTCGTCCTATCGCTACATGTCCTAGTAAAAAGTCCTTCCCCAGCTCTCCTGTAGATGTGAGGGACATTGATGTGTTAGAAACTATGGCCACACCTGGGAATGGTGAGGTAGAAATTAGGGCTTCTCCCAGCAAAAAGGTGGCAGGACCAATAGCCCAACAAAAGAGCTTCTGTACTAATGCACACAGCATGGACAACAAACAGGAGGAGCTGGAAGCCATTGTGCAGCAGGAAAACTATGTTGTAGTCGTCATCATGGAAACATGGTGGGATGACTCACACAACTGGAGTGTTGCAATGGATGGCTACAAACTCTTTGGAAGGGATAAGCAAGGAAGGAGGGGCGGTGGGGTGGCCCTGTATGTCAGAGAGGGTTATGAATGTCTAGAACTAAATGACAGTGACAATAAAGTTGGGTGTTTATGGGTAAGAATCAAGGAGAGGGCCAACAAGGCAGATGTCATGGTGAGAATCTGTTACAGACTGCCAAACCAGGATGAAGAGGCAGAAAAAATATTCCATAAACAGCGAGGAGAAGTCTCAAGGTCAATAGCCCTTGTCCTCGTGGGGGATTTGAACTTACCAGATATCTGCTGGGAAGACAATACAACTGAGAGGGAACAGTCTAGGAGGTTCCTGGAGTGTGTTGAGGACAACTTCCTGACACAGCTGGTGAAGGAGCTGACTAGGGAAGGTGCCCTGCTGGACCTGTTGTTTGTAAACAGAGAAGGACTTGTGGGGGATGTGATAGTTGGAGGCTGTCTTGGGCATAGCAATCATGAAATAATAGAGTTTTCAATTCTTGGAGAAGCAAGGAGGAGGGTCAGCAGAACTGCCACCTTGGACTTCCAGAGGGCAGACTTTGGTCTTTTCAGGAGCCTGGTTGACAGAGTCCCTTGGGAGGCAGTCCTCAAGGGCAAAGGAGTCCAGGAAAGCTGGACATTTTTCAAGAAGGAAGTCTTAAAGGCACAGGAGTAGGCCATCCCCATGTGCCGAGAAACGAGCCATCGGGGAAAAAGGCCGGCCTGGCTGAACCTGGCCAAGCTATGGTTGCAGCTCAGGGAAATTTATGGCCTTTGGAAGAAGGGGCAGGCCACTCATGAGGACTATAAAGATGTTGTGAGACTATGTAGGGAGAAAATTAGGACAGCTAAAGCCTAACTAGATCTTAACCTGNGAGGGATGTGGTTTAGTGGTGGGTTTTGGCAGTGTTAGGTTTACAGTTGGACTCAATGATCTTGAAGGTCCCTTCCAACCTGGACATTTCTATGATTCTGTGATGTAGCTAAAGTTCAGGTTCCCATCATTGCATAGCTCTTGTTAAATTTGCTTATAATTTCTTCCTGTCTACACAGAAACCTCTCTCATGTGAGCTTCTTGATGGAACCATTTGGGCTAACTGGCTAGGCTGAGTTCTCCTGTCTCTTGAGCTGACAGCCCACCAGACAGCACACAGACCTAATAGTTCCCAACAGGACCGGTGGGATCTTTCGTGATAAATTGGGAAAGAATGGTAGATGACATCTGTATCAGTGGACTTCAGGCACTTCAATTCAGCAGGTGCCCATGCTTACATCCCAGCGGCACTCACATGCTGACATCAGTATTCTTCATGCAAGACTTCTATGTAATCTGATTTCCAAAAAAAGGAGACCCACATGCGTGCTCTAGACATGAACCAAGGTTTCCTGCAGAAGTGAAGATTGACTAGGATCCTGGGGGTGCATTTCAGCAAGATCCAGCAATGAAACATAAATTAATCTGCAAAGCATCCTCAAAGTGCAACAGAGACACAGATTATGTCCACAGAATACCAAAGGATTGAACAAGAATGGGCAACACTAGTGACAGTATTTGAGTATGGTCTTGCAGTACAGACACTCACATACAGCAGACAGAGACTAATTTGGCTGTTAAAGCCTGAAAATAAGCAACTCAGGTTACCTCTGGAATGAACACATATGGTTAAAAGGATTCAAAGGTCACATTTTTTGTCCTTTTGTTATTGTTTTCTTTTCTTTTTGAAGGGAGAAAAGAAAGAGAGTTTAGGGCAACTTGAGATCTTGCAGCTGAAGTCTGATCCTATCTCCTGTTAGATAAAGCAAAATAAATGAACATAAGCAAGGAGAGAAAAGAACAGTAAAGATATAAAAGACAGGTTCTGTCTCTGGAGCTGATTTTCGCTTCAGACTTTGCTGCAGGAGAAGCAGATCGTGCACACCAAGGTCTGACACACTCGCTGGGCTGCTGGGCTGTACAAACAGGTGCTTCCTTCTGCTTTGGTCACAGGTTAGCAGCAACGGAAAAGGTGAATTTGATTCTAAGAAAACAAAGAATATTAGCTGAAGGAATAGGTGAGTAGGAATACAAGGCTGAAGGAAAATTGTGGAAAAGAAGGAGTCATGTTACAGGTGACTTTCAATGTCTAGCACAGTCAATGGAGGCATTGCAGCTTCTGGTTCCCTTCCTTTGTCCTTTTCCAGTCAGGATGCATTTAATGACCTACCTGATGAACTCAGAGTAGTGTTACAGAAGATCCCAGAAACCTGGGAGACAAGAACAGCAGCATTGGTAGTAAAAGTTGCTCCTTCCAGCTTGATTCAGTCCCAGTAACTAACAAATATAGTCCAAGGCAGGATACCAGTCTCACCTTATCATAGTCAAAAGAATTTCAATAGTTCCAGCTGTAAACATTTTCTTCCATTTATAGAACCTTTCAGTTCATTATTGTACCAGCCCCTGACATTACCAGAGGCTTGGATGAGCTCTGATGACAGTTTTCTTCCTCTGAATGCCCAGTTTATTTGGACTGCTTTTATAAACAGTTTCTCTCCACACACCCTATAGGCTAATATAAACTCACATGCCTTTAGGTACCCTAAGGCTTTATCACCAGAGCAAAAAGTTAGCTCAGAAAGGTACATTCGATGATCTGGTGAGGAATAGAGGACATCAGATCGGCAGAGTGGATGAATTAGTAGCGGAGGGCTTGCAGAGACACAAGGGCCGTACCCCTGCTTGCACTGCTCTCTGCGTCAGTGTCCTATTTGAGCTCACTGTGGCACTGCACTCACGTAAGAGCTGTTTGGATGGGAAAGAGGATGAGCTTTGAGAAAACCCAACGTCCAGTTCCAGTAGTTGGGAAATCTTGCTACGCCTCAGCCTTTGCACTGGGTGCTAAGAAAAGGGGAGGAGAAGCGCAGTTTTAAGAGAGTCAGTGAAGGTCAGATGCACAGCACAGCGGATGCTTGGAGCAAAGAGAGCTCTTTCTCTCCAGGAAAAGCAGGAGGGTTTTGCTGTTAGATCAGGGAAACTATCTCTCACTTTGGAGGTGATAATCTGAGTTGTCTTCAGACTTGTCTTGCAGACTGAGAAGCTTATACCTCTGCAAATTAGCAAATGATCATTTGAGCTAAGGAGTTACAGGTGAAAGGGTGCTAACATTATTTGCCCCTCTCCCTTGAGTGCCACTGGCTATCAGAGCTGTTGTACTTGAAAAAACATGTTAGCCACTTAGGTGGACTGGCTGATGACTTACACGTTAGGTTTCTGACAGCATTATTACCAAGTAGATTGGTACTAGAATAAGGATTAAATATAGCAAAACTGATCTCTGATCCAATAGGAAAAAGAAAGGAACAAGAGATCAAAGCATCACATATTCAAAAAAGGGGAAGAAAATGGGCAGAAGATTAAATCTATATACAACCTGTAATGGGGCTTTGTAAATGAGAGATATGAATGGAAGTATAGAAAAACATAGTATGTCAGATGCCAGTAGATGTTGTTCTTGAATACATAGTTAAGCGCTATGTTTTGTCAGACGAAAACCAACTTCTTGTTACTCACTAAAATGGATTTTTGTGCAGAGATGTTTACAAATACCTTTTAAGAAGTGGCTATACTTGTCTTTTGTAGAGTACGAAGTGAGACGAATTGTGACAGTTAGCATTCACGAGGAAAAAAGAGAGGTTAGAACGGTGCTGAATAGGCAACCCTGATTTTTATTTAAGCTATCTTTACAAATGCATGAGTCCTACTAAAACAAGAAGGAAGCTAAGCTGAATTTGAAACTAGCATATGGTTCATTGTTTGCCCATCCAAATGAAGTTGGAGTGGAGCTTCAACTTGTCAGATTATGTTATAGAGGACATCCAAGATTCTATTATATTCTTATTAGCTGTCCAGAACTTAATGAGCTCAATAGAGATAGATTGCTTAATAAGGCCCCTCAAAGTGTATTTTTTCTGTCAGGAGATGGGGAAGTAATTTGACCGATCTTGCTGTCCAGGAGTTCAATATTTTAATCACCCAGATGTATGAAAAAAAACCTTTCTCAAGAACATCTACAGGAGTCAGATTTTTCTCAGTTATATCATTTATATACTTTCAGTAATTACACTCCATTTACTGGGTCATGGGAACTGACATTTAACTTTGAAGTGAAATGAATAACAATGAATTCACCTCTAATAGTTTCCTGGTTACTCTGACCTTGCAAAATTACCTTGCGATTTATTTTTTGTTGTATGAATTCACCTATTGTCTTACTAAACACCTATGTTGTGCAGAACACAAAATAAAAAACATGAGAGAAATAACTAAAGTGTTACCTGTATTCTACACAGATTACTAATATGACCTTTGTAAACCACTCCTACTCTGATCAGGAGTGCTTCAGTTTATCTACATGTGAAATGGAAGACTATGTACCTGAACTCATTCTGTGGGCCCTTCCTGAAATTTGGTGAACAAACCAAATTTGTATTTGTGGGCAAATCTGTATGGGTCTTATTTCATAATAAATTATGACATCAGCAAGTTGCATCCAAAGTTGTGTGCAGATTCCTCCTCCCATGACAGAAAACAGAGAGACTTTCCTGAAAGCTCTCTGGTTACTAAAAAACAGTAAAAAAAAAAAAAACAACCCCCACAAACCCGACCTCCAAAACATTATTCTGAATCACTTTTAAGATAACACTGTTTACAATAATAAACTACTGGATGGTCAATTTACAGTATTTGTAACTATTTTGCTATTGCCAGTGAAAAGCACAACAGTCTGATGAACCCTTGTCCTTGGAACATGTGTCATATAGAAACAATTCATTATTACATCAATTTTTATATAGTTACCCTTTGTTTTAATGATGACAGAGGAAAGCAACAATTGTGTGTGAATAGAGATTAAATTTAGCCTTAAATTCACTAGATGAAACTGAAATTTACCTAGGATTTAGATTTAATACAGTGGTATTAATGACATATAAATCCCCCAAATGACAGTAATATCATAAAGCCAGTTGATTTTCTGAAATGCAAACGTTCCATGGCAAGCTGTTTTGGATAGATGCTGCTCACATCCTAGATCGAGCTATGCTTTTAAACACCTTCTGGACTCTGTTTGAACCTGAAAGCGTGAAAACTAAGCACCACTCACATATAAGATTCTGATTAACACTTGCATCCTCTTTGATCCATTTGTTTCAGAAAACCTGGTGTCTGAATACATTGCTAGAGAAAGAGATTTCTGCAACCTCACTGAAATATTTGGAAGTGATTATCACATGCAGAATGTTAACAGTTTTCCATACAATTGTGGTGTACAACTGGGTGGAAGGTTAACTTGAGACTACAACCAAAGCCCACGGCTTTCACCTTCTCTAAGTAACGTGGTAAATGTTTGTTTTTCACAGGAGCTACATGATGTTTTGTCTCATCTCAAAAGTTTGTGGTGTTTTGTTTTGTTTTGTTTTGTTTTGTTTTGTTTTGTTTTGTTTTTTTAAACTCTGAGACAAATCCTCTTTGCTTCTTTTAAGCACTTCATGGTAGGACACTGCTTGACTCATGACATTGATATAACTTAAAAAAATGATTTCATGTAGAAGGCAAGAATAACCCAATAGCTTTCCTTTCTAATCTATGCTAGAAAGTTTAAAACTGTCCACCAATCAAGCAGGTCAAGACTTGAAGGCTATTCTGCTTTCTGAACTCATGATTTTATGACCTTTGTATTTTGCTATGGCCCAGCAAAGACCACAGTTGCTGTATCGTACAGAATACAAAATCAGCCCCCCCAAAATACTCCACTGTGGTAGTGCTTGGGGCTAACCAATGCATCTTTGGAGAAAGGCATAACATTTCACTATGCACTTATGATAATTATCCACTGGAACAAGGTCCTTATGTGTCATCTAAGAGGGCCTAAGGATAAAAGTGATAAGGTGTCCAACAGATGACTGTCAAAACTCAAGGTTCAATTGCTTCTTGTCAGAGTCTAATTTTCTCTTACATTATCTGTTATACTATCTAATCAAGCACTAATGGCACAGAAAGTGCTCCCCCCACACACTTAAAGAGCTGTGTGTCCTCTCTAGCCTCTCACAGGAGAGCTTTCAAGCCATATTTCACATGCATTTGCTATTTCCCCAAACCATTTGTCTTCTATCAGATTAAATCTTTTGATTTTTGACCATTGATATGAAAGATTGAACGTGTTACCAAGTTACTTTTACTTTTTGTTGGATTTTTAGTTTTCTTTTTTCCTGAAATAGCTATTACTGACTATAGCAAGAGAAATATGTTTATTGGAGATTTTAGAGCTGAAATATTTTGCCTGGCAACACAACAACAGGAGAATCCCCAAGTGGGATTAATGCCTCATTCTGCTATGTATTTTACAAACATAGTAAGAGACAGTTCTTGCACCAAAGACTTTCCAATAAAAAAAAAGTCAAATGAAAGAAAACCCAAATCCAAAAAAAGGCAAAGAATTAAATGAAAGAAAGATGCTCTAATTTTAACAACAGGGAGCCTCATGGCAGAAAAATCAAAAGTTCACTGAGATTTTTGTAAAACCTTTGGTAGTGAATAATACAGATTTGGGTCGTAAGATGCTAAATTTTGATTGTAAAGATACTAACATGGAATCTTGTAATTGTACCAAAAAATTAAGAATGAGTTTTCAGGGTGAAAGTAGTATCTTGTATGAATAATTGTAATTATTACTCATTTAAATAATTATTTGGATGTGTTTGGTGCTTAGAAGAACAATAAGGACAACTTGACATTTTTGGGTTTTTTCAATATATTTTGTTTCAGACATGTGAGATATAACCTACGGAGGAAGACTAAGTGTGATTTGGATAGGGATGGAGAAAATAATAAATGTCAGAGAAAAAGAGAAAAAATATAGGAGGTCATGATAGCAGATGGAAAAGAAATTACACAAGATAAGGGAAAAAATCACTTTTTGAATGCAGTTCCTTCTTTTTTTTTTATTGAAAAGGTACCTGAAGAGCATGGAAAATATCACAAGTGATTTAGAAAATGTGTTTTGTTTAGTCTGGGGAACAGAACATTAATGGATTGGCAGTTCTTCAATTAAAAACATATCATTTTTATAAAAAGGAAAATAACTGCGTGTTTTCCAAGGTTGAAGGAGAGGAGAAAAATCTGTTTAATGTACAACAAATGTGGTCAAGCATTGGATCAGACTGCCTGAGAATGATACAGAATCTGTGTTAAAAAGTTAAACAAGCATCTGTCTGGATGGTTAGGGTGCTATTGACACTGTCTGAAAAAAGTTATTGACTTGAGTTCTCCACAGCTCTCTGACTCTCTGATTGTATTTCTTTGTCAGAGAAAGGAACTTTGGGAAGAAAGGAGAAACTGAGGGCAGTGGTAACAGGAAACCTAATACAGAGTCTAAATGCCAATCGGATATCCCAGGATAAATGCTTAGTTCTACAGATGAAATGAGGTTTCCATGCAGGAAACTTGCTTGTTTGCTTTTTTCTATAATAGTTTCCCGAGTGACTATGAAAATTAATGGCGAAGGGCGTGCTTGAGACTGCAGTTTGCTCTTAAAATTCTCAACTGAATACACACATATGGCTGAAGTTAAATCTGTTTCACCATCGTTTGTTTCATTTTTCTGTACCTCTGACCAATGCAGATGTAGGACTGTCATGCTGCACTGGGTTTGCATGGCAAGGTTTTTGTAGTGGGGGGGCTACAGGGGTGACTTCTGTGAGAAGCTGCTAGAAGCTTCCCCTATGTCTGATAGAGCCAATGCCAGTCGGCTCCAAGACAGACCCACCACTGGCCAAGGCTGAGCCCATCAGCGACGGTGGTAGCACCTCTGTGAAAACATGTTTAAGAAGGGGAAAAAACTGCTGCACAACAATAGCCAGAAGAGAGGAGTGAGAATATGTGAAAGCAACAACTCTGCAGACACCCAGGTCAGTGAAGAAGGAGGTGGAGGAGGTGCTCCAGGCACCAGAGCAGAGATACCCTGGCAGCCTGTGGTGAAGTTCATGGTGAGTCAGGCTGTTGCCCTGCAGCCCATGGAGGTTAATGGTGGAGCAGATGTCCACCTGCAGCCCATGGAGGACCCCATGCTGGAGCAGGTGGATGCCCGAAGGAGGCTGCAACCCTATGGGAAGTCCGTGCTGGAGCAGACTTCTGGCAGGACTTGTGACCCCACGGGGGACCCATGCTGGAGCAGTCTGTTCCTGAAGGACTCCAACCCATGGAAGGGACCCATGCTGGAGCAGTTCATGGAGAACTGCAGCCCGTGGGAAGGACTCACGTTGGAAAAGTTCACAGAGCACTGTCTCCTGTGGGGGGAACCGCACGCTGGAGCAGAAGAAGAGAGTGAGGAGGAAGGAGCGGCAGAGACAATGTGCGATGAACTGACCACAACCCCCACTCCCTGTTGTCCCACACTGCTTGGGGCAAGAAGGTAGAGAAACTGGAAGTGAAGTTGAGCTCAGGAAGAAGGAAGGAGTGAGGGAAAGGTCTTTTATTTCTTATAATCATATTCCAACCTTTGATTGACAATAAATGAATTTCACTGAGTCAAGTCTGTTTTGCCCATGACTGTAATTGGTGAATTTTGTCTTGGTGACAATTGGTGAATCTCCTTGTCTTTATCTCGACCCACAAGCCTTTCATTGTATTTTTCTCCTCCTGTCCAGTTGAGGAGGCAGAGTGACAGAGTGGCTTGGTGAGCACCTAGTGCCCAGCCAAGGTCAACACACCACACGTGCACAGGAATCCCATCAAGTAGTAAAGAATTTTCCTTCTAAAAGGGGTGTTAGAGCTGAGCTTTTAAACTGACCAATTCTTTGCAGAGCTCAGAACAGGCGTCTTCAACAGACTTTATATCACTGATTAGTTAACATGAGTCATAACTACAGGAACTAAAAGTTTAGTATTTCTGGAGAGGATCATGTAGATACAGCAGTTTTCAAATGAAAGTCTGCCACTTTTGAATTCTGCAAGTATATTCTACCAAGCTTTCAAAAATTAAATTCAATGTTAGACCAATGGTAATGAACTGCTTCTATTATTTCTACAAAGTTGTCTCAGCTTGAAAGCTCGAGGCTGTTTGGGGTTGTGTAGTGATCCGTTTTGGAATTCTGAAAAGACCGGGCTGTGTTCATTCCCAAATGGGGTGTCAGAAAGGCCTCAAACAAAGTTTTGCATCATGCTGAGGCAACAGTGATCTTAGTCTCACTGTATTTCTCTGACTAATGTGGCTCCCAAAGAGATCTCAAGGTCCAGAAAAGATGTGGAAATAATTGGTGGGTTGTAAGGAAAAAATATTCCTCTGCACTGCACCTCCAGAGAAAGTGAGTTGTCTGCAGAGTTTAGCAGTCAGCTGACGTTATTTACGTTTCATCTGAATTGAGTAGGAAAAGACCAGTTAACATAAAAGAATGTATGTCTGATAACCGCGGCCAGTTTGAAGGCCCTTTTATCTGGGTCTGTGGATTCCCATATCTGTATGCTGTTGAGGAGATAGTTAGAATTTTGATTACAGAATAAAGCACCTACAGAAAGTGCTGTATGCAAATGTTGAAGAGCATGGGTCAAAGTTTTATGCTTTCTGGGACTGCCTAGCATATTAACAGGTCTAGGGAAAAAATGACTGTGGTTAAAAATTAATAGCACACTGACAAGTATGATTTAAACCTATCCAAATCTAAGGCAGCCAGCCCGAGTAAAATCTTCACATACTTAAGAGGTAACCCATAGCCAGTGGTGTCAAAAAGTGCTGTGAGGATTGAGAAATTAATCTACATTTCTCTCACATAGCAGTTTTGTCCTTGTGTTGAAAAGTAAGTGAGGAATTTTGCTGCCCTTGTGTCTTTTATTTAACCTCCATTAGCGCTGCATGTAGTAAAATGCTACTGTGTTAAATAAACATTACTTCTTTGAAAAACAAATTAGATAGCAAGTAATATGTTAAGAGCTGACTGAATTCTTCCCATTTAGTTGAGCTACATCTCCTTTTTCCTCTGTCAAGCATTTGTTGCTTTGCACTTCCTTATTTTCATCAGAAAGTTGGATAAATTATTTTCGGGCACTGGGCTAACTGTAAATTGATTGCTTCCTCTAACTGCCATTTATGGTATAGCTAGATCATCTAAATGCCATTGTATTGCTTCTGCTTACTAAGTAGGTGACAGAAACTTCCATAACTGGAGAGCAGTGAAGGAGTTATAATTATTTACAGAGAAAATGTTTTTAAGTTTTGAAAATGTTTCCCCCACTCAGCTGCTGTCCATATGTTAATCAATCATCTGACCTTATGCAATACAGCAAACCAATCTTGATTCAATTATTAATGAAAGTCCTTTCTGAAACTATTCGGCCACCTCAGTATATGAAAAACCACTGATGGCACTCTGTAATACAAAGATTGCAGCGATAAATCAGGCTGTGGAATGAATGGCAACATCCATATCTGCCTCTGGATCCAAAATGTCATCTATTTTGTTATTTTCTTTATGGTAGCACACCATGTGTGTTAAGTGCTTCACTTTCAAGAAGGACAGACAAAGATCCTATTTAAAGGAGTTCAAGTCTAGGAAAAAAAAAAGATTAAGGGGAAAAGAAGCAACAATAGTTGATTCATACAAATATTAGCTGGACATTTTACTGCAGAAGTGGAGTATTTTTTAACAGAAGTTTAAATGCGCGATGGGGAAAGGTGCTTATTGGTAACTTCAGACCACTTCAGTTGCTTTAGCAGTTCATGTCGCTGGCTGATTCGTGATAATCTTAACCTGTAATCACAACCCAGTCCAGTTGCTGTGTTACTATTCAAGAATCACAAGCTGGGAATCATTGGCTTCTGTCTGAGCCTCATAGAGGTGTATCTCAATTCTACTCTGGCTTGGACGTGTCTTTCAGCTGCGTCCACTCCTACATTAGAGATTTGCTTCAGAGCAGTAGCGCAGTTTTGAAGTATCTCAACTACCTCCATTTTCTCTGCTTTGGTTTGGTTAGCAAAGTGATTTTGGTACATAGCAAGCAGACTTCCGTCAGAAGCAACTAAATGAGAAATTCCTCTCCACGTGGGTGACTAATGTTTGCTTTCACCTTATGGAGACGAGAGGGTAAGAAATAATGGCCAATCACTGAGACAGCTTTGAAATACCCAGTGAGGATGTTTGGTCCAAGGCACCAGAGTAAATCTATCTAAAGTACACCCTTGAATCACTCTGAATTACTTAAACATGTCCTTTCTGTGTCCAAAATGGCTTCAGCTGCCTTCATCACTCTTGTTCACCTAATGCATAAATTAAATTAATAGTGTTTAATGAAGATGGAAAGATAGCAAAGATGTACGATTTACTGATATAAAATGCTTTGAAAACTTTGGACATTAGTCCTGTTAAATGGCAAATCATTACCACATGAAACAAATCCCTTATTGTCTTGAAATCTAATGAGGTAAATAACTTAAATGTTTTAACATTAAGTATTCAAAAGCACTTAGTATTGCTTAATAAAGAAAGCAATAACAAGAAGGAAAGGAGGAGAGCAAGTAAGCAACTGCAATGCCTACGGCAATTCCAGGGTTAGGCAAAGAACTAGTGTGCAACGAAATCTCATTATAAAAAGAAATAATATTTGCATTTTTACTGTTTCTTTTGTTGAGTGTTATATTTGAAAGGAAGTGAATCTATCAGTATTAGATATCTAATTTAGAAATGTAATTTAAATTGAATTATCTTTTGTTTTCTCTTCCCCCATTTTTTATTGGATTTTATAATAGCATAAGCACGTATGAAAAAAGAGTAAAAACGGGTAATTATATGCATAACTATTTTTAAAATACAGTAGCAATGGCATGGATGAGCTGAAAAGTACTCATACACTATTGTAGTGTCAAGGGATAGACCACACATTAGGAACAGTCAGAGGATTAATGCTAGCCAACAAAAGATACCTCTTTAACATTATAGATAATAAAGACAGACAGACGGACAGATAGAGAGATATGGGGGGTGTGGTGTGTGTGTATATATATATATTGTTACCAAAGAAACCGAAATTTATAACGAGCACAGCATCAGTGTGTGTTACAGATCTTCCCCTTCACCCACTGCATATACACACAAGAGGCACGGAACGGGCAGACGGTAGGTTCCAGGGCCAAAGGAACCGTTTTAGCTTGATCTGAAGAGCCAATGTATACGCTACTGTCAGAGAAAAGGTGTTGCCAAAGTGTGTCACATTTACAGTAGAACACCTATAGCTACCTGATCTGGGTGATCTCATAAATGCTCTGAAGCCCCAGATAAGACTCTATTCTTATTCTTATAATTTTCCACAGACTGGATAAAAAACACAATGTAAGTATACATCCGACCTTTAGATATTCTAGGGAAACAGAGAGGAGTCTGAGAAAGAACCAGCTAAAGCATTAATCCAGAGAAAACCTAAAGATGGGGACTGGCTTTAAGCTAGAACCTTGCATTCTTTGCTTTTATACTTTTATGACTTCCAGTACAAGATAATGATTTTCTCTAGACATCAGTCTCTACCACATTCAGAAAAACACTGAGTTTTTATGGTGGAAAATGCAGTTTTCTTTTTCAGTTCTTCTACAGCTCTAAAATATGTAAGTTGAGATATTTCTTTGTAGTGAGACAGCTAATTATATTTGTCGTGCGAGGCCTAAACCAAAGAAAAACTTTAAAGGGCACATTGACTCCTAAAGATATTCAACTTAGAAATTGTTATCCTGTATGATAAAAAACAATAATTTAAACATCCTCAAAACTTTATTTCATAGCCATGAATTTCACTTTGCTGTTAAACTGTAACATGACTATGGATTTACTGTAGGTCTTTTCTTCCCAAATTATGTATTTTTCCCAGGAAGGATATTGCCTTACAAGAGAATAAAAGTAACATCTTTCAGAAAGTTAGCACTTCCTGAAGGCTACTTAAAAGAGTAACTTCTTCTAGATTGTCACAAAAGCTTGCAGAGTTAAAGATCAAAAGTATTTCCTTACAGAGTGTTTTCCCCAGTACTTATAGTGGCAAAAGAATCCCTTTCATTTTGTAAAGGGTTTGCTTAGTTGATCCAAATAACCTACTCACAGTATCCCAAGGGAGAATAGCAATTATACAGTGATGTAAATATGTTGTTTCAACAAATAGCAGCAGAACAAGACTCCTACCACCCACAAAAAACTCTAAATATAATTCAGCATGTTCACTCTTTCCCTGTGATCAGATAATATTTAAGTATTTTAGTTGCTCAAAGTCTTTCCAAGTATTTAGTGTCATTTTCATATTATTGAAATTATTTTGTCATTCATTTAAAGCTCAGTTTCCCTGAAGCAGAGATATTTTGCGTTAAAGATTGTCCATGACCAGCTTCATAGCTAATTCTCCTGGGAATCCTACGGTTTAAGATTTATTTTTATTTTAATTCAATAATATGACTGAGACTAGGAACAATTTAAAGAAGGAACATTAGAGGCACACACCTTAGATAAACATATGTAGGCACATATATGTTCATGTGCTCCTATGTGTACAAAAGCAATTCAGTTTTGTCCTTTAACACAGAAAAACAGGTATTAAACTAAAACTACCTAATGTCTTAATAAGTAAATTTTTAACATTTCCTGGATGAAGTGCCTTTAGGACAGAGTTCTCATGCTTTGCCAGACTCCTTGTTAGAAGTACAGTTAAATTTCACCAATTTTTTTTTTTTTTTTTTCAGATTTTCTGAAGTTGTGAACTGGCTGCTTTCAGATCAATGTTTTCCACTGTGATCTTTCACATATACCATTGTTTCCATAGAGGTGTTATTATCTTCTGACTCCCTTCCCTTTCAGCCCCCGATACTTCAGTCTGTGAAAGAAAAGTACTTGTCACTCGTGGCATTGCCTCCCAGGACTGAGAAATGAGAAAAGGAGGTATGGTGACAACTGCTCGTCGTTTGGAGCTGATAGAAGGGGTATGTTATGTGGAGGAGGGAGTGCCTGAAGTGGGTACAGGGAACGTGTCATTGGCAAGCCTAGGGTAGGGGTAAATGTGGGCCAGGAGAGAAATGTTGGTGAATTCACAAAAGTTGGAGAAGAGGGAAATTCCACAGCAAATGGAGCTGATGTGAATCCCTTCTTGCCTTCTCCCTTTGGGATAATTAGCCAGACTTTAATTCGCCCATTCAAATTCCTACACCCAGAGTGGTCAGAGTGAGTTCATAATGAGGGGAAGATGATACTTCATAGCATCTTTTAGGAACAAACCCAAAGTCCTCCCCTAAAGGCAAAGCAAACTGGAAAAACTGTCGTTATTTTGAGCTTTTGGAGTCAGCAGTGCAGTGAGAGAGTACAAGGACCAGTAAGTACAAGTAAGCATGTCAAGGCGGAAGCTGCATTAATGGCATTTATGCCCAAGACATCTGGTTCCGTTAACCAGCCAACTTTTCTACCCTCCTGTAGAAAATAGAAAAAAAAATCTTACAGACTCCAGAAATGACCCTCTTGCTTGTTCTGTTCCTAGACTTTTACCTTACCAAGATTGCTCATCTTTTCAAACTTTCATTTAGGGTACCAAATTTTCTTTTCTTCTGTCAAAAGCAGTACCCCATCAGATAGGTTTCCTTCTGCACGCTGCTCTTGTTCTCAAGAAGCTGAGGAACTCCTTTTTTTTCTGAATGAGACGGGGAGAGGAGCGTAAAAGCAACATGTAGGGACAAGACAAAAGAAAAAAGTGAAGGAGATGATAACAGACATGAAGTATTTCTCTTTATATAGACATGCTTGCCCTAGTGTTACAGACCTCATTTTAATGTCACCCTCTCAAAGAACACTCCACATGGAAAAGAAAGCAGGTGTTATTGACAGGTCACCTCCCAAAGTGCACAACAAAGTCATGTAACAACTTGTATTTAGATCTCTTTTCAAAGGAAATATCTGATTACGTAGAAAAGACTACTCCTATGGCCCTCAGAATACTCATAGATCTGTGGAGGTGCTGACATTTTTGAAATATTTGGAACTGCACAGCTCTAATACACAGAAGCAGAAAAACTAACCCAAATTATAACCACTTTTCTCTCCTTTGCTCATTCCATGATAAGGCTCGTAAGTTGCCTAAGCATTCACTTGCAGTCAGGTGTGGCCTAAGACCTTCAATGAATTTCTAATAATTTTTTTGCTTAGCTTGAATATTAATGACTGATGTACTGAAATTTTTCTTATCATGTGCAATGAGGGAATTTTCAAGGATAAAAGTTCTTCTGGTTCTTTACCCTAAGGATTTTTCTATTGATTTGAGTTAGTGTGTCACCTTATGTACTACTCTCAAAAATGTGTTACTTTGCTTCATGACCTGTATTCTTAAGGAAGTCTCTTAAGTTATCCTGAAGCATTCTAGCAAGAATATGGCAATTATGTATAATACAAATTGGACAACAAACATATTTCAACTGCTTTCCTTGTTTTAAATTTGAAGTGTTGTCTTCTGGTGATTGTGGTATTTATTTTTAATCGTCAAAATTTAATACTATAAAACCTCTCTGGATATCAAATAACAACATACATTAAAAGATAATTAAATTTATTCTGCATGAAGATTCACATAGTCCATATGTTTTGAAGTTTCCTTACATACCTGGAAATATTCAGTGTGGGACAATGGAAAAATGAATTACATTAGGATTCTGGAAATTTGGACCGAATTTCCAATGTTACAGTCAAGGTACTAGGTTATATGAGGGGAGACACTTTAGATTTCTGTCAACTTCCCCTCCCATTCTTCTTCTGTCTCATATGCTTACACTGTACATTGCTTGAAAGGTGTATTATCTGTCACTGAGGGGATAGAAAACATCTCTTACAATGAGGTCTGATTTTGACTGTGAATTCAAGATTTTACAACGGTAAAAAAATAGCAGCAACAATACTAGGACTTCAAGTTTTTGTAAGATTGTCACTCTTTTCAAAATACTAAACAAAAATGAGTCTACACTAAGGACTTATTTGCCCGCTTTTCTAGTCTCCCCTCTTCATGAACTTGAACATATTTCTTGTGTTATTTAGAGGGTAAGCAATATGATTGAAAAACCCTGTAGAAGTGTGTATGCAACTATATATATGTATGTATTTATAAAAATTCACTTTGGGAACTCTCTTGCTTGGAACTCCACAGTCAAATATATATTGAACCTTTTGCAACTTTATTCCAGTTTTCAGATTTTATTGCTGGCAGGCCCAATATTCCTGTCTTTCTCTCTTTACTTCTTGTTGAGCTAGTTTAAGAGTTTCTTCAATCCATTCAATAAAACATCCAATGTTACCATCTCCTGGATCTTCATACTCTATTATGCCAAAATAGCAGGAACCATTAGTCGCCTGAGTGTCCTTGTAACTTACAAATTGCAAAAAGTACGTATAACTTGCCTGAGTGATACACTTGAAATGTTCTTCAATGTATAACCTAGATGTCTGAATCTGATGAAAAGCTCTTTTTTTCTCTTTCTTTTCTCTAGATGAACGTAATGCTCTGAATTCATAGTGGGCATCTGTCTAAAGTTTGATTTGACTTACATGAACTTTGTTTACTTTTCTCAGACAACAATGCCATGTCAGATGAAGAAGAGGGTGATGAAATTTTCAGAGCTCTGAGCCGATATTTTGGGAAGCCCAGGAAGTTCTGCTATACCCTGTAAGGCTTTAAAAACAGCAAATAGAGTGCCTATGTTTAACAAAGGAGATAAAAAAGAGCTGTAAAAATGCAGATCAATCAATTAGCTTTATTAATTTCCTAGAAAAATACTGTAAAAGGATAATCAGACAATTTGTAGATACCTAGAAGATAATAAAATGGTGAATAACAGCCAGTGTGATTTCTATCAAACCAGTCTAGTCTCTTTTTTTTGTAACAGGGTAGCAGACTATGGGAAGAGGAGAAACAGTCATACTCCTGTTTTCATATGATCCCATTGCCATGTATCTTCCCTTTTTTGAGTGTCTTTTGTTTATTTTGTCTCTTGTAGCATTCTTAGAAGTTTGTTATGGAAACCTCATTTGTATAGTATTGCTATAGCTTAGGTGCAAAGATGTTTGAGAGCTCAATATAAAGAGCAGTTTTCAATAGTTCATATTCAGAATACAAGGTTGTAACAAGTTATTCCCTGCCAAGGTCTGTCTTGTGTGGTACTAGTCAGTATTTTTATGAATAAACATTAGAATAAAGAGTAAATGTATTAAATCTGTCAGTAACTGAGGCCAAAGGATAGTCACTATGTTGACATACACAAATAAAGTTCAAAATGATCTTAATACAGGAGAAAGATGACTCTCAGAAAAAAAAATACACGATTTGGTAGGAATAAGTTCAAGACATCATTCTCAAGTAAGAATAATACACCATACGAATATAGGATGGGAGAGAACTGACTGAAATAACAGTACAAAAAAAATTTTGGGGGCTACAGTGGATCAAAAACTGAATTTTATTTAAAAAGTTATAAAGAAATCAAATTTCATATTGAGGATATAAAACCATAAGTAGCATCTCCAGAACTCCTGAATAAATCTTTTAACTTTTCTCAACAGAGGGGAGAATTCCATCAGGGTTCTGCCAGTGGTACTATGCTTCTGTGACTTTAGTTATGGGATTCCTTAAGAAGTCTTAAGAGGAATTTTTCTGGTCAAATCAGACATTTCAACTATTCCTCAGTGTTGTTATAAAATCTTTCATGATGCTATTTCAGTTACCGCAGGTTTTTATGTACTCTTATTTTTTGCCTTATGGCAAGGTGATTCTTTAGTAGATAGTTTTTTTGTTGCGCTAATTTTGTCTGCAGTGACCTAGCAGTAGTTTTAGCTATAGTTTTGTCTCAGAGTCAGTACTCACATGAGCTTGCTTCTTAGTGTCCTGTTCTCTCTTTCACTCTCTTGGCGTTAATATGCATGATGGAAAATGTATGTTATCAAAAAAGGAGTTCTTCTTACAAGCAGAAGTTCATGCATGGATTTGTCTCTAAAAAGACTAATTAAAACTTACAAACTGCTTTAACAGTGAACTTTAAATTCATGTTGTGAAGAAAATCTGCTTGCATACCCACAAGAATATTTTCCCATGATATACAAATACCAGTGTACTGTTTTTTGGGGCCTCAGGGAATCAAGGCATTTTATCATTGCAGTCAAAGTTACATAAAAAGATTTGTTATATGTTCCCAGGCCATGTAATGAGGCACACTCTTCTATCGCCTCTTAAGCCTTTGGATCTTCTAATGGCAGAACAGATGGAGTTGTTAACTCTCTGAGGAGCCATGTAACACTTTTAAGACTGGCTTTGAGTTTTCCCAGAGATATATATATACACTCAACCTCTTGCTACTTATACAATCACTTCACTATCTCTCTTAAGGGAGACTACTATTAAATCTTTCTCTGAGTAAGATCAAATTCAAGTCCACTATTTATAATGTGTAAATAAGCTTCATAACAGATTTCTTTCCTTTCTGAAATAATTGGGTGGTTGTTGTCAAGAAGGGATGACACATGCCATATCATTTTACTCATTAGAGTCCCTTGAAAACTTTCAAACCCAACTTCTCTAACAAGGAACTGTTCTATAATCTAGACCTAATGAGGTGAACAGCCTTCTGATAAAAAAAAAAATCATATCCATAGGTGCTGATACTTTTGAGATAGTGAAAACAGTGGGAGTATAAATAGAAAATTTTATGGCTTGTGGCTCTGTTTATTTTAATTACCAAACAGTGCCAAGGTTTGCTTTCTGGCCTTAAAGTCAAATGGCAAAATTGCAACACATTCATTTTACTAATCTTTCTTAGCCTCAAAACAGGGTGGCGACATGCGAAGAGTCTAATGAGAACGATTCCTGGGCCAGGCTACCTTCTCAAATACACCTGTTATTTGAAAGTGTTGATTGGCCTGGGTTAAAGTAATTTCAGTATTTATTCATTATAGATGATCCGGTTCCAGTGCAAGGGCCTATCCTCTCACACTAATTTGCTCTTCTGAGATACTGAGACAGATGGAAATTTGGTTAGTTGGCTGGATATGGAACTTGGAATAATTTACCTTCGATACTGAAGAAGATACTTGGGTTTTGTTAAATTGTTTGGTTAATAAATTCTTCTGACGTTAGTTTACTGGTTTGGAATGTGTTTATCTTGAAATGACATGTGCAGGCTAAGCTGTTTTCACACCACAGGTTTTGTTAAGATACTTTAAGATCCCTTAAATAGAATAAGATATCCCAACACTTTGTGGATGGTATGACCATATATAGATTTAAATGAATATGTAAATTGTATAGTTTGAATTAAATTTTGAAAGACACTTTTGAAGACTGGTTCCTTGTCACTTTGCCCAAGATGTATCTTTAGCATCTGCTGCTCATTTGCTCCGTGAGGCCAAGGTCTTTGTGGATATGAAATGAGTAATAAAGTGCTTCCTTTGTATTACTGTCATTCTGGATTTCTACTGTAAGAATTCCTAAATTTTGGTAATAATCTTACAACAGTAATTAGAATTAACTAAACAAATGTAAAAGGTGTTACCCAGCCTGAACATAATCCCCTTATAATTTGAGACGTTCAACACTGCTGTGATCTATCCTCTTTTCCAAAACACATTGAATTTCCAACTGTTACCCTACTTCTTGTACTGCTGTTATTTGCTGACACTGGATTGCAGACCTAGGAGTATTCTCTAACATAGAATCAAAGTATACCTGCGCAACTTTTAAAGTTATCTTCTTTTACCTTCAAAAGGCCTTTTAATGACATTTTGACATAGCTAATATGTTTTGGGTAAAGGGCAAAAGACTAAGAAAATCTTTTTATTGATATTTAATTGCAACATTCCTCCTGGCACTTCTATTGACGAAAGGCCAGCCAAGTTTTGCATTCTGTTTCTGTAGCGAATTCTATAGCTGTTCAGTTAGACTTGTACTTCCGAGATCTCTAAACAGATTTTTTCCTTAAGCTTGAAGATACTGCTGTTCTCTCTTTTAATCCCCAAAACCATGAAAAAGCAAAGTGTTTCCTTTTTCTTTTTTTTTTTTTTTTTAATGGAATAATTCTCATAACTTTTGAGGGGTATCTCGCTTTCTGACTGCTGAAATTTATTGTCAGCTTTCAGTAGTAACAACAATAACAAAAGTTATGCTATTGTTCCTTGTTGTCCTGTCTACAGTAAGCTTATTGTATTTGTATTCCTTTTCAATCATAGAATTATAGAATGATTTGGGCTGGAGGGGACCTTAAAGATCATCTAGTTCCAACCCCCTGCCATGGGCAGGGGCACCTCCCACTAGACCAGGTTGCTCAAAGCCCCATCCAGCCTGGCCTTGAACACCTCCAGGGATGGGGCATCCACAACTTCTCTGGGTAACCTATTCCAGTGTCCCACCATCCTCAAAGGAAAGAATTTCTTCCTTATATCTAACTAAATCTATCCTCTTTCAGTTTAAAACCGTTACCCTTCCTCCTCTCACTACACTCCCAGATAAAGAGTCTCTCCCCAGCTTTCCTGGGGGAGGAACTTAAAGGGAGTACTCTCCCTTTAAGTACTGGAAAGCTGCAATAAAGTCTCCCAGAGGTTTCTCTTCTCCAGGCTGAACAACCCCAACTCTCTCAGCCTCGTCTTGTAGGAGAGGTGCTCCAGCCCTCTGATTGTCCTCGTGGCCCTCCTCTGGACTCACTCCAACAGGTCCATGTCCTTCTTATGTTGGGGCCCCCAGAGCTGTATGCAGTACTCCAGGTTGGGTCTCACCAGAGTGGAGTAGAGGGAGAGGATCACCTCTCTTGACCTGCTGGCCATGCTTCTTTTAGTGCAGCTGAAGTGGCTTTCTGGTCTGCAAGCGCACGTTGCCAGCTCACGTTGAGCTTCTCATCAACTAGTATCCCCAAGTCCTTCTCCTCAGGGCTACTCTCAATCTCTTCATCCCCCCGCTTGTATTGATACTGGGGGTTGCCCTGACCCATGTGCAGGACCTTATTGAACTTCAGGAGGTTCGCATGGGCCTGTCTCTCAAGCTTGTCCCAGTCCCTGTGGATGGCATCCCTTCCCTCCAGCACGTTGACTGCACCACACAGCTTGGTGTCATTGGTAAACTTGCTGAGGGTGCAATCACTGTCCATGTTGCTGACAAAGATGTTGTACAGAGATTTGCCACTTGAAGAAGCTGTTTATTATTGTCACTGACATATGCACATTCCCTGAGATATTAGCACTGCTCATCTAAATGTTATATTGACGTTTCTAGAGCCCTTTTAAAAAAATATTGTTTCCTTTTCAAAGGAGAACAGGAATGCAGAATTCTAATAATTGTGACCCATGAACTAGTGAAATGAAGTGGAGAAAGAAACAGGATTCTGGTCCCCACTTCCAACCTTATGTTATACATTTTTATTTTAGAAAACCTTTTCAATAAAAAAATCAGAAATGGCTTGTTCTTCTGGGCCCATGAATTCTGTAGATTTGGACTATGTTTAGTCTCTTGGGGGAAAGGTTAAATTACCCAGAAGAACTGTTGTTTTTGACACTATCCTGAAAACGGCGGGCTAAACTCAGATTTCCCAGTTCCCAGGCAAGCGTTCCAGCCATCCGCCTAATGCTTGGAGAGCATATGGCAGCACCACCGAGAGCAGCAGCTTCCAAGAAAACAGTACTCTTGCTCTTTCTGCATAATAAAGACAAGAAAATGCATTATATATTATCAGGTTTTGAATCTTCTTTTACAAAGACGAGACGTTGCCGAGACGAACAGCTCCGGTGCAGGCACGTCCGCAGCGGAGCCGGCCGATCTCAGCGAAAGATCGGANTCTTCTGGGCCCATGAATTCTGTAGATTTGGACTATGTTTAGTCTCTTGGGGGAAAGGTTAAATTACCCAGAAGAACTGTTGTTTTTGACACTATCCTGAAAACGGCGGGCTAAACTCAGATTTCCCAGTTCCCAGGCAAGCGTTCCAGCCATCCGCCTAATGCTTGGAGAGCATATGGCAGCACCACCGAGAGCAGCAGCTTCCAAGAAAACAGTACTCTTGCTCTTTCTGCATAATAAAGACAAGAAAATGCATTATATATTATCAGGTTTTGAATCTTCTTTTACAAATGCATGTAGGGATGAAATTCCGCTTCTGGCCACCTAGGTATCTAGTCTAAGAAGGTCATCAGACTTCTCTTCATAGTGAACAATGAGAGTTAAATGCCATCAGAACTCAGTCCATCCCATCTTAAAATAGGTTAAAATAGATGGAATGAATGATCTACTATACATTTTTATCTGTCTCCAAGATATAGCCTAGACAATTAACTTCAATTTTAAAACCAGCCTTCAGACACCTAAATTTAAGAAAGACAAGCTTCACTTTTACAGGGTCTGAATGAATAACATGAATATGTACTTTAGGGTACTATTCGGCTGGGGTGGTATAAAATTAAATCTTTTTAGAGGTTTGTGTAATGTATAAGATATTTTCCCCTAAATTTCCCTCTTCCTTATGATTTCAAGATATTGTAAATGTGCAGTCTAGAGCTGCTGAAGTGTGTGGACACGTGGAGGCTACTGCAGACTGCATGAGACTACTATCATACTCAGTATTTTTCATCTTATTTAGTGATCAAGGAAAATTGGATTTCCTGAATAAGTATGACTTGTTGTCTTCATTGTGGCTAACTGCATAGGTATATAATCGTCAGGAGGAGGTTTGTGTTCTACCTCTAGAACGAACAAGTCTGCCAGGGTGCCAATTCTCTCTAAGTTTGTGGTTTTTATCATATACTAGTCCTACAATATGTTTTAATTGTGACCCGGCACTGAATTCACTGCATTGACTAAAGAGTCCAGATGTTTCAGCTTCACAGAATCTGTGATTTTAATCTGTTATGTTGCATCATCAGCATTTCTAACAGTTACATGCCAGCTAATAAGGAATCATCTAAAAGAAGACTTTGTTTTCTGTAGCATCAGACCATTTTATAGGCTCCATGTCACAAAGCAATGCTGTGTGCCTTTCAAACTGTCACTACTTGTTGTGACTGGGAAGTGGATTTTACTGTAATCTCTGTCAAAGTCAACGGGCAGCTGAAGTTGTTCTTTGAACTCCTAATACTCCTTAGATGTTAATTGCTGAAGTGAAAACTTAGAAAAGGCAATTGCTATTGTAAGCATCTTTTCGACTTGTGATATGGTTTATTGGTATATCTAAGCTGAAATTTTTATACTCGGGATTTAAGTGCAACCAGTTTTTCCTTCAAAAGTGTCTACTTTTTGTTTGTGTATTGAACTCACTGCTCAACAAAGAAAAGTATTAGCATGTCCACGTTACTGTGAAAGCTTTCTTTCCCATTATACTCCACTTCATCTAGGATTTCACATGTAAGGACAACAGATTGACTTTTCTTTTCTGATAAAGGATGTACCAAGTGATGAGAGACACCCAAAGACACACACTCTGCCAGATTCTACCTGATAATAATTGTTAATAATTTTGCACTTTTATTTATTTTTTTCTACAAATGTTTAATTTCTTTTGTTGTTCAAAAGTATTTTTGCACGATGCAGACATGCAATCATGACCATCAGTGCTCCATTTTCTTACAATAGTTGAGGAAATGTATTATGCATTTTGTTTACCAATTCTTTTTCTCTTTTTTAATAATTCATCTAGAAACTGTGGTAGGAGGGGCTAACATGTTTTATGCAGTGAAATTCAGCTTTAGATTAAGATACTTAAGCCTATTTGTTCACAAGGTATATATACACACGTTTATTTTCATGAGAACTAACATTTAAGCTCCTGTTAATGTTAACAGGGAAATAGTTGATGTAGTCCTTGGAGTCTAGAAAGCTGATTGCCACTAGCTACATCTATACAAGCAAATTAAACAGAGAGTAAACGTAGGCATAGGTATTACATGTTAGTCATCCACACTGTTAAATTGTCCAAGGTCTAGTTTTAGCTTATTCTGGACAGTGCTTACCTGAATAATTCCCAGGCATGTTTTGAAACATAGAGTAGATCAGAGACTATTTACAACAGGTAACTTGGATGGTGCCCACCTGTTTTGGACACAGAGAGTAATAATAAGGACATAATTATACTATACTTGTTGACCTCCAGGCCTGCATGGTTCAGGTTTGCTTCAAGTTTTGCTTTGGTTACCCACAGATAGATGTTTACTGCCACCTGGAACGCTCTAGCAAGCCCTGTTCAGCCCTCAGTGCTCTCTCTAAAAGGACACAAAACTCCCCTACGTTCTCTACTGTATCTGTGAGCAGTCTGTAGATGTTTCATAGAACTTAGTGTACCTCAAATGATACTAGATATTATGTGAGGCTGAGTGAATCAAGACCCAGATGTCTCCTTTAGGGTGAGCTGAAAAGCTGTCCAGGTTCTATTAACTGTATTGTCAGAAGAGTCTCATATGGCATCAGGCTACTGAATATGTTCTAGGAATCTTAAATAATTTTAGCTCAGGATTGCTCAGTTTAGGCCAATTTACAAAGGTCTATATTTAAAGCCTCCTTTTCAGGAAAAGATTATAAATTTTTAGGGTACTGTGAAGGCGATTTTAAGTTGTTTGTTTTGGGATGAGATGACTTGCCTTCTGCAAGTACTCTTTCTGGCCAACGAATATAAAGATACTCTATGTAACTAATTCAGAAATACATGCCCATACTGTAGATATTCAAAGTTATCAATCCCCACTAATGTATTGCATTATAATGACTTCTCTTTCCAGGAGTATAAACAGCATTACTAAGCTGTTTGTTTTGCCAGTGTACCATAACACCTTCGATCATATTTATGTAGTCAGATATTGTTTATATATATGTAGATCTCCCACTTGCTTTGAGAATTCAGCTGACCTACCACAGGTACTCGTGGCTACCTCTGATGACAAGGTCAATTGTTTGCAAGCCTTGCCATTTCCTTGCAGCTTCTTCTTTATATTTACCCACAGTTTTCCACTTGTGTGACAGCATGTGAGTATTGTGCTTGTGCCTCTTTCAATCCTTGGACATTTTCCAGCTTCTCTACTAACTGCAGTGGCTATGTTGCCAGCTGCTCTAACAGAGTTGTAATCATAAACTCGTTGTTATACTGTCTAGTTGGGTTTGTCGCTTTTTGCTAATGTCAGCATGGGATTGAATTGGAAGTTTTCTGGCAGTTTCTGGCCCTTTTATACACACAATGTTCCTGTCTCTTCTCATTTCTTCATGTGACTGAGGAAATGTGTTTGGTTGCACTAGGCTCTCTACAGCTGTTTGCGACACCTATTTAGTTTAAATTAAGCTTTTGGGGAAGTGAATCTCAAACATATGATGCTTTGACTTCTTATTTTTTCTGTCTTCAGTTAACAATTCCAAGAATTCGTTGTCCACCATTTGTATTGTGTAAACCGTACTTGTAGCTTTCAGGATTCCTTCTCAGCCCGTAAGAAGCTCAAGTCTGATGAAGCCAAGAGCTGAATGGGGAGAATATTTATTTTAAAGATGTCCTCCTTAAATTTTGGAAGTTTGAAGATGTCCCATAGTAACCTTTCTGTCCATGCTTTCGTCAGCGTCTCATAGATCTCTAGCATGCATTTGAATGTCCCATGGAAACTGGTATCAGTGACATCCCTTTCTTCTCTTTGTCTTTGTCTTTTTCCCCCAGTTGACTTCCTTGCAAATGGAGAAGATCAGGAACCATCATCCTCTTATTCCCTCATCTCAGCCTTGAGGAGTCAACTAAAATCCTGTGGTCCTTGTACTCCCTTTGCATCTTTGCTTTAAAAAGAAAATTAGTCCTTCCTTCTGTTGTGTTGCTCTCCCCACCTACCCATTTTATAGTAGTAAAAACAGGCCTCCTTGAATCTCCTACGCCATCTTATGTGTATTCAGATCACCATCTCATACATATTGAAATAATTCCCAGTGTTTGGAATATTTTATTTCGTTCCTCAATACCTAATATTTTCAAGTTTCTATGACTTGCTGTATTATTCTCTTTAATGCATTACACATATAAATATGTATATGTGTATAGACAGATACAGTGTAAATTCAAACTGATTTGTGACTGGAAACAGGTGTGGATTTACTAAGGTGGATAGTGTAAGTGTAAGCTTAAGTGTAACTGTAGCCCAGATTAATAAACCTGAGGGTAGCATGCAGTTTCCCAGTCCTACTGTGTAATGTCTGTTTTCATGTAAACTACCCCAAATTTCCTTCCTTCCTCTTTTTTTTTGCCAGTGAGGAAATTCAAGTTTCTATTCTTACCTCGACTTGACAGCAACTGGAGCTATCACAAAATCACAGGGCTTGGGAAAGGGCCTTGGAGGCAGTGGTTGTCAACGGTTGTATGCTAGGCATGTATCTCAGACATGGAAAACAGCACTCCTGGAGAGCTATGATAGGCTGGGCAAGGGAAAGAAATCCCGTTGTGTCTCATATCTGGTACTTCACGTACCGCTTTACATGTGAGTGGCTATAGGCCCATTGCATTCCTATTTCCTGGTATTTCAAAAGTATGTTTTTGTTGTTAAGATTCTACCCTGTAAGCCTTTACTTTTAGTTTGACCTTTTTCAGAGCCAAGACCATGCCATCTTCCACCTAATTAGCTATTTCTTCGGAGGTATTTTGTGAGCATGTCTCATTTCTCAGTTTTAGATTCTGAACCTGATTTGATGAACTAATGATCCTATTAGTAGACTCAGCATGGTAGTGACATTTTCAGAAATAGTATATAGGAAAAGATTGGGAAGTAGGTTGTGTTTTTTACACATTAGTCATATTCTTCCTGCTCCATCCTTCCAAAGAATCTGCATGGTGACATTTTGAGGATAAATAGAATAAAAATATTTTATAACTGGGTGGCAACATTCTGCTGATTCTGAGCTTGCGTGGGTAAACTACTCTTCGGGTCAGAATATCTTGCTTCATTCCTAATTACCTAAGGGTGGGTTTTTTTACTGTCTGCAACATTTTGCTGTATTTGTTTTCATTTGAACTAAATTGTGGCTGGAAATATCCTTTCTATTTCTTATTACGCCAATTTTCTATTCCACTTTTTATGAAAAAGTCAGACTCTGACTTTAACAGCTAAGCTGTGGCTTGAGCAGCTAAGGACTCAATTGGTATTCAGGGGTATGTTTCCAAATTTTAAATATTAGTTCTGCAATTAGAGGGAGACAGTTTCCCTGCGGAAGATAGGAGTGGGAGGCAGCAGCCACAGGGAACGAAAAGATTTGGTGATATGTTTTACTGCTTTGATAAGGGCTGTGATTTTAATCAGTCTTCTACCAAACTGGACAAAATCATTCCACTTCTGAGTAGCCCTGGGTATATAGTGCAGATGCAATACTCAGCGAGGTGGTGAATGTGAGCAGAGCTGACAGAGAAAGCATGACGTGACGTTCTCATGGTTAGCAGATATGAAAATTGGCACCTGGATATTTCCTGTTTAAAATTAGTGATGTACTATTTACTGCTGTTATCAGTGCTATCAGAAAACCTATTAAGTAACAAACATTGTATTAAGTCCTTACATTCACTGCTTCATCTGGGTATGATTCTGATTAACTACTATGATTAGAAGCAGTAGGAGTACTGTTAAAGTTATACACCTCACTGCACAGATATTCACAAGAAAAAGAATCTTAATGCGAATCTAGCTTAGACGAAAGCATTGGTGAATTTGGAAAACTAACTCCATTATTTTCAGTCAATGCTAATTGAGGAAAGGACGCATGACTTATGACAGAACTAGCTTTCCATGTATCTAATGTGACTGTGATTTGCGCATAGTACCAAAACATCACAAAGAATTGGTATTATGATTATGTACTTCCAACTCCAAAGGATTTTTTAAGTTCCTGGCATAACTGACTATACTTATTAGTCTTGTATTTTAAATTCAATATTCTCATCAAACAAAAAAATCAAATTTAAGGTAAAGCACTTTTCCTCTTTTTTATAATGACCCTATTTAGACATTTCGAAGTAATGACTGAAAAATACTATAATCTTTTAATGGTCTTGTTCTCTTAAAAGACCTCATCTGTTCTAAAATTATATTTTTCTCCTTTCTGTAGTCTTTGCATCTTACACAGCACTGCTAAATTTTTAGAGGTGTATTTAGACTTTTCTCCAGACAACTTGCTACATCCACTTTGATATGACTGACCATATACCCTACATTTTGGAATTGTACCTTGCCTATCCTCTGTGCTGCTTTAATATCTCATAAGCAAATAAGTGTCCACTGAAAAACAAGACAAAACAAACAAAAAACCCCACCCAAACAACCTACACTTCTCTAAGTTATAATTTGTCATATCTTTCTTTCTTTCTTTTTTTTTTTTTTAAATCTTCATGAAACCCATTGGCTACACCTTTCTTCCTTGAATTTGCATTTGCTGTCAGTCTAATGACTTACACTTACTAGGATTTACTCTTTGGAATAGTATTTAAGGTCCTCTCAGTTCATCTTCTATTCCTGTATAATTTACTTCCATTTTATGATTCTCTTCCAGAACATCTAGAGTGCTCTTAGACCTTTTCTTTCACTCTTCTTTTTGACCTGAAGCCTTTCACATATGAACTTATTATTACCTAGAACAGTGTTAACATCATCTTGCTCCTCCAATTTTTAGATGCCTCTTTGAACATTTTGCTGCAGAAGAATTTCGTATAGCAAAATGTTTTTTATTTTTATTGTCTTTTTTTTTCTACAGATCTGTGTTTTCAGTATCCCCAAACACTTAAGAGTCATGGAGTCATTCAGATTAGAAGGAACCTTCAGAAGTCTCTAGTCTAAACTCCTGCTTTTACATTTCACCCATCTAGTAGTTCACCTAGTAGTTGATCTAGTTGTTCAGTAGATCATAACATGCCAACTTAAAGACATACAAGAGACCTTGTCAAAAGCCTCGCTAAAGTCCAGATACAAACCAGTTACTGCTTTCCTTTCATCCACAGGGCTAGTCATTTTATCACAGGAGGCAATCAGGTGGGTCAAACATTTTGTCCTTTGTGAATCCATGCTGGTACTTCCTGGTCACCTTCTGCTTCACATGTCTAGAAAAGGCTTCCAAGAGGACGCGTTCCATGATTTTCCTCAGGAATGAACTTATGTTGACTGCTTTGTAGTTTTATGGCCTGTTGTTTTTGGTTTTTGTTTTTTTTTTTTAACCTTTTGAAAATCTGTGCAACATTTTTCTTTCTTTATTTGAGGACTTTTCGAAGTTGAGAAATAGTAGCCTTGCAATGACATCAGCCAGCTCTCTCTGCAACCTTGGATGCATCCTTGCAATTTCCATAGATTTGAGAGGGGTTTGATTTCTCAAGAGAGCCCTGGCCTGGTCTTCTTGCAGCACTGATAGTTCCCCTCTTCCTTGAACATTTTCCAGGCACAAAAGCCTGAAAGGCTATGTTTGTGAAGACAAAAGAAAAGAAGGTGTCAACTACTCAGCCTTCATTGCATTCACTCTCACTGAATCACCTGCCCTACATTTTGCTTGTTTCTTTTACTATTATTATAGCAGTAGAAGTTTTCCTACTTGCCCTTGATGTCTCTTGTCAGATTCAACATGAGTTCGGCATTGGCTTTCCTAACACCATCCTTCACACTCTGGCAATATTTCTGTATTCCTCCTCTGCAGCCTATCCTCACTTCCACCTCCTGATACATCATTTTTTGCACTGAGACTGAGTTGTGAGTTCCCTGTTTAGTCAAAACTGTCTACTGATATATCTGATTGTACTTCAAGCTTATTCATTTTGTATTCCCTTAATTTATTTATTAAAATTATATCTTTGCAAGAAATTCCTAAATCTTGTAGTCAATATTCTGGTTAGAAACATAAAATCATAGAAACATTTAGGTTGGAAAAGATCTTTAAAATCACCGAGTCAACCATTAACCTAACATTATCAAGTCCACCACTGAACCATGTCTACCCGTCTTTTAAATACCTCCAGGGATGGTGACTCAGCCACTTCCCTGTGCAGCGTCTTCCAATGCTTGACAATGCTTCCAGTGAAGAAATTTTTCCTAATATCCAGTCTAAACCTCTTGAGGCACAACTTGAGGCCATTTCACTTGGGAGAAGAGACCAATTCCCACCTCGCCACAACCTCCTTTCAGGTAGTTGTAGAGAGCGATAAGGTCTCCCCTCAGCCTCCTTTTCTGCAGACTAAACAACCCCAGTTCCTTCAGCCGCTCCTCATAAGACTTGTTCTCCAGACCCCTCACCAGCTTCGTTGCCCTTCTTTGGACACACTCCAGTACCTCAATGTCTTTCTTGCAGTGAGGGGCCCAAAACTGAACACAGTACTTGAGGTGGCGCCTCACCAGTGCCGAGTACAGCAGGACAATCACTTTCTCAGTTCTGCTGGTGACACTATTTCTGACACAGACCAGGATGCCATTGGCTTTCTTGGTCACCTGGGCACACTGCTGGCTCATATTCAGCCGGCTGTCGACCAACACCCCCAGGTCCTTTTCTGCTGGGCAGCTTTCCAGCCACTCTTCCCCAAGCCTGTAGAGCTGCATGGGGTTGTTGTGGTTCAAGTGCAGGATTCAGTTATCTATCATCTCATTATCCATTTACAACTTCGACAATAATTGTGCAATTCTTTTTAATACCTTATGAAATTAAACACAGATTAAATAATATTTAACAAATTAATAAAAATGTCAGGTGTTTAAAATAAAAGTGAAGCAAGTCTCCTTTCTTTAGTCATTAAAGAGTCTTCCTTCTATATGTGTGTTTTTCAGTCACTGGAAGTGGGGATTTAAGAGGAAGGATGACAAAGAGCGATTGAAGAGTTACTGTTGATAAGCTCTATACCTAGCTTGTCCAGTATTTTAATTCCTAGTTCAGATACAGTAGATACTTCTCCATGCAAGTTTGCATCCATTTTACCAAGACGTCAACACAAATAATCTTATAATTTACTTGGATGGTACACTATGCAATAGTCTCTGCACAGCCTACTGAAAATGTACACTCTGGATGTTCATTTTTACTCCCATCTTTTTTGTTCTTGAAGGATTCAAATGATTTTCAACATTCTTACAATATAAAGACAAGCAGCTTAATTTTTTAAATGTCTATTTTTTTTCTTCTTAGTTCTGCCACCCCTGATCACATTTATCAATTTCTTCTTACAGTGTAAATGAAAAACATTAAAGACCATGGTCCTTACTTGTACCATTCTTCTAGCTCTACCTTTCCTTAGCATGTCACGTGGATGGAATCTGAGAAAATTTGTTAAGCTTATTAACCAACAGTTGTAAAATCCATCCTTCCCTGGTGCTTTTCAATTATGTAATTTTCTTTTGCATTCTCTGCTCACTTCATTTTCATAAATGACACCTCTTCATGTATTGTTACAGATGTATTTGTCTAACCATGGTGCTTCAAAATTTTCATTGTTGACTGGAACCCCATTGTGCTCAGTGCTGGAAACATACAGATCAATAGTGAAGCAAACCTGTCTCTACTATGAAAAGTATAAGAATAAAATGAGACAACATATGGATACAGACAGATGGAACAAAAAACATACAAGAAGGCTTATTTTCCCTGTTTTATGAATATGTTCTGATTCCACCATTTTTTTTTTAATGTGAATTTTCATTTAAACTGACTCGTGTCTGAGAAGTAAACATTTTTTAAAAGTGACATTGGTTTTACATCAAAAAAAATCTACATAGTTGTTGCTTGTGTTTTAATACCTACAGGTATGAACTATGAAGGACCATAAGAATAACTTTAGCATTAAGGGGACATTGTCATTGTTGGAACTTTTTTGGAGAGGCTGGACAGCAATTGTGTTGTCTGTATTTTACTCACATGTCTCCAACTAATGACTTTCTGATCTGTACCATTCTATTATAGGGACAGGCATAAGCCAAATTTTGATCTATAATTGGGTTACTTTGGGATAACTGACATATTTGCAGGGTTACTATCTTTTTAATCTTATTGTATTTCACAGTATTATTTTAGTTGGAGAACCCTTAAACTGCTTTTATCTTACTATCCTCTGAATTTGAAAGCATATTATATTTCTTACTTCTAGAACGCTACTTCCAGTTCTGCATATGCTCTATTTTAGAGAGGGAGGATAAGCAGATAAGCAACAATGATTCTGGGACTCTTCCTGCGGTCATAAAACTTAGGCATAATGGTTTGCTCAGATCTATGACAGAATTCACAAATGGCATTCTTCTGAATTCTGTACAGACCACATGTTGTAAAGTGTCATTAAGATGGACTGTGTGATCCTCAGCATGCTTCTGCTGAAAGTAAGGAAGGGTAAGGAAGTGGTGAGTGTAGCTCTAAGGGAATGAAATCTATTTTAAAGCACTGGTTATTATAGAAGGCAGCTTAGATAACTTTGACTCAGCTGGACATCCCTGCATGAATACTCTGTGTAGATGGCTCCTTTCAGGCATAGAGGACATGCCCTCATATGCCCCAAGGGAGGGCTGGGAATGGTACCAGTTAAAGTCTAAGTGTAGAACTTGCTGAAAAGTAGGTCTTTTAATTTAGAGGAAATTTTAAGGGAATGTTAAAGTTCATTTCCTGTCCACATTGAATCAAAAGCATTTGCCCTCCCTATACATCTAGTGGTAGTGCTTGGATACTGTAGCTGCTTAGGGCAATTGGTGTTCCTGTCAATTTCCCAAATAGTCCCTGCCATTAAACTGATGATACTGTCATTTCCACTGGGCAGTTGCAGAGGACTTGGCTCTTGAGCAGCTGTATGAATCTTATTTGAGTATTTGATAGTTTGTGAGATCCCTGTCCCTATGGCAGACCTACCTGGAATTAAAATGGTTCCCTGGAAACCCAGCTCTGCAGTCAGCGAAAGGTTGTTAAACCCAAGATGCTTGAAATGAGACCGTTGGGCTCAATGAACTATGTGTTTCTGTGTAACTTTATTTTGTCAGGGCTTATTTGACTAGCTGTACACGTTGACAGCTGCCGACAGACAAATACCTTATCAGTGGTCTAAACAGTGTGATTGTTCTAACAGAGAAAAATGGATTGTACTTGATGCATTTATCAAGTCTTTCAAAATAAACTCTCAACACTACAGAAACGCATCTGACTCTTTCACAAAACTTATGTACGGTAATTGGAGATATTCATCATCATTCCCCATTTCCTTCCTCATCTCAGTTCTGGTTTGGTCTGTGAAGCTTTTGAGATCAGAGATAAAGATAAACCATAATGTGGTGTTTTGGATACTGCTAAGCAAAAAAAGAATCGTACGGAAAATTGTTTTCAATTTCACAAAGCCAGAAACACCTCATTGTCATGGGAAACATAAATTTGAGCCTGGGTCTGCTACAACCTAAGCAAAGTTAAATGGGTTCAAACCCAGACTATGAAGCATGTCCATAAGCATTCCTGTAAAATTCTGTTTTCAGACAGGTGTTTTAATAATTCAGATTTTCTTCCAATGAGGAATTATAAAAGATATAAAATAATTAAAATTACTGGGGCATAGAGATGCCCTCTAGTTTGCTCTGCTTCATCCACAATCTGTTGGTCTTGTCACAATCAGCGAGTAGCAGTGTTATAGATATGCCAAAGCCCCCCAAAACCTAATGCATCATCATCTACAAGTGCTTTAACGCCCATGCCAGAACTGCTGCCTCCTCACCAACTCCAGTGGTTTACTGGGAAAGTTGCTGTATACCAGGTTAAGTTATGAACAGGAGATCCCTCTCACTACAACTTCTCCCACACACACCAGAGTCACCAGGGTAGACAGATGAACAGTGAAGTATCTCAAAGAGTGTCAGAAAACAGACTTCAGAACGGAATTCTATCAACCCAGGAAAACCTACTGTCTCATCCCTTCAAACCAAACTCTCAGTGATAATAGGTGTTCCCAAGCTGCAGTCCTGACATCTGTGCTATGAAGTTCTCAAATGTGTCATGTCACTGTAACATAGAATCATAGAATCATAGAATCATAGAATGGTTTAGATTGGAAAGGACCTTGAAGATCATCGAGTTCCAACCCCCCTGCCATAGGCAGGGACACCTCCCACTAGACCAGGTTGCCCAAGGCCACGTCCAGCCTGGCCTTGAACACCTCCAGGGATGGGGCCTCAACAACCTCTCTGGGCAACCTGTTCCAGTGCCTTACCACCCTCAAAGTGAAAAACTTCTTCCTAATGTTCAATCTAAACCTGCCCTCTTCCAGTGTGTAACAACCCATTGTTTTCTGTTACGAAAACGAATGAGCTTGAATTTATGCCATTTGCTCAAAATTAACCTCAAAGTGTTAATCCTGTGATATACTTTTGTTTGGAAACGTTCTCACTGTTTCTCAGATGTCTCCAGCAAGCTATTGGTTTTCTGTTTGTTTGCTTGGTTTTGTTTTGTTTTTCCCAGTGAGGTTTCTTAGAGGAATAAAATTTAAGTGATCGCATTGTATGTCTGTCTATCCCTTCCCTTTGCTTGTCCATAATTTTTTAACCTGTCCACCAAGTTCAACGAACTTTGACATAGACACAGTCGTTTCAAAGATACTCTATTCCTAGACATATTGTGCAAACAGACAGCTAAGTATTTGAGAGAGAACGTACAGCTGTCTGCAGTATGACCTCAGCCCTTATTAAACAGTAGGGAATACACATGGAAGAACCGCATTACGAAAATGTCAACCATTGGATACATTTTATGTGGAAGTCATATCTTCCTAGATAACAACAGAGACAACTCCAGAAGAAATAAAAATTTATAATTTTTCTCTGTTCATGAAGCTATTGTTTTTAGTTTTTAAAAAGTTTCTGTCTCTGTTTATAACACGTTTCAGATGTACATTTCACCATTAGTATTATTTTTTCAAACACCTCACCCTACTTTTCTCTTTTTACATTCTCACTCTGTTTTCTTTTTCCTCTCCCCAAGAAACTTAGAAATACTCAGTTCACACTCAACACCTGGATAGGGGCTGTATGAACCAGAATGAAGTTTCCTTTAAAGTTTCTGGCTTCTACAGTATCTGGCCTCTTGCATTCAGTTGTTTTTCCCGCATTAGCACAAAGGGAGCTCTTTTGGACATTAACTTTACCATCTGATGTGCTGTTTTCTGTAAACTACCCTGAATCACCTTTACAAGAGCTGTGCCATGCTGTGAACTTAAGTGTTGCAATCTGGACAGATATGTGTGTTCTAAGTCACAAACAAAGTTGTCAAGTTAATAACATATAAATAATGAACAGGAAATCCTTTTATCTTGTGCTGAGTTCACTTTTTCCAGAACATGAATGCATAACGGAGAGCCAGTAAAACTCAGGAAAAAATGAAAGGAAACAAAGGAAAGTAAGGTCAGGCATCTTGCTCAGTGCAAGTGCTAATCTGAAAGCAGATGGAGTACATCTTCGTACATCTTCATACACAACATCCTGAGACACTCTACTCAACAGGCCAGCCCATTTGATGAAGTACATTGCTGTCCTGAATTTTAATATGGCAGGTGTACTTTTAAGTCTTTTGTACTTGAGGACTATGGAAGAATCACAGTCGACTCCTCCATCTACCTTTATTTGTTGATCACGTGTAGGAAAAAGAGAACATAAAGAGGTCCTCACCCATACATCCGATGTGTCACTGTATGCAGGTACAACGTTGAGTGAAGTGCCAAGCTCAATACACGTGAAAGGATTTTACACAGAATAATAATGAAATATCCATAATAAAAATATTTTTACCTTAGTCATACATCAAAACACTTACAGAGGGGGGTGGGCTTTCTGTATGCACCTAAATTTGGGATCCACAAGCTGTCACGTGGTTTCATTGCAGCCAACACATGTCACTGTCCCTCCGAACCAAACTTGTGTGGAAACAGCTGTTCCCAAACCACCATTGTGGCATAATTCAATTCTATTTCTGAAGTCATTATGGTAAGCCCGTTGCCATGACAACATAACACTCTCCATTGCTAATGCGTGTGTCTCAGAAACAATTAGAGAAGTACCACTATCCCAAAATTAACTTTAATTAGATTAGTTCAAAAATTAGTCTCTAATACTATACATCAGGGGGAAGTGTGTGATAAATCTTTTCTTTAATAAATGATTCCAGGCAAAAGTAGTTTGATTCAGCTATATACCCCTTACTTTTATAGCTGTTGACCTTTTAGTTGTACATAAGAAAAAAAGAAGGTGAAATCAACAATTCTATTCCTCCTGTTTGGGAATATGAAATAATCACATTTAACCAGGAAGACTTAAAAGGAAAGTGCATATTTGCTTGTTAAACACCTTACTTCTCCGGAATATTTTTAAATGTTCAGCTAGATCTAAAGGTTTTTAGGTTCTTACTGCAATTATTATTATCTTTTTCTCCTTGTATTACAGTGCTTACTAACATGGGAATTCACTACAGGATGCCTCTGATTACACAAACTTGTCCCTCCACAAAAATATGCATCATTTGCCATTAAGATAAGTTTTCAAGTTTCATTCCACATGATCTTTATCCCATCTAAATTTTAATTATATGTTTTTCAGATTTTTTTTTTCTTATCTTTCCTGGTAGTCCTTTATCCTAATTTACTGTTTGACTGAAGATAGAGACAATCCAACAAAATACTGTTAAGATTGGTGGGACTGACTGATGTCCCTGACTATCACCCTTCCAGTGGGGTTCTGCCAAGCCAATGAGTCCTTTCCAGCCCTGAACTCCTGTAAAACAGCAATGTTTTCACCTGGCATGGTGTGGAAGCAGAGAAGGTTGGAGATTTTCAGCATTATATATGCAACCAGACATTACATATTCACAAAAAAAAATAAATTATTCTTCACACCGAGTTTGTTGTAAGATCAACTCTCCCGAAGCTGTAGGTTCCATGTTGCTCCATTACATTTCTGAACTCCTTATTTGATGTGTGTCACCATAACAACGTGCGCTTGTCATGTCACAGAGCAAGAAGTGCAATTGTCTTGAAATTAATTTCTTGTTTATTTAAAAATGTGTTGTATGCTAATATATTTTTTTCCTTTTTGTGGGTGGACAAAGCCATCATTCAAAAATAATTAGTAACAGAAAAGCTCACTGCATTATACCTGAAGTACATTTTAGCAAGTTTAAAAAAACCCAATCCTAACAGTAGATGTATATCTTCCTCTTTTTTTTTTTTAATATAATAACAATAATAATGGTAATACGGCATCACTTTTCTTTATGTTCTTTCTCAATGTCTGGAAAAGCCACAATGTTGGATTTGGAACAGTTGAAAGATGATAGCATGAATTACTACTGTCTTCCTTACTCAGTAATTTCTCTAAAATAGTATTAGCTGGAGAAATGAGGTCTTCCTGAAGAAAACAGGGTAATTCCTAAACAGCCCTCAGCAAAACTGATTCTTGCACATCTGCAATAAAGCTGTTTCCTCTGCTGAGAGACAGCTGGTCTGAGCTCTGTCTCACCTTGTAGCTGTAATGCCCATCACTGAAGTATGGATTCAGCCTACCTAAATTCAGTGCCCATAATAAAATAGAATAAATCCAGGTGTTCTTGACAGAAGCATGGATGATCATTTTGTCAGAATTTTGACATTTTTGAGGTCACAGAAGAGTCCAAAATAAGGGCTGGTTCAAAAGCCTGGTGACCCCAGAAATTGGTCTGACACTGAGAGAGCAGTTAGCTCTGCTGGATCATGAAGAACGCTGTCAGAGCAATCCTGGCTTCACACCATTTACACATTTTCCATTCTCACATGGCCTCTCGGGAGCATAGCTTAATTTATGTTGGTCGTATGGATATGGATATAAGCAGAAGTACCTCACCTGTGATGAAATCCCATCTCCAACTTGAAGAGATCCATGCATCATGATGGCATCCAAACTCTCTGAACTCAGCACTGAAATCAGATTCTTCAGGACAGACCTTCTGGTGGGAAATGGTGTAGAACCTTTACAGTTTCTCAACGATAAATGTGATTGTGTATGTACAAGCTTTGAAGAAAAGTAATTCTTTAGATACGATTGAACACTTTCAGTTTCTCTGAAATCTGTAAGTCCCTCTATGAGGGTATTAAGGCTATCTGTCAGCAGGTGCATTCAGAGTCCTGTAAGAACCTGAGCAGATGCAAAATCACTCAGGTGCTACTGAGCTGTTTGACATGGAAATCCCACTTGGACCATCTTCTCTAAAGGTTTTATCTTGCACATGATTACAGAAGGTATATAGAAGATTAGGAGTTGTGCACAAGATAACCCGAGACTGCTCACTCTAGGGCTGGATGGATGGTGGTCCCTCTTGTGTTTTACAAACACTCTATTGATTAAGGGACTCACCTGAGTAAAAGACACTTGTCAAGTCTCTGCTGTGCCCGGTTTGGAATTATTTTTGAGACATGGCATTAGGATTCCTCCTCTATCTCTGTTTGTAGTTCCCTCTTACCTCATTTAGACACCTAACCACTCAACTTGATAGCTTCCATGTATTTTACTATTAGCTGTCCCCCTCTTATCAAGCACTGTGTTGGGAGGCTGGGCACATATTTTGTGATTGTGTGCAGCCTTTACTCTCAGAGGAACTAAAATTGAGTGTTGAGCATCCAGAGAAGTACATTTACAGATTTTTTTTTGCTCCTGCTTTTGCAATAGGCAATGGAAAACATCTGGAATACAAATACAACAAAAGTATTACCAAGGCTGATTCAGACAGTCCCTGAATGATATGTGAGTAGAACACTATGTTGCAACTTGTGTAGTCCTGGTTTTACTCTTTTATTAAAAAGACAGTTAAGCTTAATGAGCAAAGAGTCGCTTTGCATTTGTTGTTGGTGCTTGTGAACAAATAAAGCGGTCCTGTGGCTGCTGTACCTTCCATGATGACGAGTAGGAAGGTAGCAAGGAAGATGTGTGTTTCTGCTGAAGCTATTGCTGGGTTGTTAATTTAGCCAAATGGTGTTCTCTTCCCATGGAGGTGTGGGAGAGTGAAGAGCAGGGCATTTAATATTGTCTATGTCTACTTTAGCAGGTACTATAGTGCAACAGAAGGTCGCTAGATCAAAACAACTAAGGCTAAAGGCCTTACATATGCATCACGTGTGGTTCCAGCATATACAAATGTAGGACTAGGATCCCTTGGGCAAAATGTCCACAAACTTTGGTTCAATTCTGTCTGAAGGACCAGTGATTGGTTTGGGCTTTTATGTCCCCGTTAGAGGTTGAAATACATTTGTAGTGCAATTCGAACAGATCTTCCGTTTCTGTTTCCTCGGAAAGGATGTTTGTTCATGTACACCAAGTCCTCTCTCAAATGGAAACAATATGCAATAAATGTGGTCACTGGAGATTTGTTTCAAAACTACATTATTGCTCCATCCCAAAAGCTAATATAGATGCAGGTTTTGATGAATAGGCTTTATTTACTGATCTAGAAAGAGCTGCAGCTGAATAAGCCGGGATTCTCTCAGGACCACCACAAAAATATTGATCCTCTTGACAACTTTTCCAGCACAGGTATTCCTGGTCAGAGCACAGTCGCCTCTGGCACTTTGTAAATGATACTTAACGTAGATTCATGGTTTACATCAAAGTTACTCTGAAAGGGAGAATAATGTTGGAGATGAGAATGATAAGGTGACAGAGATGTGCCTAGAGTAAATAAGTATTTTCAGTGCCCATTTCTTCCAAGCTGAATATGTTTGGAAGAATTCAACGCTTGTCAGTAGCTTATGTCATGATGGATTTTATTGCCTAATTATTCTGATAGTTCATTCTTCTGTCTCTTGTTAGGTGTGTTCTGGTTCCTAGAGTCGTCAAGCTGGATAGTGCCCTTTGTCAGAAGAGTTTTACACAAGCTTTTACTAAGTATAATCTACATGGATAGAACATAAACCCTGGTTAACTTTCTCCATCAAAGTAAACTGAAAATAATTTTTTTAAAGGACTAAATATCTTTCTTTTTATTATTTTCCATACTGTACATAATGGCTCATTTCATATCTACACAAAAAGTCAACTGAAATATTTGAAACCAGCTAGCTTTTAAAGAAAAAAAGTACAGCATCTAAGTGGACTAAACACTAAAATGTCTTTTACCAGTTGAACTTGAACCTGAAGAGAGATGAGGAGTGTGAAGGTTACAAAGAAAGACAGGGAATCGGGGTTTCTGGGTCAGTTGGGTGTGGTGGTAATACAGCAGCATACAGGGATAATTTAGAGACAGTGGTTTTTATATGCTGTAATGAGGTGGAATGCATAATTGCTATAGCTAAAGTTTTGAAACCACTCACCGATGTACAGGGAAGTAAAAGAAGAAACAACTCTAATGGTTGAAAGGTCAAGAAGTTTATTCACAAAGCGACAGCAACTTAACACACACTAGAATATTTCATTGCTCTCGTTGATGAGCTTTATAACATAATTAGAGCTTTTTAACCTATATTTTCCTATTTACTGATAACTTTTACTTATATTTTCCTGGCTACCTAGGGAGGTCCCAGTTAACTGGAATTCAGCAAATGTGACTTCCATCTACAAGAAGGGCCAGAAGGAGGATCTGGGGAACTATAGAACTACTACCAAGTTAGGCAGGATTGTTAATCTGCTTGAGAACAAGGTCGAGTGTTGTTGGGTCCTGCGCTTAAGTCACAACAACCCCACGCAGCACTACAGGTTTGGGGAGGAATGGCTGGAAAGCTGCCCGGCAGAAAATGACCTGGGGGTGTTGGTTGCCAGCCGGCTGAATATGAGCCAGCAGTGTGCCCAGGTGGCCAAGAAGGCCAACAGCATCCTGGCCTGTATCAGGAATAGTGTGGTGAGCAGGACTAAGGAAGTGATTGTTCCCCCATACTCAGCACTGGTGAGGCCCCACCTCAAGTACTGCACTTGGGAAGAAAGGTGAAGTCAGCGTGGGTCACTAAGCAGTCACCTTAACTCATGACAGGATTTATTCAAAGCTCGTAGAAGGCAGTGGATATCTCTTGGTGACCTGGAGCTTTGAATCCAGCAGACACAAGAAAGAATTATGGGTCCTAAGTGAGATTTGGCCTGAAAGATTGAGCTGTGACTTTGCATTCATCCTTTTTAATTGAAAGTAATCTATTTGACAATTTAAAAGATGCTGCAGTTGTGAAAAAAAAAAATCAGCACTTTGATGAATGAAAATTTGTTTGCTTTCAATAAATACAAACCGATGGAGTTATTTCCCTTATTTCTGGGACTCAATTATCATTAATGTACTACTTGAGCTTCACACTGGTATAGAAACCACAACTGAAATCCACAGCAGCAGAATAAAACAAAACTTAAATATGCTGTGCGGACCCCAACTTGCATCCCTACGGCTGATATCCCTTTTCTCACTAACTCTAGCATTAAAACTTGATTTGTTTATTATTCCCATTTAGCTCTCTGAAACAAAGCTCTTTTATTACTTTATCAGAAATATTTAGTTTAATACGTTAAAACAAAAATGTTTGTCCTCTTGCTCAAATACCTATTACATAGGTATAGAAACAAAATGAACTTTTTAAAAAATCAGTTTAAGTATGAAACTCTTGAAGGTGTTTTATACTTTTCTGAATTATTTATTTCTTTGTTGTAAATATTCTGTTTTGTGAGGTATAAAGCTTAATGCTACTCAATATATGCACTGAAGGCATTTGGGGTTTTCAAATAGAGCAATATCTGATATGTGGAAAGTAATCTTTGAAGGTTCATATATTGCCACTTCTAACTTAGTAAGCATGATTGCAAGTGCCACTTGGCTCATTAGTACAAGAGTCAGAGTCCAGCCTTGAAGTCTTATTTGAGGCAAACCTGAACGTACCACTTAAAAAAGACAAGTCCAAAAACAATAACCAAGAAAGACCTCATACCAAAGGCACCTAAAAATCACCAGGCAGCTTCAAGTTTGATAGGAAATGTTTGTAAATACGTATATCATCCACATTGTCAAAGCAGTCTTTTGGTCAGAGCTCTTTCCTTACAGGTTTGAGATCTCATTTCCATTTCCATGTTCTGAGGATGATAAATTAACCTTAGAATAGTGATATTAGAGCACTTGGTTGGGGAAGTCATGTGTAGTTCCTGCTCAGAGAATACTAAATGTTTCTGAGAGCAAGGACTGGAACTCAAATCTGCTCCCTCCTTGCCAAACATTGGTACCAATAAACTCCAGACTAAAAAGGCCTTTTGCATTATATGCATATTAGCCATTATATGGCTAAAAATTTTTATATGATGTTCATGGTTTTACCACTCCCTTTACCACTTCTGATTATGTTTTTGAGAGGTTGAGACCTATCCAGCTAGGTATGTATTTTTAGGAAAATATGAATACTACAGATGCAACCTTCAGTCAGCCCTGCCCCATAGAGAAACAGAGGTCAGATGAATGGTTATCTATATGATTTCTGTTCAGGTCACTTCAGAAACATTAATTTCCCCATTAACTTGCAGGGAGCCTAGATAGCTAACCAGAAGCTCCAACTGGGGCCAAGTATTCAGTTTTCAAGAATTCTGATGTGTAATTCAGACATACATCAGCAGATGCTGTAAAACTTGCCTTAAATATACCTTCTTTATTTGAAATACATCTTTCAGTTGTTTATATATGGCCTGATGGTTATATTGAAAAACTGCTAATGCCATTTGCAGACAGGTTCAAGTGCAAGGTTTAGGCATGAATTTAGAATCTGCAATTCTTCACAAACTTTTTGAGAACAAATTTGGGGAAAAGGTGAGCCATTAGCTTAGATTTTTGTAATGCTGTAATTTTGCATGGTGTTTGTACAAGTTGCTGCCTTGTTTTGTTGTGAATTTTGCAATGAGTAATAGCAACAACAATAATAAATCCCTGGCCATTATTTTGCTCTTGTGTTTTGAATCATTACTTTTTACCATGTCCATCAGACATAGTAGGTCACAAAACTCTCAAACGCAATAATACGGCACCATAAAACCTGCAATGACCGTGGTGGGCAGTTCCCAAAGACGTAATTTATATCAGACTGCTCTTCAAAAGTGGTTGAGAGATGATTTGCTTACTGAAGAATTTAATTCTTTCTTAACTCCCTTTAAAGCATTCATAGAATTTTAACAGATGAAATATTTGGCAAAGACGCCTGAAAGATTTTTAAAATATCTCAAAAATGCACCGTGAGATAAATGTTGAGGCCAGTGCAACCAGCAGAAATTCGCACTGGGTAAAGGTTTGTTCCTGTGTCTCTCCACCTGATATTCCTGCTGGTCACTAGGAAGATCTGAAAAGCAGAGTGAGAATAGCATCACAGAGATTGACATTCTCCTCCTTATGGGGCAAATTGATGGTGATGAGCAGAAAATTGCTTCAAGGGTCGTTTTTTTGTGGTTTTTCTTTTCTTTTTTTTTTTTTTTCCTTTTCAGCTTTCTTCAGAACCTGAGCATGGAGAGTTCATGACATCTAGGAGGCTAATAAAAGAAGAGCTAGAATCTTAGAAGGAAGTGTTGATGAGATGTGAGAACTGAAATGTTAAGTGACTTAGAACGGCAAACTTCCAAGTACCTATCCTGCACCCATAGTGGTGGTGAACACTGAAAAGCAATCTCCTTTTATGCTGGAGGTAAAATACATTCAGATGACGATAATGATAATGATGATGAGAGGGAGCATGGGATTTGTCATACTGGATGAGACAAATCTTATGTTCCTTCTCATCTGTTGAGTCTTGCATTTTTGCTGCCTTCGGAAGTGACCAATGTCTGATGCTTGAGGGGAAGTTGAAGAAAAGCCCTTAATGCACTTAACCAGTTGTGTGGAAAGGAAGGTAAGGAAGGGGATATCTTCTTGACCCCTGCAGCTATCAATTTATCCTCTGAAGCATAGTAATAGATTACTTTAACATTCATATTGTTGTTATTACTCATAAAATTATTCAGCCCTTTAAAAGTCTTTCAACGATATTTGACTTAATAATCTCCTGCTGGAGTTAATTCCAAGGGATGACAGCATGCTGTGAAAAGTATTCACTTTCACTATTTTTGCTGTACTTTGCCTTCCATTTATTTCATTGCACATCCTTTATTGATTCATTATGGCATAGGGTTAAAAGTAGGGCCTTATCATTCTGCACTTCGTAAAAATAAATAGAAAGAACAGACCATTCCATTTTCCCACATGAAATAAAATTCAAGGTGTTTTCTTTTTGTGTGTATAATGCAGAGTTCAGTGTCTCTATTTTTCTGTACCTGCAAACAAAAAAGGTAATGATGGCAAAATGTTCCATGATAAAAGACAAAATAATTTTGTGTTTCCTGTAGATGCATTGTGGATTTATGTGGTATATTCTGCATATACTGTTTCCCTGTATATAAGTTTATTATCAATATTTTGATTGATTCCTGAAGAAATTTCAGTAACACCTGAGATATTAACATGGAAAACAATCTCCACCTATCAATTAATTTTTAATTGAGACTGATCATCCTCAAGTTTAAGTTGTGCTCCAGATTTTCAGGTGGAAAGAAGAATGTGGAATATTACATTTTTAGAGGCAGAAGGGAACATTCTGTTTATCCTGCCATACGTACAAATTCATCAAGAGATTCCTATTTTTATATCAAGCTATACATTCTGGAGGATCTGGAATCCTGCTAAACCTGTTTCCTAGAATTAATTAGAGACAACTGCATTTATCTTCATGAATGCTGGACTGAGAATCTTTTGGCATATTTTTCCGATTACATATGAGACTGTCTTGATTCATAGTTGGGATCACACTGTCTAATATAATGTGGTAATAAGAACTAAGAAATATGTACCCAAACATACCAAAGCTTTATTTCAGGAATAGTTAATAGCATACGTAATCTTACAGTTGGTGAAAATTCCCCCAAAATGTACATACCCATATTTGTATATTGACAAATATAATCTTAATTAACCTTTAGCACAAGTAGCTGATGAAGCTACTTTGCTGTGAAATCAGATCCTGAGTATCTACACTGATTCCGTTAAACACAGATATTTTTTTTTTCTTTCTTCCATTCCTAAATCAAAACTAAATTATATTTACCCACTATCTTTATTCCTTTAGGCAACTGTCTGGTAAGAACGGGAGCTGTGCTGCAGGTTTCAGCTTGCAGGTCAGCATGGTCAGTCAAACAGACCGCCTCCAGATGAGCTCCATCCTCAAGGATCCTCCCGTCTGTCCCATTAGCTTTTCCCCAGGGCATGACAATTTGAGCAACAAATGCAGCCTGAGCAACTGTGTATTTCTCCTTCAAGAATGAAGCCTGTCTGCTGCTGCAGCAGGAAGATGAGAAAGGGAAGACTGGAAGAAGAAGGGAAGGGCTTTACTGAAGCCTTTGGTTGCTTCTTGTCTTCTCACCGATGAGAAGCAAGGCACAGCAGTGCGCCAAGTGGGGCAGCAGAAGAGAGGCTACTGAGCACCCGTGGTCCTCACTCTTGGCTGCTGCTTCTCTGCATAGACTCCTGAACCCCAGACAGTTCAGTTTGTGTCCTTCATATTGCTATCATGCTTGAGGTCTGCAAATCTGCAGAAGTACTTCCGGTTAGGTGCATCTAAGCAACCTAGTGTATACCAGAAACCAAACTTTTCTCTGCCTATCTTTCCCGAACATCTATTCATCAGCTGTTTGAAAAGCACCCCTAAACATCTTCTGAGAGCACTGGGGTCTGTGCAAAATTGAATTGCAAGTGTTAAACCTTTTTTTGAAAATAGTACAGAAAGAATTGATGTGTGTTTTCAGAGATCTGGGTTTCCTTCCACAAGGCCTCTTTGAATTAGATGGTTTGATACATTTGCACAGTATTTCCAGATGTTTATCCAGGTGTGCATGTTTCTGTTTAAGCGATAGAAGTGTCCCCACTGCTGACCAGCCCCTGTAATCATCAGTGCTCCATCTGCATCTACATAGTAGCCTAGTATTTTTAAAGCATTCAGTCATTAAGTAGGTGATCCAGTTTCAACTCATTTTTCTGCCTGAAGAAGGGTATTACCTGTGTCCCGCTGGAATGTGTTATGTTCATAAAAATGTGAAGGAGCTCTTGCTCTATTTTGAAGGTGTGTCAGTGTGTATAAAAGATTTCAAGTTTCCCTGGCCTGAAAAGAGAAAGAGCGTAGTGGTGTAACTCTGCACCTCAGCGCTGGGTACTGGTGCCTCAGCGAAAGGGGACTGACTGCAAGGTATTTATGTGAAATTATTGCTTAATTTTGACCTCGGAAATGGCCCTGGGACCAGAAACTGGTATTTTCCAATTGCCTAGTGATGAGCATCCTTGTTTTTCCTCTGTACGGAGCGTACTGGACATTATTTTGTGGTTGTTGAATCCCCCTATTCACTGCAGTGGGTACCTGTATGCCCAGCTGAAGTGTTGAATGTCACAAAGACATGTCATTAACATTGGGTGCTGTAGTACTGCAGCTTTTATGCATTTAAACGTTGGATTGGATCCAGTCCACGATGTCTTTCAATGTCTGACCTTTTTATTTCTTGCTGCTTCAATCTCTGCTGAAGATGGTTTAATTTGTGGCAACGTTATACTCTGTTCGCTTTCTCCATCTTAAAGAAAATTGTTATTTTCAAGTCCTTTTATTTTTTTTGTCAGTACTTTTCCTGCAATAATTATGGCTCCTACTTGATCAAGAGATTCAGAAGCTGGTAGCATGAGTCACTTTTCCTATTCAGCTTCCACAATGTCATGATAATGACACTTTCTTAATCTAAACACCTGCCTGTCCTCTGCGGTACCAAAAGCACCTCCGTTCTCCGTTCCTATAATTTCATTTTGTTTGAGTCTTTTCTTCCTTTCTGTGAAACTGCGATCGTATCATCTACATTTTCTTCATGCAATCTTTTTATTTCACATCAATGCACATCCAACAGGTTACCTCCTTCTGTGCAAATAGTACCTCTAATTGATAGCAAGAATCCACCCTCCAGTTGCTTTTGTCTGCCTCTAATGTAAATCTCATACATACAAATATATATGCTTTGTTTGTTGCATTACAGATGTGCCAAAAACAAAGCAATCAGTTTCATCTCTGAAGAAACTAAATCATGTGTTCTGGGCACTTGGAGAATTGTGACATCTGGAGATAGAAGGGAAGCTGATGGGTCAGGCTGTTCACTCCTTTCCCATTGCCAGATTGTTCTCAACAATATATACTTAACATTGTGCATCCCATTTTTAAATGTAGCTTCTTTTCATTCTACTTAAATCCAAAAAACTGAGAGACAGATTACTACTTTATAGCAGAAAAACTCTCTTTGACTCTAAGACGGTTCTGGCTTTTAGATTTATTTTATTGAGTGTACAGACAGAGATGAAGTGCATTTCATTTTTATAAAGAACTAAAATATTGGTAACATGAAATCTGAGCTGAATCGGGAACTGGTCCAAAAATACTAACAAATTTGTGAATATTCAGGTTCTGAAAAATGTGTGATGACTTTGTCAAAGACTCTTACTTGGGACCTTTGGTTATAACTTCCATACCCTGAGCCAAATAACTCTTATGGTGAGCTACAAATAGGCTGAATACTCAACCATTATAAATCCAGTATCCCCGCTGACAGTGCTGCTTGGCCAATTTGCACCAACTTAGGATCTGTCCTTTTGATCTGGCCATATTTTTTTGATGATAAGCATCTCTTTTTCTCTTTTATGCCCCTAAGCATGGATAGGTGAGCAAAAGTNTATGATAAGCATCACAAATTAGGACTGGACTTTCAGAAAATCTCTTTTTCTCTTTTACGCCCCTAAGCATGGATAGGTGAGCAAAAGTTTTCAAACATTAGCAGCTCTGACTTTGGCCGTAATGGCTGATGTTTCAAAATGCACAAGACTCTGTTTTAAACTCCACAGTTTCCTGACTACAAGAAATTATACTGCAAGCAACTCTTAATCCGCTACTGCATTGAGAAATTATAAAATCAAAATTAACCAGAAAATGTTGTGGGAGCTAGAGTATCAAAATAAGTACTGAGCTTGTATCACGTCTTGTTAAGTTTAGCCTATAGGATATTATACACTACGGGGTTTTTGATTCTGATTTTCTTGGATTCAAACCAGAATAAGGCATGACTAGAAATGGGGGAACAAATTGAAAGGATGTTGGAAGAGAAAAAAAACTGATAAAATGACAAAATGAGAAAAACAATACCAAATGTAAAGAGTCAGGTCCCCCTGCTGTTTTATGGTATGGCAGGAGTGCTCTTAAAAAAATCATATCAGTAGAATGAGGTATCCTTAAAAATGTTTGGTTTTGTCATTATTAATCAGGTTTTACCTGAATAAAAAAAAAAGAAAAATATGCCTGACCAAAAGCCAGGCTGCCACATGAAGGTGTACTAGCAGCGTCCAAAATTTTACACCAAGAAAACAGGCAAAAAATTTAGAACAGAACAAAAGAAAATATCCAGAATAAAGGGCAAATTAAAAGAAGAGCATTACTGGGAATTAATGGAGTTTAATCTTTTTTGGTGATTAACTTAGCATATATACCTCAGCTTTGCAAAAATCAAATGAATTTATCATCTCAAGTAGGCCACTATTAAAGGGAAATATCCGAAAACAGCACACCTCAAACACTTTCTTAACTGAAAGGCAGAGTACTTGTCAGCAACCAGGTACTGGCTTACCAAGGGGATCGATTGAGAGGTGTCTGGTACAGGGGGAACTGCAGCATCACCACACAGACCTGCTTCTCTCTCTTCATGATGGAATGTGTCATATTTTGCAGATGGTCCCTCACATCAGCACACTGAGGTCTGGCACGCAGAGCTGGGACCTAGGTAGATAGTACTGTTGTTATGACAAACTTGTTGCAGGTATTAAAGAAACATGCAGTTGGCCAAAGTGTGTTGTAACTTGATTCTACAGGGCAGATTTAAGGATAGAATAATTATATCAGTGTAAGGTTAAAAAAATAAACCAGTGAGCCAAGTGCATGAGAAGCTGGACGCTGCATTCATTCATTTGCTAAGAACTGCTGTAAAGATGGGTGGTGAGAGAGTTCCTCAAATGAGAAGACCACAAGGTTCCTTCATAATGGAAATTGCTAGGAAACCTCAATAGATGAACAGGTCCTAATTCCACCACCACATTCTCAGGGCAAAGCTGTATAACACACATCAGGTAACAGCACACTGGAGGAAGATAGCCTGGTTTTAAAGTAAATGTCAAGAGCCTGTGTTAAAAAAAAAATAAAAAAATCTATTCTCTTATAGCAGTATGGGCAAACATGAAACCAGAGATGAGTGGAGAGGGAGGAATGAAAACTGCACAATGATGGCAGTGTTCACCCTTTGCTGATTCAACCTGTACCACTTGCACTTCCTTGACAATCATTTAACATGCAACAGTGACTATATTAAGTATTTTTACTATTCCCTACCAAGTCACCCTGGAGGAATGGCACAGCAGATCTGCTAAGGTTCTCAGCTTCCATGCTTTAAGCTCCATCTTAATTAGCCTGTGGAGTGAATGAAATTATTTTGCCATTCCCGTGTCCCAACTTGACAAACTGGGACTTGGCACTAGCTCAGTATAAGACACTCCGTGCCGCTATATATGGTATGTGTTAATGATGCTATTAGTAACACATTGCTGAACGTTAGCATGTTAGAGCTTGTAGTTTCATCTCTCTATGGAAGTGACTTGATTAATGTTAGAGAGATCTTTTTAACAAAGGTATAATTTCTGTGACATTATTTTATATTGTCAAAGAAAGAGGGATAATCTTTACATTGAATATTATTATGTTTAATTAAACAGGCTGTGCCAGGCTTCCTCCTCCCACATCCACTCACACACATGCAGCATTTTTCTTTTTTTTGGGAAAAAAAAGGGTACTAAGATTTGAAGGGTCACCAGTCACCTTAGTGAGTCCCCTAATGCCTGGTCTGCTGTAGGCTGGTGAGTACCCAACTGTATAGTAGTTGCAGAGTGCCCAGTCAGTGTGAGATGTCACTTCAATAGACTGTTTCTGTAGATCTGGTATTTTTATATGGAAACTTGTCACTGGAACAACTAAGACAGATCTTCTAATGCGAATAGTGACACAATGGGGACACATTCATCAAAGAAGTAGCAGGTAGGGTGTTTTTTGGAAAGGGAGATTGTTAATGATTAAATAGCAATCCTATTAATTAAAAGTCAAAAGTGGATAAATAAGGGATAACTCCCATGATAATTGCCAAATTTATATATTTAGAGAAACCTAGCACATCATAAATATTAAATTGGGCTATTATCTGAAGTGTGTCTGTGCCAGGGATCCATAAATAAAGACCTTAGGGACTAATCACTAGAAATTTTCATTATTTATCTCCATCCACATTTTAACAAACAGAAAAGCTATGTCTTCTTTTCAGTGTAAACCACAAAGGAAACGCATTCATTTTTTTGATGAATCTTTTGGGGAGGAGAAAAGAAAGAAAAATGCAGTGGGGAAACTACAAATAAGAGAAGATCTCAACCATGAGAAAATCTTTCAAGAAAAAGCTTGCCTTCTCTTTTCTTCTGAGCATTAACCTCCTATTAAGTACACTAGTTTTATGTCAATGTGTAGCTCCATTGACTTCAATTAAGCTATCTCAGATACCCACCCTGCTGAGAGAGCAACCACAGACTTTTAAAAAGTCATCCAACACAGAAATGCGGCAAGAGTGGTGAATCAAGTCCTTTATGTAATTTTAATCGTTAGTCCTGCCTTACACCTTATGTAATAATTTATGCAAAGAAGGTACCTAAAGGCCTTTTTAGGGCCTCTGGTATTGCTACTGATATTAATGGGACTATTTTATGCCTGGTTTCCAAGATTAAATGTGTATTATGTGCACATTTTTATGCACAGTTGGCTTCACTGAACCAGGATGCTGAGGCGTTGGGACAGACCTTGCACTGCATAGACCCTGCGAGTGTTGTCTTCTTGGCTCACTCAATGCAGCCAAAAACCACACTGGCTGAACAGATTGAGAAAGTGGGTCCTGAGTATGTGCAGTTGACTCTACAGCCTTCTGTGAAATTAGAAGAGAGGATGGCGTGAGTAATGCATCAGTACAGAATCTATAAAGAAGTTTCATCGGAAGCCGCAAGCTCATTTGGGAATCTTCGTAGTGAATTGTGCCATAGACAAGTCAGACCATTGCCTCTGGATTATTCTTGGAATTGCTTTGATTTGGCCAGAGATTATTCTTGATCCACCAGATGTTTGAGCTCCAGTAATGAGGAGAAAGTGTGAGAGAGATTCAGCAGTTTGACTTTGGGGCACTGACGAAGAAACACAGCTTCTGACGATTGGCAGTGCTTCCCTTCATATCCCTGCTGTCAGTCCTACGGTAATCCTCTTTGGCCTTTTGACTGCTGAAAAAGGATGATATTTTTCCTTGTATATGTTGGATATTGTATGAAAGCTAGTAGTTATAAACAGTTAAAATCCAGCTAAGAAGTACCAAGAGTTACTTGAGGGGAGTACTAGCCAGCTATTGCTGGTACACTGAGCCACCAGATCTTTTTGAAGCATGCCAATAAACGTGCTGCAAAATCATTCACACAGTTGCACAGAGTTTTTAGGCAGAAGTGATATTCTGCAAGCTGAGATCCTGACTCCTTTCTGAATGCCAGTAGTTTTGAAAGGATAAAAGCCCTGCAAGTTTGTGAAGTCACCCATCCAATATGGGAGGCCAAGAGTAAAAATAAGACCCCTGACCTCTCCCTTCTTCCTCATTTAGATACTTTTCTCTGTAACGGTGGGTAAAGTGCAGTAGTGGAATACTATTGCTATTAAGTGAAAAATGAGCTTTTACAGGAAGCCATGAAAATGAAAGTAATAATTAAATCTTCATATAACTTTAGGTTGTATTGTAAGTGCTTAGCTGAAAAATTCGTCTTTAACTCATGGCCCGCAGCAATCACATCTGTTATATTTTAGGAACAGAAAGCTAATGAGGTGGAATCTGGAGTACTGAGCTTAATTGGGCTTGTTTTGATTAAGTGTATGTGCTGGGAATATTTTACACACTAGTATAAATTGCAAAACAGTCAACATAAGCCACAAAATTTGCAAAATCCATTGTGGGTAGTGTTAGAGAAAGGACTGTTTCCAATAAACAATAAATAGCAAAAGAAAATATGTGAGGTTTTGATGAAAAAAAGTGTACTTTAATTTACCTAATTAGTGGCTTTCTATGGTTGTAAATGCATTTCTCTCTCTTGTTCACATACATGCAAATACACACACACAGGCACACAAATGTGCTGTACAGTGTACAATTGTAACAGCTTGTCTTTGGGCTGGGTAGATTAAGCCTGACTGGCAAAGGCATTTAAAACTGCATAATCTTTATACAAGCGTGAAAATTTGACGTATCCTTTATATATTACAAATTTAGCACAAAGAATAATATTTTACAGCAGTTTTAAAAATACGTGTTTCAAGGGGGGGAGTGTGCAGTTTTTCTCCTGCCAATCCTTATCACTTTGGGCCATACTCTTAGATAATGTAAACCCGCATAACTTCATTGACTCCAGTACGCTTTGCTGATCCACTCAATTTAGATCTGATCTCTCCAGTTCCCATGTGTATTCAAAACATAGGAGGTAGAGAAAAATATGAGTGGTATATTTTGGCAACATTAAAAATGATCTTAAATGGATTTTCTCTACATTAAAAAATGCTACAAACCGGATGCCTGATATTTTGGTATCATCCATAACTAGAAACAGATGCTGACTCTTCAAAGTAAATTGCATATGAATGAAAAGTTGTTCTGTTTAGATAGCAGTAAAAAAAAAAAATCAACAACAAAAAAATTTGTCCAGTGCTTTCATTAGTAGCTCTCAAAATAACTTTGAAGTAAAAATACCTCAATTTTTGTACCCAAGGAAAGTGAGGCACCAAGAATTGGCTAGCAGAAAGCCAGTTCCTCAAGTGATGATGGTTTGTCCAGCGGCCACCTGATCTGTCATACTCTATGGAGACTGACATAAGCTACATGATAGAGTCATTTGACATTTGAATCTGTCTCTGGCTATGTGGGTTGAAGATTACAATGTTGATATCTTTACAGCACTGGTACAGATCAACATATTTTGTACAACTCAGACATGGCTGTCTCATCTTTAGCCTTTTCAGCTGGTAGATATTTTCAAATGACCTCAAATCCAAATTAAAAATTTAGGCTGAGATTTTCAATTTTATTTTTTTTTTAATTTCAGTGGGATTTGGTTATCAGGTTCTTCAAACCTTTTAAGATACCATCTTTGATCAATGAATGTTTCTCTATAAGTGACTAATACCTAAGAAACCCTTGAGACCTAATAACTTCAGGTTAGCTGCTTACTGGTTTTATACATTTCAAAGCTTTTAGCCCGGGATGCAATTATTGCTAGGTAAAGGAGACATTACTTCAGATAAGTCTCTAAACAATCCCTGACCTTCCCAGTATTCATGCTCTCTCTTCCGTTCCACAGCTCAGTAGGAGGTAATAGGAATAAATGCACTGAACCTGGGAAGCGCACTGGGTTTAAGGACAGATAGTCTGCAACCCTCCAGGAAAATGATGATCTTAATGTTTTCAAACGTTGGATTAAATTCTTCTGTCAAACTGAACCCCTCCTGGTGAATTGCAGTTCCTTCCACTGTTGAAGGATAATGGTATTTAAGCACACATAGACCTCCTATATATTAATAACACAGGCTAAGGGAATGACTGACTGAACTAACAGGAAGGCAAAGTACAATACCTCAGGTTAGGTCTTGCTGGAGCAAGCTCCTTCGCTCTTGAAAAAAAACCCTGTCTAATGGCCACAGTTATTCAGGGTTTTGGCTTTACATTCCATTCAAAACTGTGCACCGCTAGTTGCGTTGTGACCCCTAACACTATATTGTCTGATTGGTTCAATAATGACTCTGAGGAATGAGAGTCACCTACTGTATTATCAACTCCACCTCCTGGGGTTTGCCTTAAAGGGGCTTCCATTCAAGTCTGGTCTAGAGTAACATACGCAATTACACTAGGAAGAATGAAAATGTGAAGGGGGCAGCCACTGCGGCTTCAGGTCATGAGATGATTGCTGGCTGTGATTAGGAAGAAATCCCCTCCTCTTAAATGAAGTATAATAGTGTTCATATCTAAGGATTCAGTACTGGCCATTGTTAAAGTTAGGATATTCCCTTTGACGGTTCATACAGTCTCTGATTTTCCTCCTCTTCCCTTTTCAAAACGCAGCAAAAGAAAAGAAAACTTTCAGAAACTTTCTACCTTCTCAGTGACAAAAAATGGGGGTAAAGGACAAATAAATTTTGCTACTCTGCTGCTCTGCTGCTCAACCTTCTGCTACAGTTTTTCCTATAAATGTAATTTCGAATGTTCCTTTTTTTTTTTTTTTTGCATAGACAGTCTTTACTGTTTCTAATATTTGATGTAAAAATTCTGAATTAATTTCACGGTATTGAGCCTACTAAATATGATTTCTTTTTTAAGCATGTTGCTCTTCTGAAAGACCATGGTCTCTAAGGATTGTCTGTCAGTCACCTCATAAAATAAAGGTTATTATTATTATCAGTGGCGAACAATAGCTGATGACTTCAAGTTGAAGAAAGGTCAAGAGACTAATCACTGATATGCTTTCAGCAGCTATCTTTTCTAGTCAGGACTTAAGCAATTGTTAAAGGCATATTTTTTCAGCTTTAAAATTTATCCTGTTTTTCCTCATTGTCTGTATACGTGCATGCATGTGCACACAAATCCATCTCAAGTTAGGTCTTTTGGTATCTGCCAAGTTTCACTCAAGCAGATGAACACAAAAACATAACAATTTCAGAATCTGGAATATGAATAATTGTGACATTCATGCATTGTGTATCAGAGGGGCATAAGTGGATGGGGACTCGCTTGTTCTGTTAGTAGCTGCCATCTCTGTGGCATCCCTGAGCAACTTTCAGTTCTCTAGCATGGTTCTGAAAACAAGACTTCATTACTCTGTTTCTGCCGGAATGCTTCTTCCATCCACCCCACTTAAGAGCATGGGATGCACTGTGGTTTCTCAAGACCTTTGTTTTAGAACTCTTGCACTATAAAACTAGACCAGGTTTTCTGGAGACGCATCCTTTTTCTTTTGATCTTGCAAACTATGGAGTATCAGTAATGTATGAGGCTGTTCAGCTCTGGGAGTCTGAACAGAACTGATGGGATGTGCTGCCTCTGCTCAAACTTCAGTTAAGGCATGAGAAGTTTATATACGTCATCAGTGCCTTCCTTCAAACTGGAGAAGTTGGCCATGCTTGGAATATGTAATGTAGGTGGAGACACAGCCTGACAGATGCAGAGAACTATTCAACCACGGCTGGCATCAGCTGAATCCCTTCATTGTTTCTGAACGCATTGTTGAAACTACTGAACAAGTCATTGTTGGTAAATGACTGCCTGAAATAGTCTATTTCTTCACTATAGATTTAAAAGAAAATATTAGAGCAAGAGAAAAAGTAGGTGAAATTGATTTCATTTAACAATAACCTTCCAGCCGTGCCTCATGTCTCACTCAAATAACCTTTGTAACTAATTATAGTGGAGCCTGAAAATAAAGCACTTCTAGGCTGAAGGGTTTTAGAAGTCATCAAAATTATCCAGTGCTCAATATAGCCAAAATCCTATATGCTATTATGTTCTTGTGCCAGCAAGGCTGCCTGCAAGTTAACATCTATAGAGCTATGAGGGGAACAAGAGGCAAACATTGGTATCATCAAATGTTATATTGATATCCAAAGACATTATGGCAGGCTGGGAAATCAATAATTTCTAAGCACTTTCTTCTTTTGACTTTGTATTAAATTCTGAGTGATTGTAATAATTGGTGTTTTTCCTCCTTCTTCAGGTCTGGTAGCATATCCAGACTCTCAGCGTCATGCACCGTCCTGCCAGGCTACTCTTTTTTCCTTTCTGCCCCTTAAAAGATTAGAAGTATGCTTTCACATTTGTTGGCTACTACCCTCTCTGATGCAAATTTACAGTTGCAAAAGGCTTATCTGTCCCCTACTCCATTTGTCTTAGTTTGGGCAGCCTTTGAGATCCCTAGGAGTCAGGATTTAAAGACTGTTTACATTAAAGGGACTTGTCATTCTTAAAAAAAGAGCCTAGATTCCTTCCTTTGCCACTTCCCAGGTGATCTGCGTCTCAATGATGATATGTCTGAGTCTCTGCTTCCGTGGGCATTTTTCCTTTACGCTAAATATAGTATCCCAAATATCCCAAATTTTTTTGTTAACTTTCAGAATACCAAATGTTCCATGCACATTGCTGTAGGGGAAATTTTGTTTCTTATGTTTAGTGACCTTCACCATATACTACAAGGTCTATCTGTTTACTTACTCGGGCTTTCTTCAAATCAATAGCTCCCAACTGTAGACCACGCACCATTAGTGATTCATGGAGCAATTGCTGGAGGTCCATAGAGAACTGCGTAGCAAAGCACAGGTTCCTCTACATTTCCAGCTGCTGTCTTACATTAAAACCAACTAAAATTATATTTAATAGTGTCTGAATGCCACAATTCAAAGAAGGCAATTGCTGCTGTTACACAAGACTGATATCTAGTTGTGAAATGTTCTATGTGTTGACAAGTAGAAAGGGAAAGCAGGAGTCAAGGGGTTGAAATGTGACCCACACCCTGGAAAAGTATGAGAACACTTGCTCTTTACAACTTCTCTGCCTCAGCTATAAACCTCTGATTGGCCTGTATGGAATATCCTTTTGAGTCAAATCAGTTTTATGATTTCTAAACTCTGATGGCTTTAATTTGCTGTAAATCTTTCCAAAGATTATGATACTTTGTACAGCACACCTATAAATAAGTTCTATGACAGCCTCATTAATCAGGCTACATTTTAAAAGCATTAGCCTTTTGAATCCATGGCTTGTCTTTCCTCAGTTATAATCAGTGTTCATTCAAATCAATATTTTTATTGCAAACCAGGGAGTTACACTGGGCCTGATCTAGACCTTCTTCATCCTCCAGCTGATGTACCCCAATATTTGAGAGGTGTTTGAAAACTTGACTCCACATTAGCATTTGCAAATGGACTGTATTTTAAGCAGGGGTAAGTCTAAAGAGATCAGTCACAGCACTGTAAAGCCTGCTCTTGATATTTTTAACTTCAAGGCATGTGACTCTGAGAACAGAGCATGAGTTGGGCACCTTTATTTTCCTTGAGGAAAATAGGTGGCCCAAACAGGAAGATCAAATACCTGCCTACTGGAAAAGAAGCCATGTAAAATTGGTCAGCACCTAGACACCTTCCCCTTCCTATTCATGAAAGAATCATTAGACCAGTAAAAAATATATCTATTATTTTCTTTATAGTGGAAGAGCTTCAAGAGGAGTTGGGAGTATGTCCCCACTCTGGATAAGCAGGAAACTTTGTCATTTGTATTTTGACCACTGGGAGGTAAAGATATTACAAGAAAACCCACTAGAGAAAAAAGTGGTTCCTAGGACTTCCAGACTCCTTGCCAAATGCTCTGATCAGTAGGTGAGTGTGTGCATTAGTAAGAGTTATCTCATGCAAACATTGACAAGTTAGTTACCAAAGTCCAAGGCAACGGTTTGGTAAGACATCTGTCTTTATCAGCAACGTGGATTTAAAGCATGGACTTAAAAATATAACCTTGAAAGAGACAGTTCTTTCAGTGCGTGTGAAGGGAGTAGAGGGTACAGGATAGGAGCTTGAGCAGATTAGTATGCCTTGCGCTGGTATTAGTGTGCCAAATATAAAGTTGCATAGAATTGCTTCCTAAACTCACCATTCTAATTTCTCTCTCCAGTCAGTGGAGGACAGATATTGTCACAGGGTGATTCATAAAGGATATCTCTGGCTGAGATGAACCAGCCTGCAGGGGTACTTGACTCCATCGGTATTAAAGAGAGTTAAGGTGAATAAGAAGATGGTTAATTTCTAGATACTCAGTTTATGTGAGATGAATCCAATCCTAGATTTGAAAGCATTAGGGTACTTAAATAAAGGAGGATCCACTTGACTGGACTTGCATGTCATATGGCTGATGTGTTTCTAAGTTCTACCAAGACATCAAGGCATGTGCAGAAGAACTTGCTCAGGGAACTTTCAGGTACTTTTAGAGGTCTGAAAGCAGATGAATAGAAGTTTTTAGGATCTCAATTTTTAACCTGAGTAGTTCAAATTTGTTTACACTTTTTTCGTATTTTACATTTTCTGTATCTGCCCAAGGGTGCCATGACACAAAGACAGTCACTTCCTAAATATCTCTGACTATATCCAGGTCTTGAATCTTATTATGTGATAATAATGTGAAAAAGAACTAGCATAAGTTTTAAATATGATTCTTTGTATGGTGAATTTTGGGAAGCAGAAGAGAAAGTAACAGATTCTCAGATGATGGAGACAGAGCCCAGAGTGTGTCTTGTAACACTCACTGGCACTGTATCACACCAGAACTTGTGAAAAACAATGAAGGATACTGAAATGCATTTCCCACCAATGCTACCACTGGAAATCAAGTAAAGGCAACTTTCACATCCATCTTCACCACCTTTTGTTTAAACATATCCATAGTTCTAGTGCACTTCCCCTTGGTTGTTAACAAATGACCAATCTTGACAACACATTCTGATGTCCAGTATGATTCTGTCTTCACCTAACCTAAAAGCTGTAGTCTCCTGTCAAAGGTATGTTCCACTGAAGTCTATTTGATGCTTGTCTGGGAAAGCAGACAGTACTTGTATTCCTCTTCTTTTCCTTGAATGGTGAGTCAAGGGCAGGACCCTGGAATTTAAGTGTGATCAGGACCAGTGATCACAACCGAAAATGAAGCTGTGAGCTGTGCTTTTCTGGAAATTTGACTTGTAAGTATGCCTTCACACCTCCCATCACGCCAAGTCATGAAAAAGTTAGGCGATACCATGAGAAACAGGGAAACAAGAAGATGGCACTGGAACCGGTGTTGTTTAACATCTTTGCTGGTGATGGAATACATCCTCAGCAAGTTTGCCGACAGCACCAAACTGTGTGGAGCAGTTGACACACTGGAGGGGAGGGATGCCATCCAGAGGGACCTGGACAAGCTTGAGAGAGGGGCCTGTGTAAACCTTATGAAGTTCAACAAAACCAAGTGCAAGTGCCAGGGCAATCCTATGCACAAATACAGGCTGGGCAGAGAATGGCTTGGGAGCAGCCCTGAGGAGAAGGGCTTGGGGGTGTTGGTGGATGATAAACTCAACATGACCCAGAAATGTGTGCTCCCAGCCCAGAAGGCCTACCGTATCCTGGGCTGCACCAAAAGAAGAGTGGCCAGCAGGCTCACTCCCGTGAGACCACACCTGAACTATTGCATCCATTGTTGGAGCCCTCAATGTAAGAAGGACATGGACCTGTTGGAAAAGGTCCAGAGGAGGGCCACGAAGACAATCAGAGGGCTGGAGCACCTCTCCCATGGGGACAGGCTGAGAGAGTTGGGGTTGTTTAGCCTGGAGAAAAGAAGACTTCAGGGAGACCTTATGGCAGCCTGCCAGTATCTGAAGGGGGCCTACAAGAAGGTGGGAGAGGGACTTTTTGCAAGGGCATGTAGTGATCAGATGCGGGGAAAAGGCTTCAAACTGGAAAAAGGTAGATTTAGAATAGACAGCAGGAAAAAAAATTTCACTGTGAGAGTGGTGATGCGCTGGAACAGGTTGCCCAGAGAAGTTGTGGAGGCCCCATCCCTGGAGGTGTTCAAGGTCAGGATGGATGGGGCTTTGAGCAAGCTGGTCTAGTGGCAGATGTCCCTGCCCATGGCAGTGGGGTTGGAACTCGATGATCTTTAAGGTCCCTTCCAGCCTAAACCATTCTATGAGTCTATGATTTAAATTAATCTTTCTAAAGAATAAGAATTTGTATCTCTTCAACAGAATGTCATCATATCAGGCTGGGTGAAGTTCTTGGCAGGTCTGTGACAAGGATTCCTGCTCCCACAGATGGACAACTCTGAAAAAATGGCACCCCACTATGAAGAGCACAAGGCAGCTACAATAAGGCATGATAAACGATATGGAAGGGATAAAGGAAGTGAAAGTGGTTTTTGTCTGAGGTTAAAATTGCAAAGTGACTTTGTCTTTTATATGAAAAGTTATGAGGGAATGCATGTGATGGGCACAGTTTGTAATGACTTAGACTGTTTGATCACAGGGCAAGGGGAGAGGGAAATTTTCAGGGTCAACTTCAGAATCTTTAAGAATTAAATATTTTTAAATCAGTCCCATAATTCTAATGAATATATTCTATACAATTTTATTATGGACTATAATTTTTCCATGGAAGAATCATCCTTGTATTCATCCATTGCTGTAAATCATGGTAATATGCACAAAGGGGTTAATGATGACTTTACACTGTGCTCACTGAAGCTAGAAACTCTCTGTTCTCACCCACCCTACAGTCAAGATGTGGGCAAAGTGAATTGTAAAGAGATGTTATACTTAGCACCTAGCTAAGTATATGTTACTCTATGCTGTGCCATGTGCAGATAACATGCACCCACAGGGAAAAAAAACCAAGCTGTCATTGTAACATATGATAGTTAATAATCTCTTTTTCTCATTACAGCTCTTCAACTCAGAGAGACAATACTGATTGGAACAGGGTTATACCGCTGCTGACTTCCAGTCTGTTGTTGTTGCTGTTACTTTGGATGAACTTCCTTTACGCTGCTTTGACATGCCCTACCTGAGCAACTGGAGCTGACCTTCCTTCAAACACTTTCCTGTGAGTGCCCAGAGGGTGGCAACAGCCTTCTACAATTCACTGAGAAAGACTCATGGAGAAGTTCATATTACTGCAGCATCAAGAAGCAGGTGCTGTGCTTCTGCAAGGCCCAGTGAAATGTGCAGATGAGCAAATCCTGGAAAGAACAAAGTCAGTCAGCTGTGGTTTTGCAAAGAGGATGCTCACATGTACTGCAGGTGTTGAAATAAAGAAGAGAATATCTCTGACAAAACATGAAAACCTCCCTTTAAAGGAGGGGGGAGTCACTTCATGAGAAATACCAGACAAATTACACCCTAGAATGGCCTCATCTTCTTCAATGACTATAAGAAAAATGCAGGATAGCTTGAGTAACCAGTTTCAATGTAGACATCTTCACTGCTGATTTCAGTGGTGGTGGGATTCAACCTGAGATTATATCACCTACCTTTAGCAGTCTACAGGTACACTATAACCCCATCACAGTTAGTGGAGAGCAAGGCTTCAGGTAACCTCACAGCTACATCTGAGACAACCCCAAAGAATTCAAGGCATCCACATTAGACTGCCAGATATGAGAAGGGAATTAGAGGAAACACCCTCTTCTTGAGTTAGTAACAGCTAGAGCTAGGTGGGGGTCTCTTAGAACACTTCTGTAGACAACTGTGTTTAAACTATCGAGTTCCATCTCCCAGTACATATTTAGAGTGTTCCATGTGGATACCTATGGTAGACTGTTCTATCTGTTTTCTCTTTGCACAGTCTTTCAACATAAAATCTCCTCGAGGAGGAAAATGTATTGAACATTTGTACAGTAATCAAGGCAATTGGCAAGTTACATCGCAGTCATATTTCCTCCCATTTTGGACAGTTTCTTTCATTTTTGCATCATAAATGTGTGATCTAAAACAACAAAGATGGTTAAACTAGAAGAAAAAAAGGCTTTTAACCAAAATTCAGGAACGTCCTGAACACCAGGCTGCTTGTGCCACCACAGTGCTAGATGTTATCATCAAATTATATAATCTCAATGTGTTGAGATAGTTTGGATCATGTTTTGCTCCACAGATAGGACAGTATAGCCTAACATTTGGCCAAATTGCCTTGTAACTACAAATTCAGATTTGATTTTTTCCATTTGCCCATTTGTTCTGGATAAATTGAAGCCAAAGATCCTTCCTTCTGAACATTTTCTGTAACAAATTCAATTTGTAGTGCTGTGTAATAACGGACTGACCATAAATGGTGCAAATCTGCCAGTAATTGGCAAGCAAATGCTGCCTGAATTTGATTATGTTTATTCTTATAGAGCTCAGGTCTTGCAAAGGCACACATTTTGTACGTGAGTATTCAGGGCATTCAAATATCTGCAGGACTGTGGACTAGTAAGGCATGCATGTTCCTTGACTTACTGCTGAATTTAGAAAGCAAAGGTGTGTGCTTGGAGTCATTTCAAGGCAGGATAGGGAAAATTTAATCTTGCTGCTCTTGGGACAAAGTTCTGGGACTGAGTCATGTTCATGCCAACGCAGCAGGTGAAGCAGAAGTGGTGGAAGGAAAAGACGGGGAAGAATAGCTCAGTATCAGTTTTGCTGGTTCCACTGCCTCCACAGGGAAAGTAGGACTGTGACTTTGCCTTGAGGAGCCGTCTGCGTAACTTCTTTAAACACATTGTCTCCTGGCAGCACCTACCTCCTCTCACAGCTCCAGACTTCCTTCAGTGATGGCGATGATAAAAAGTAACCTAGCTTCTTAGGACTTTAGTCCTAAGATAGGCATGAGGGATATCCAGGGAACGTTTTTATTTTTCTTTTTCGCCCCTATCAATTAGTTTAAGGAATTACCTACCTTGTTGATGCATAGATTAACTGTCTTAATATGTCCAGGAACCACACACATGAAACAACCTATGCTCCCCATGGCCAGATTAGTTCAAATAGCAAGGATGTCCTACAACCAAAGAAAAGAAAGTCAGTGTTTTTACAGCAGAGCACTATGCAGACAGATAAAGAAGTTAAGCAGCTTGCTAACAGCATCCCAGGAATTAGCCCTGGGTAATGAAATATCTGACTCAATATGCATAAGCAAGTGCTTGCCTAACTAAATTACCTGATAATTCTGATATTGGCTGTTGGGTTTGTATAAAAATATGTATTCATACATTTTAACATGGAACTCCCAGCTGATTTTAGTAGGGAAGTCTGTAGAGAGAACATTGGCAGGCTACTTCTCTGACTGAGCAAGGCTGTGGGAGGCTTAAGTGTGTTCTGGGTAATGTAGTCTGATTTCTGTTTTAATGGACTGAATAACTAGAAGAGGCACTTATGTTAAATGGCCCGACTGAGAACTCAGCAGCCAGTCGAGGTAAGAGAGAGTTTAAGGTAAAAGTAATAATCTATAAGAGTTTAAATCCATTGTTCCAAATGAGAATATAATGTCTAGTACCAGAGCTCAAGAGAGCAGGTGGGACTTTTTGTTCTGTATCTGACCCTGCTGGTGATTTGATGTGTGATCTTGCACAAATTTAGGGAATATTCCTGGGTGCTGATTTAGATGCCCATAAACCAGTTGTATTAAAATTTATTTTCCACTTGGGAAACCATGGGAGGAAAGATTCTGAAGCTTAACAACTAATGTTCCTGAAGTGCTTTAAGATTGCTGGATGAGTGATATTCAGTAAATATAACATTTAGAGACTTAGATTTAATCTATATCTGAAGTAATTCAGGAGGATCTCCACTGAAGCCCACTGAGTGGTAATGGCACAATGTTAGCATGAGTAAGATCACTTTGCATTCCATTGTTAGGAAGACAAAACCTACCTCTCACCAGCTTTATGTGTGGGTTGCTGTTAATGCCATTGCGCTAAGTGTGGAGATAATTTCAAGTGAGCACTGTTTCATATCCACATTGCAGAGGAAAATGTCTGCACAAGATGCTGTAACTGTTTGCAAAGTTGTGAAGAAAGTTTGACCAATGATGACATGTCTGAACATGGCTGTGGATTAAAATTATTCAGGAAGTCATATGAAAGAGAAAAGCCCAATAATTTGTAAACTTGATGTTCAATATCCATGATGCATCAAGGTAATACTATTTTTTAAGACAAGCCCTTTAGTGTCCTGATGCTTAAAGCACTCAGGATGGAGGAAAAGTCTCTGAAACAGGCTCTGGACTTACAGTAAATGGGATGAACATTTTCTTTAATATTATTTTAGACATTTTTCTCCAAAGCTTTCAGATTTCCGTCACTAGCCCTCAGAGTCTGGGGAGAAATTGATTTTAAAAAATAGTAATATAGCAGCCCAGTCAAAACTGAATTGAATTCAAGAACATTCAGGGTAGTATGAAGCTTTTAAAAGACAAACATTTTAGAAAGATGCTGAAGGGAGTTCCTAGCTTTCCTTCCTTTTGTAACATGAAGTTTATGTGCTTCTGACAGACAGAAACTAAAACAGACTAAAGGAATTTAGTGAAAAGGTGACCTGGTGAAGTACTTTTTTTCCCTGTTCTTTTGGGAGCAAAAAAGGAGGGTTAGCTTTCAAGTTTCAATCATAACATCAGCAGGGTTAAGAGAAGAGCTAGTTCAAAGGAACACAGTTCCAAAGAAATTGAATTTTGCCATATGGTCTGCAGTGAGCAGAGCCTTGGTGTGTATGTAACCTAAGCACCTAGATAAGGTGGTGCTTCATCTTCAGTGAGTCAGTAGGAATCTACATTCCCAATAAAGTCTGTGAAGAAAGCTACAAGGTGATCCAGTCTGCTTAAATTAAACACAAATATCCTTCTCACAGTGCAGGAAAATAACAAGAAATGTGAGCTATCTTTTACTGATAGCCACTAACAGGAAGATTCACTGAAAAAATGAGAGGATGTCGGCATTGTCCATTCATAACCCACCTTGTCACCTTTGGCCTAAGGAATGTGAGGAGCTCCAGTCCCCTCAGCTCAGCTGTATCTCCCATGTCTGGCAGAGTGCTTGGGCCATCAACTAAAAGCTGAGAGAAGGAATATTACTTTCAAAGAAAGAGGCAGAGTGATGCTCCAGAGTCTGGTCTCCAAAGTGTTATTATGCATCTGGATCCTGATTCCTCCTGATTTCACAGTATGGATGACCACATGCGAGTGCTCATACCTGAATGTTGACCCTTTTTCACTTTCCAGTGCACATACAGCCTCAGGTCCACTCTAAGAATTAGGTGGGTTTATTTCCAAAACTGGTATTTCTTCACATGCGTGTATGCAAGCAAATTTCAGAGCATGGCTAATACGTGGTGGAATTTCAGTACTTACAGAAGCAGGCGGTGTTGGAGAGCAGGTAGGCAGGTTCACTGTTAGAGGATTAGTGAGGGTCTAGGTTCCTAAGACCAACTTGCACAAGTTTAGATGAACTCAGCTCCCTCCTTTTTTCTTTTTTTTTTTCTTCCCTATATGTCAAAAGTAAAAATAAAAATAAAAATATGTTCTTATTTTAAGTCTTTACATCAGTTTTGGACTGTTATGCACTGAGCAATCGACTTTGTCAGAACTACTACAGCTCTGATTCAGTAAAATATTCTTTGAACATAAGTTTAAACCCAGGTGCTATGGACTCCGCTTTCCTGAAAAGAACACAACTGCCTTGTGAGTTAGCAACTTAAAACCTGAACCAGAAGAGAAATTATTTGTGTGAGAGCATTTCTACCTATCGGTATATAGGGCATGAAAACTTATATGCTTTCAGATAGGATCTGAACTGGGATATTTCTAGAATAAATGTTTTTATAATTGAGCAAAAAAGAGCAATGATAGCCTTTTGTGGCAAAAAAATTTAATCTTGTTTAGATGCTTAAGCATGGAGAATATTCTTAGCAGCCCTGACCCACACCTACCCCCAAAGTTAAGTACCTAGTCTTCTTTTAAGGTGTGCGATTTATGTATTAACTTTCTCTTGAGCATTTCTTCCTCAGCCCCATGTTTTGTGACGGATACATTTTGATTTCTTTCTCACTCTCCCTCCATTCATTGAAGAGCCCTGTGGCTGTATTAGGATGTCTTAAACTATGTCCAGTATTAGCAACAGTATTACTTGTCTTACCTTTTGTGGAGCCTACACAGATGTTTGCCATACCCTTGCTTCCAGTGCAACCCATGGACATAGAAAGATGCAACATCAAGGTGCGGTGGAAGCACAATCGTCTCCTGCCTGTGCTGTAACATGGAGCACATACCCCTGCGGTTGGAGACTGGATGGAAGAAAAAAAAAGCACTTTGTTTTTACTGTTCAAAACATGACAGTTCTGTCTGCATGGGGCTCAAAGGACTGTCTGCAAGGGGTAGACAAGCCTCCATATCACCAGTTTCAAAAGTTCTTTATTCACAGCACAATTTTTGCTTTGAACCAGCTGTTCAAGTGATGGAGCCTGGACAATACCTTCTGTTGTTTTCCTGTTTGTTTACATCCTGCCAATTTCACATATAACACAAATGTCATCAACAGCAGTGTTGTGTCCTTATGACAGGGAAAAGACAAGCCTGTACAGACTTTATTTCTGTCTCTGGAAATAGGCAGGAGCCCGAGACAACATCTCTACCAGTAAATTGAATAGTCGGGACAACACTTTTTCGACCCTGAGGCCAACTGACGCCATACAGCCACACACAACCTACTAACTGCTCATCTTCCAAAAGCGGGAGGCTGTGTCTCACCTCTCTAATGCGAATTGCCCTTCCTTGGTTCTGATGCCCTGAGCACCCCTGGGAACTCCTTGGGGGAGTGCTAACTTGGCCCTGGAAAAAAGTGCACCAGGAGCTGTTTAAGAGCTTAACAGTTTGGATGACTGAGCTGCCTGGTGTCTGAGCCCTGACACTGTCTCATTTGCTTGCATAAACTTGCCTTGATGCTCTTTTGGGGATTTCAGATGTTGCTATACATTGTCTGTATCTCACCATCGAGTTGAGGTTCTGTAGTCATGGGTTTGGAGGTGGGGTGGGCAGGAAATGGCTGCAAGGCAGACATCAACTATTTCAGTAAGTTCTTGGAATAACACAAAGCACACAACAGAATATTCAAATAAGGCACATTCTGCCTTAAGAATATAATATACCAGTGTTTGGGCTGGGGCCTGTATTACAGAATTTAATTTTCAACATGAAAGAAAGAAAAATGAAGGAAAAGGACACCCCAAACCTCTTAAAATGTATTGTATGTTTCTATAAAAATGTGTAAATTATTTTTCTGTTTATTTTTACTTTTCATGAATGAACTAGTACTTTTTCATATATAGGAAGAGCTTTTATGTCATAGCTTGCTTTCTGCTTGCGCGAACTGGCAATGAATACTACAAAATTACTTTGGAAGGAGAAATGCTTTTTCTTAAATGGACTGTAGAGAAGTCCGTTGTGACCATGAAATCATTTGGAAAAACAGCTTAAATGGAGGAAAATACTTCAGTGTAGTATAATGTTCTATTCACTGATAATAGGTGACTTGTACTTGATCATAGCCTTGGATTTCTATTTGCAACATGGTTACACAGAATGAAAAGCGCTGGAAAGTTGTAGATAATTTTGGTTCAATTATATGGTAGAAATTTTAATTTCTGAAGCTAAATTGAAAATAAAAGATAAGGGTATAGTTGGCTTTATTTCTTCTATTGAAAAACTTAAAATAATTCATCTGTCCAAATGCTAGAGTGGAAATTAGACCTTTTAGCTATTAGAATTGTATATCGCAATGAGACATGGAGAGAGACAGTAGGAATGTGCACTGGGCAGTGCTAACAGCCTTCACACGTAGATTGTTCAAGGCAGCGATGTTTCCACTTAACTGGCTTAGAAGGGCGGGAAGAGCAACAAGCATTTAGCTTTTAAAGAATGAAGAACTGGCTTCTTTCATGTTTAACTTCCTTTTGTTTCATGCTGTTAATCGTATGTACTTTTATAGTCAACTAAAAGGCCGCTTGAATGGACCCATGGTGCCGGATCCTATAAACAGATCAAGACAGAAATGCCATCTCTGACAGCATACAATTTAAAGGTATGTCTATGCTGCATAGTGAACGTTAGTGAGATACCATCAAACGTGTTCATACAGAGACAACTCCAAAGCCAGGAACAAGATCTGCTTGAACCAAAGAGTGCTGCTGCTGAGCAGGGCTTGTTCCCTCAGGCGCAACCTCATGCCAGCACCACTTTCATGCCTCATGCTGGTACCTCTGAAGAAAGCTACACTGTATGCTGTGGGCACACTGGTACACGCAGGGCTTTGAGCACCAGGGTCCACAGCAACTGCCTGAAGCACTGATGCTGTGCTGTGAGCTCAAGAGTTAGACTGTTCCTCCAGGGCATCAGCCAAGCTGGAGCTGAAGAGGAAGGTATGAGACGGCAGATGGTTTTAAAACAAACAAACAAACAAACAAACAAACACTCCAGAAAACAGATGGGAGAAACCCAAGTGGGATGAGCATGACTAGGATGACGTGGCGTAGTCTAGAGCAGCAGCTTTGCTGTGTGTTCATAGGATGGGTAACTAAGGCACTACACAAAGGAAATCGGGGAAGGAAGTTACCGCCTCTTTGGGGGATTTGGAAAGGAGTACTGCACTAAGTCTGCTAAGTTGGAAAACAGTGGATGTGCTTTTTATCAGTCATCTTCAAAACTGACCTCCAGGTGAATGGAAATGAATTTCTACCATCCCAATGCTGAACTGAACAGGAAAAGACTGTGCCCCACTGTTTCTGGTTTTGTTATTCAGCTCTACCACACCTCAGCTGAGTAACTCCATAACAATGTAACTGTATGACAACAGAAAGAGTTTGGCTTGTGAAGAGCAAAATGATCTTCTGGGTTCAAAATCCAATCCAGATTTAATATTGCAAATCTTTATCTCCATTTTTTTTCTTATGCTATAAAAGGAAGCATAGAGACTCCCTACTTGTACACTGAACAATGGTGCTGTGGAATAAAAAACAATGCAAGTCTGGATTGCCCTCTTTCCTTTGGGTACATTTTTTTTGGCTCCTCTCCATGAATTTACAAATGCAAATGTGATTTAATAAAGGACAGTGGGTGTCTGTATGATGTAGTTGCGTGAAGCAGAGAGAGATGGGGGTAGAGGGTGGATAATTCTAATCAAACTGCTCACACCTTGCCCTCCTTGACATGCAATACCACTTTAAACAGCAGTGCTCTAATAGAGAAAAGAGCTACTGTACTTACCCACTCAATAATTTGCATAATTTTGAAGAGCTGAAAATGTCACTGCTGTTTTATGATAATTGTTGGGAAATGATTAGCTATAGCATTTATACATTCCAGGAAAAAAAAAAGTATTTTACTATTCTCTCTTTAATATTAATAAGGATTAATAAAATGAAAAATAAAATCACCTTGGAGGACAAACATTATGTGTAAAATAATAGGTGTCATATGAAGGCACATGAGTTATCCATCCATTTGCTGTAGCTTGTCATATCTGGGAAAGACTTAAAAAGACAAACTCTTGACTGCCCCTCATACAATTTCAAATGCAAATTTTAACAATATGAATAGCTAAAAATAAGCCATTATTTTCTTCCTTCTCTGCCTTGTAGCTGTGATTAGACTAGATACTTAGATACTCCAAATTTCTGTCTCCTGTAATTCAAACATTTTTTAATTGTGACAGATGTACGTGAGCTGCTCATCTCTTGTTCATCGTTCTTCTCCCAGCTAAACCCTTTGGTAAGATGATTGAGACAGCAGTTCAGGTTAACAGAATATAGTCCTCACAGCTCCTGAACTTATCAAGAGTTGTGGTTGTAGAGATACATTAAGTAAAGAGTAGCTCCAATACAAATGCTTGAGTCCCTGTTCAGCATCATTTCACTTTCTATGTCTTTCTCAGACTCCTCTTTTTCGTATACTGTAATAATAATACAGCTGAGATTTAGAAAGGTCATTTTCACAATACTCATGAAAGGCTGGACTGCAGCTTCTTTGCCCAGCTCCATCTGGGAACCTGGCCATGAATTCCAGTCTCTCTCAGGGTTTTCAGTCTCTGTGTGTGATGCGAATGATGTGTTCCTCCTGACGGACAACAAACTGTGTTTTGACGGTCTGTGCAGAATGGAGAGCTTATTAATCAGTTTCTTCCCAGTTTAGTGTAACTCCTCAGTTACACTCACAGTCTAGAAAGGAGGGAAACAAAGAGAATGCAATTACTGTTACACAGTTGAAGATGAAAATTTTAGGAATATCTTTTTATCCAGCACAGTTTAAAAACGATGCAGTATCACATATTTGCATGATATAAGCTTTCATTCAAAGAAACATGACTTCTATGCAGACCCAATAAGTGCTCCAAAATGTGACATATGTTATCTAGAGAGCTCTTGAAGTGTATTTATTTTTGTTTAATCAGGAAAATATTGTCAGAAATAGCTAAAACCTCTCTATTCAAAAGGACTGTTTAATTTTTATCCTTTATTAGCGAATAAGCCTAAACAATTATTGTCCTTTTTTGAAATGTAGGTGAGAGAATAAAGGGTAGCCTGGACTGGCAGGAAAAAACTAACACAGCCTCACAAAGAGTGGTCGCTCCATCTCGTGTACTAAAATGTGACTGTGTGCAACAACCCAGAAGACTGACCACTGTTTCATGTGTAAAGGCCAGAATTTCAAGAACTGGTCTGCAGGTCATAGTCCCAGGACTTGCTAGAAGCAAAGCTGATGATGCCATCAACAGATCTCAGAGTGGAAGACACATTCTCCGCCTTTGCTGGAAAAGTTTGCAAAGACTTTTTATGATACAGAATTCCATATGGTTGTCATGTTGTATGTAGAACTGTCTATATTTATCTGGACTATTTCTATAGTACTGTAGCCATCCTGGTGTGGCTCTCCACCCATGTGAATTGACCCTATGTCTCATAATTTGTGTCTACTATATTTGCTATCACTAGAAGACATTGGATACTGTAGCATATACTGAGCATAATCTCACTCACAAACTACAATCTTAAACTTGATTTTTTATTTTTTTCAGGCCATTTTTTTTTTCCCCAGAAATCAGATGAGAAAATCTCTTTTTACAAAGACATATAATCTTCTTTTAGGGATTCGAAGCTCCAGTGAGTTGTCCAATGTTTAATTACCCTTACTGCTAGGAATGTGCAGGTATGGTGTTATTTCAAGGTTGAATTTGTCTAGCTTCAATTTCCAGCCATTTGATCTTGTTAGGTCTTTGTCTGCAAGACCGAAAGACCTCCAGTATCAAGTATTGGGCAACCTGGTCTAGTGGGAGGTGTCCCTGCCTATGGTGGGGGAGTTGGAACTCGATGATATTCAAGGTCCCTTCCAACCTAAACCATTCTATGATTCTATGATGATTTGTTCCTTGTGTCAGTACCTATTCACAGTGATCAAGACACCTCTCAACCTTTCTATTCAATAAATTGAGCGCTTTAAGCTTCACATTGTAAGACTTGTTTTTCAGCCTCTCAATAGTTTTTTTGTTTAGTTGGCTGATTTATGGTTTTCACTAATCTTACAAGGGGGGAGGGTTAGTCACTAAGATTTAGAAGATATAACCACCCCTACCCCCACCTTTGCTTCTACTGCCATTTCTTGACTGTCAAAAGGGATACTCCAAAATGAAACCTCTAAAATTTTATCTAGTGGAAAGGTACTCAGATAAATGAGTACATTCATTTGACATTGAATGCTGAAGTGCATACAAAAGCAGCAGGTACAAACAAACTCTCACATCACTCAGGTGCCTTCAGACCATCAATTCTACCAAATGTCTGTTTTGCCCTCCAGTCGTTGTGACAGGGTCTAATTTCAAAGCTAGGTTTTGTGCGTATTTTCCATATGTCTCATAAACACTTTCTTTTTCTGATGTTAACATTTTTGAAACAATGTTTTTGCCAGTCTTTCTCCTTCAGGATTTTTTTACTTAGTAGTTCATGCTACATCTTATTTATCAAGAAAGGCTTTGCAAATACTGGACATCCTGGACTCTTCGAAGTATATCTCCACTTTATTTTAAGCTGTTTTCTTTTCCAAAATACCCAAAGCAGATCTTTTACATCTCATCTGAATGAGCAGTTCAGAATGAAAAAATAATGTATATTGATAACGGTTATATGCAAATTCATTAAGGCCTGCCATTACCTGAGTGCTAATTAAAAGGAAAAATAGTTGAAGGATAAAGTAGGGCTTGCAAGCATATCACACACGGGTTCTTTCCTAATATATTTCCCGTCTATCACACTTATTACTGCAGGGTGGGCTGACAGGTTAATTATGTACTTGCAGGAGAACTGATACAGAGGATATTACAATCTCTAAAGCAAACACTTATAATCATTTTATCTAAACAGAAGACAGCCTCACCTTGATGAAGGTCTACATTTAGTGAACATTTTAAGGCAACAGTCACTGCACTTTCAAGGAAGATACCTGATAAACTATCCATCAGTAGATACCAAGCCAGTAGTGTATAGTATGCACTGCAAGAACTTAACCAATTCATATGCTAGTACATGGAAAAAAAAATTGATTTTGTGAGAAAGCCATAGGACTAGGATTCACAAAACTCTGTTTTAATTTCCAGGTTATTTCATTTCCAGATTTCTTGTGTGCAGGCCTTTTACTGTCATAGAGACCCAGTGTGTGAGACCCAGTTGCTACCCAGTGGGTGATACAATATGGGAGATCCTATCAAGAAGCATCTGATGTGTCCAATTGCACAATTGCTGTATGTATATATGTCCTGTTGTCTTGGACATACGCTCCCAGATGTATCAGATCCTCGCAGATGGGAATGTGTTTCCAGTGAAGTTGCACTGGGAGAGGGATCCTGTTAAAAAGCACACGTGCTCCTGCTGTTGTGTAGCACACAATTTCCTGCCTGTTCTGGGACAAGCAAATGCATCAGCCGATCACGGATCAGGCTGTTCATTTATATCTGGCAAACCTTCTTCCAGATCTGGAGAATGCTGTTGTACTGGGTACATATGAATTATTTGACTTCTGGAAGGGGCTGTCTCGCAAGAGCCAAGAAGACCTAGTCTCATACAGAATACTTTGATTTGACAGATGAAGATGTAGCTACAGTCAAATCATAGACATCTTGATGTACTATATTTAGAAAAAAATCCCCAAACTTAAGTCCATTTAGTCCTGACATTTTGAGGTTTCTTGAATTCTTGTTTCAGGTTTTTTCCCTCAGTTCATCTGTTTTTCTTTTTCAAAAGGGCTGCATTATTATTCATGCTTCTCCTTCAGTTACCTGCCATATTTAAGACTCACCCATTTGATGTTAGTCATTCTGTATGTTGTGTTTGTTCATTACTTAGTACAATCAAACCCAGGCATCAATTAAATAATAATACCTTGATACCCAATCACTTATTTTCCTACAAGATTCAGAATGCATCATAAGACATTTTACCTCCCTCTGTACCCCAAAGCTACAAAAGAAGTTCTCTATCAGCTGTTGGGTTTACGTCAACTTTTCATAAAGGTCCAGCAGAAAAAAGGCTGTGCACAGGTATTAGTTCCCTTGCATGGAGCTGGTCTTAATACACGAATAAAATATTCATCAACTAAATTGTTGGTATTTGTAGAATAATGTATTCTGTTCATGGTGTCTGAATACTACAAGAATGCGGTGAATAAATTATATGACAAAGCAGCAAAATCTCTGACTTGCATTTGTTGAATAGCATTTGACCTAAGCTAAATGTATTTTAATAAAAACATAGCATAACAGAACAAAAGATTTTACCTTGTTTTCCTTTCTGACAAAGAGTACGGCTTTAGCTATGCACTGTGATGGTCCTTAAGCTGTACAACAGATGTTGAGAATTGACAACTAGAACAATAATATGCTACACAGTGATTTTCAGATAGCACAAAACACAGTATTTCTTCTCTTCAGAAAACATTTACTGTATTGCTACTAGAAAGCATCCTAGTAAGTGGGCCATAGTGATTGTAAAAGTAACTTAAGTTCTGCTTATTCAGTATTAGATTTTATATGTCCTACATATTCAGCTATTTTACTCCCCTTGCGTACTTGCTGGAATCACATTCTTCACTACATGAACAAATATTGCACTATTGAAAAAATACACATACTTTTATTTAAGGGTAGCACTGAACAACTCCATGTGAATAGAAAAGCCCAATTTTCAGCAATGAACTGTTTCATCTAAGAAACCAGGAATCCTGGTCTGAATAAATAATGTGGACATACAATATGTGCATGTTGAACAGAACTAAGAGCTGGCCGTCCCTCAATTCGATACTGACTTGCATAATGACAAATATGATCCCAACAGAAAAGGTCTAGCAGTTCAGTTCAAGCTGCTTCTATGTGGGTAAGAGGTATGTTAAAAAGGAGCAACTATTCTTGAAAAAGTTAACAATGTCATTGTCTCGTGACTAGTATTCATTGAGGTAATGTCTTAACTGCAAAGGGCTGATAACACTTCAGTTTATGCAAAGGAATTTCTGATTGTTCTGATATGCTGTCCTCCTCTCTCTCTCTTTGGGTTAAACTACAACCAAACATCCACATGTACAGAGAATTGGACCAATCAAATCTAGTCAATAACATTGCCAGCTAGCTCACCCTTAACACTTACCTGGAAACTAGAACAAAGAGAGGGTGGTATGGATTCTACAGCTCCTGCATGCATCATTGACAACTTATTGATACTTAGGAAAAGACAGTTTTAAACAAACTTTTCATAGTCACACAATAATTCACATTCTGTTGACCGTTTCCTACCACTGTAATCACAGATTACCTTAAAACATGGAGTTTAGGCTGTGTAATGTGTTAAAATGTGCTCAGTAGGTACATGTCTGTGTGGACAAGGAGCACAAAAATTTGTTCCCTTTGATTATTTCTTCATCCAGTAACATGGCTATTCCCAATATCAATTTATTTCAGTGTCAGTCAAAGGAGCTTGATATCTCATTTAAAGCACTCAGAAATCAGAAAAACTAACATAAATAAGCTTAAATTAAGCGCATGCTTACAAAGGGCATGCACTCAAGAAAAGGGCTCAATTTAAACACTCGCTTAACTGTTTTGCTACCTGGGTCCCAAAGAAGCAACTGTCATTTTATAGAAAATCATATTCTGATTTGTGAATCTAATTCTGTATACTTTGGGAGAGTTTATCTTCCTTATAAATATTATTACCAGTGCTGACTGTGTGAATAGAAGTGTTGGCTTCTTTAGATATCTCTTCCCTGCCCTCACACCACCACGAACAGCTTACTAATTACTAGGAATGTTATTCCTGTTGATGACTTCAGCCTTGATTGCTCTGAGATTCCAATGCTGTCACAAATCCAAGGTGAAGACTTCACCTGGGGAAAGGCGCATGTAAATATTGCATGCAATAAAATGGAGAAGAGGAATACTGACAAAAATAAGGCAGACTTGTCTCAGAAAATATCAGTTTTCAAAGCTTTTCATGCAGTCCAGCAGGTTATTTATCTCTTACTCAATTTTGAGAGAGAGAGAGAGAGAAAATCTATACTTGGATCTTTCCTCTTTTTTTTTTCTAAAGATATCTTTGTTGCTTCTTGCAACATGGAGGAATTACTGTAAAAGGATATTACTATCTCCATTATTTGGCATTTACATAGACATGCCATCAGAACTGACTGTTGCATCATGTTATTCTTTTGCTGAAATACCAGTAGACACCTATAACATGCTACCAGGTTAGTGTAAAATGTGCTTCCTGAATTATGAAGACCATTTTTCCTTTGTTGGACCATTGTGCTGAAATAGAAACATTTGTTTCATCTTCTTACCCATCTAATAAATCCAAATCTTCTCTTTTAAACCTAAATTAGCTTTTCATCATCTTTTTTTTGGAATACATTCACCTGTAAAAAAGGTTTCTAAGAGTGTATCTAGGAATTTACCCTATAACTTGTGAAACAGTTGGTTTTCTAATCTGTTTGAGAGGAGAGCACAGTAAAGACTCTTTTGCCCTTGATTTAAATTGTTGAAAACCAACAGATTGGCTTGTATTTTGTGGTTGTAAATGAGTACTAAATATGTTCTCAGAAGGAGAATGTAAGTTAGTCATACTGGAAAAGAAAACATAATAAAAACTTATGACTCTGATGAGATTATGATGAGTGGAGGGAAGAGCCAAAGGAGAAAGATAACAGTAAACAAAATGAAATGATGAGAATGATATTGGGAAAAAATTAGTAATTAAGAAAGAAATTTATTTTCAGTCACATACTAATTGGTAGCCAGACATTTGGAAGAGGAAAGCTTATAGAGTTTCGATTCCACCCTGTCTTTTAAAATCACCATATAGAGATGTATGTATGCTATGTCCCATAATACGAAAGCAGTCATTTAACTATGTATTTCTTCTCTCTACTTTGCAACCACATCTGGTTCTGTAGAAATCTGCATAATATTTACATAATGAGACTCAGACCCTAATATGCCAGGCAATACTTCAGCAAGCTTTCCTTCTAAGCAGCTATTATAGACAAAGAGTGGGAGGAAAAAACGATAACAGAGAAGTCACTGGTTTATGCTCTGACAATACATCTAAATGGCCGAATCTATCTCCTGGCTTTTAGCTCGTGCCTTTTCTGCAGCACTAACTGTTGTCCTAATATCAATATTTGTTCTTTCAGTCCCTAGCTTGTTAATTTTCTTTTAATAAAATTGTGATTAATATTTCTGAATAACGGATATGCCAGACTATGCTAGCCCAAGTGTGACGTTAGTTAGCTTCTATTTCCCACAAAAGAAGTGCTCAGTATCTGTCCCCTGACTCCTAGAAGTGTAAAAGTATGGCAAACTAGGAAAAATTGGAGGGATTCACACTATGTCTCTGTCTGAAGTTCATACAGGTCTATGGAACCCTACAGAGAAACTCGCCTAAAACTCTGCTGGATCTTACATGCTTGTAGAGAAATGAAAGAAAATATTTTAAACTTTTTTTTTCTCTCTGCCTCCTGTTGATCTGCATTTTTTCTTGGTCATTTCCTGTAAGACACTGTATTTGAAATGGATGTTTCATATGCCATGAGCATCATTTTCTGTTATACTTTTTCCTTATGACCTCATGAAAACAAGGAAAAGGGTAGAGGGATCAATTTTTAAAAGGAGTGTGATTTATGACATTTTGTTGCAGATTTGGTTCTTGATAGAAAGGAAACTGAAGTGCTACAGGCTTGAAATGCCTGAGCTGCTGTACAGGCAAATTATGCTCCTCTTGAGGTTAGTCTGAATACCGTACGTGCTCTGTAATCTCTCCTAAGAATGTCTGGCTGGTCTATATGCCGCTATAGCTTCATGGACTTAATTTGCTCATTGCCTTCAATTTTCATCACATGACAAATTCATTTATACTGATTGTTGCCCAGCAAAATTCTATCATACCTACAAGAATTTCCCCCCAAATGCAAGAAAAATATTTCCATGAGAGTTATGACCCTATTTATTTGCTTTAAAGCACTGATATGAGAAAAATTCTGTTTGTTGGAACATTTGTCAAATGTGGAAGTGCCATGAATATGCATACAAGCATGTATTCACACAAACATTGATATCACATGTGCTTCCGTGACCTTTATGAAAGCTTTCTGTGGGCTGAGAATTGGAAGAAGAAGGAAGGGAGGTTTTGGCAGAGAAATAGCAAGTATGACTTTCTCCATAAAGCCTACAGGAAAATGAGCAGCTGTTGTGGAGGAAGTAAAGGACAATATGCAAAATAACCATCAGCATGAACACCATGTGGCATTTCTTCAAAACTGAGGATCAACCTGCTTATTCATCTGTGTACCTGAACTCAGCCAGGAAAGAGAAAGAGCATTTAAGCCATGTTCCCTGTTCTTACGTCACCAAATGAAAGTGCAAAAGAGGTTGTAGCTCTTTGGTATTCTACTAAAAGCATCAACAGAAGCTCAACAAAATCCATAGATGTGTATAAAGACCTCTGCATACACTCAAGAAGCTCATGCTTTTTTTCTATTTTTCTTACATCAGAAGTGCCTTTGACTGATCGGTACCGATATCATAATATTACAATAGTTAGTGACATTGACTGTAGTAGCTGCATACAGAGAACTGATGAGGTACTTGGCAATAATATCGTGTGGAGAAATCTTATGACACATGCTGGATAGTGGAGCGAGATGGAGGGAGAAGACAGAGTACAGTAGCATAGAAGTATGAACCTTGTGTAGCACTTTGATCACAGAAGTATCTTTAAGACAAGGCACACTCTGTAAGGCATTATCCGAAAGGTAATTGCAGTGTTAGAACCATGGTAAAGAAATTGGGATTCAAGCAGAAGCAGAAAGAGATGAAAACACCTATTAGGCAAAGGAAAAAAAAATATTTTTCTGGGGATATAAAGAAGTCACGTTTTGTCATGGTCCATTTGGACCATGAACAGGACAACATATTCTGTAAATTAAACTTTATTTCAGGAGCTCATTAGAAAACAAAGAAACTCGACAAACAAGAGTTCAATCCACTTTGTACAGACTAGTCTAACACATGAATTCACTAATTCATCACTTAATTAATGAGGTTTCTAACTCTTACGAGTTCTCTAAATCATAACTGGCAACTAACTCATAACTCATAACTCGTAACTCATGCACTTATAAGCAAAATAGTTACCTAGCTGATGGTGAGTGCTCATCTTTCCTCCTTTGTCACTGTGCAGGTGTCCCCTCTATCACACCAGGAAGCACGAAAGCCTCAGCAATCCAGCTGCTGTTGGGCCTGCTTTGAAAACATTTGGTGTAAGCTAACATAATTATACCTTCCAGCTTGGAAGTTTGGTCTATACCATTATGATCAGTTAACAGATTCTGAAAAAAAACCAGCCAGACAATCAGCACACAAGGATTATGGCTGCAAAATGGATTTCACAGGATTATGACAGCAAAATGCAGTGATAATGTCTGCATGATGACCATTAGCTCTTTCTGGCCACTGTGTCCTGCCTAAGTGTTGCCTTCACTTTGACCTAATGGTGCTGGTCCCAGCACACGTGAGGTCTTAGCAGGAACTGTGTGTTAGCCAAAATCTGAGCAGGAGGTGAGTGAACAGTCACGTTTGCAGCATGTGTCTGTGCCTTCAGCCATACCTCCCTGGGACTGGTCTGCAAAGTACAGGTGAAGAGGTAGAAATCTGTTCAAACATTCAAACAGTATCGTTTGATGACTATAGTGAACAATTGTAGGAATGCCCATGTCTTTACTGGAACTGCTGCTTTATTTTCTCAAGAAAGAACAGTCAGTGAAGGGAAATGTTCGTTTCCAACATTTATTCATAGAGCTGCATATATTTACATACATTCAATCACTACAAATGTACAGTTTTGAAAGGCGACCTGAAGAAAAAAAGAGTTCTAGAAGATCTAGGAAATGCTAGGATAAACATACAATACACAAAGAAGGACTTGCAGTCCGTCAACCTTTTAGTAAACAACAGTTTTCAATCCTTCCCCAATGCTGAAATTCCCACTGAATCCCACTTCAAATCCCACAGTTTCAAAACGCTCATGGCCTCTTTAAGTACTGTCATGGTTTCAGGTGGGATAGAGTTGACTTTCTTACCAGCAGCTGGTGTAGTGCTATATTTTGAATTTGGGATGAGAAATGGTGTTGATAGCACACTGGTGTTCTTGTTTGTTGCTAAGCAGTTAAAACCTTTTCTGCTCTTCACACTGCCCTGCCAGGGAGTAGGCTGGGAATGTACAAAAAGCTGGGAGGAGACACATCTGGCACAGCTGACCCCAACTGACCACAGGGATATTCCACATCATATGGTGTCATGCTCAGCAATAAAAGTTGGGGGAAGAAGAAGGAATGGTTTAGAGTGATGGCATTTGTCTTCCCAAGTAACCATTACACGTGATGGAGCCCTGCTTTCCTGGAGATGGCTGAACACTTGCCTGCCGGTGGGAATAATTTCCTTGTTTTGCTTTGCTTGTCTGCATGGCTTTTGCTCTACCTATTGAACTGTCTTTATCTCAACCCATGAGTTTTCTCACTTTTCCAATTGTCTTCTCCATCCCAGCAGGTGAGTGAGCGAGCAGCTGCGTGGTCCTAGCTGCTGGCTGGGGTTGAACCATGACAAGTACCTAAATGAACCTCCAGTTTTTAGTATGGTGTGAACATGGCAGAGGCTGCAATTTTCTTATCAGAAGTGGATCATAGTGTTAGTAAGTGAATGCTGAAAACTGTGAAAAAAATTACTTTTAACTGGTCTCTAAGTGGGCACAGATGTTAAAAATCCTGAATTACTTTCAGAGGGTGTAGAAAGCCTTGTATTTATCATTCTTTTACTATGCTCATCTTGGTTATTTTCAAAATTCATTCCCAGTTCTGGTTGTTGAGCATTAAGTCTTGATAGTTTCTGAAAATACCAGAGTAGCTAATCAATCACACAAACCAAGTGTTGACTGGTTGCTATGAACAGCTCTCAGAAAACCCTTATTCTACAGGTTCATCTGACATTTGTTTGTAACAAACAAGTAAATGAAGACTACCATCTGCATGGCAATAGCTTTAAAGGAAAAAGATCAAAATGAAGGGAATGAATGATCTGTAGGGTATTTTTCTCTCATTAAGAACAAAGTAAAATCTGCATATTGTCAATCATGTTGATTGAGGGTTAATTTGCCTGCAATTTTTCAATAGATGACAGGGGACGTGAAAGGCATGTAGGTAAATCCTCAGCACGTCATATGCGCTGGACTCCATGGAATATGCACGTGAGCACAAATCACCTCTGAGCTCAAAGGCGTGTGGGAAGCAGAGCGCCTTTCATGTGGTCTTTGCAATGTATGTCATATCTCATTCCTGTAGCAGTGGAACCATGAGGGTTCAGCACCAGGTGCAGCCTTTCCAAACTCGCTGGCTATGACTGGGAGGTGCTTTTGGGGCTCTGAGTGCACCAGCAGTCTGCAACCTCTCACCCCACTCCTAGAGCTTTGGCTGCTGCCGTTCAGGGCTACCTCTGAGATGACGCGGCTGTGTAACCTTGCACAAGCACATAGTTTATGTTCCTAACCTGAATCATTCTCTGGAAGAGTCTGTCACTCGCCAGGTACTACAGGGAGCAATTAGGAGCTAGATAACCTGCTGGACTATAATAATTTCTTAAAACTGGATGTATGAAAATATCATAAAAAGTCAGAGAATTGGTCCTTAGGAATACTTCCTCTTTAGTACACCTGAAACTGATTGAAAATAACCTTTTTAATTTAAATATTTTTTTAAAAAAATGGACATAGCTGCCCCAAAAGCCCAAGTGATTCTCTTAATAGACCTTGGAAGATATTTTATGGTTTTGGAATATAGGAAGGAAACACTGTGTTCAGCAGAAAAATCAGATTTTTTTTTTAAAGATGAATATCACTACCCATCCAAACTTATTCCATGGTTTAATTTATTTGGGTTTTAAGATCAAATACAAATTATGATGTCTCCTGAAAACCAAATCCATCGAAGTTTTTCATACATCTACCATAACTATAATGAATTTAGAAAAGTCATAAGAAAGAAAGGATATAAATCTTGCTGTATCAAGGCTTTTACGCCGGTCTTCAACCACCCAGTCTTAGTGGAAAACATATGTATGGACATAATCTCCGTTGGATGACTATTTCAGTAGTTCTCAGACTTTTCAGTGAAATGTGTGTTATTGGCCTACCATCTGGCCTAGATACGATGCTGAGTACCTTACTCAGATGAGCAGATCCTTACTTAATATCAAGGTTTGTCTCTGGTTTAGTGTAAGCGGAAATGCTTTCAGTCATGTTTCCTCTGCCGCATAGACTGTTGTAGGTTTTAAAGTCTTCACAGTGTAAAAATTGGTTATGGTATGGTTCCTATAAATTCTGTCCATCTTAACACCACTGTTCTTAAACATACTGATAAGTATCAAAGAAGGCAGAAAATCGGTCATGAATAAATAACATTGCAGAGAAAGAACTGTTCTTTTGCAACCAGCAAATGTACAAAAACTTCCATCAATATGAATATCACACTGTGTCTAAGGCTAAGAGCAAGGAAAAAAGAAATCACATTTAATAATTAGTATTTGCTTAAAATGAATCCTTAGACCACATAGCGTATAAGGCATTGTGGACATATATTCATTTCTAAGCTCAGTGGAAACAGTGGCATTTCAGATATCAGTACGTCAAAACTGCCAGAAAATCTGGTTAATTTTAAAACAAATACTGAATATGTAATTGTAAAACTTTTGGAAGGTTTCTGTATTCCTGTGACAATTGAATCTGCTTCAATAGACTACGAGAGGTAAAAAAAAGAGAAGTTAATGCTTATGGCTACCTTGAATACATTTGCAAGTAGTGTTTACTGGAAAAATGTAGGTGAAAATTGCACTCTGAAATAAATATCAGATATTTTCATAACAATGAGGGCCATGTCCAAGGGAATCCTTCTGTCTAACACCTAGAATTCCACAATATTTGGAGGAACTCCTGGGACATATCCTTTGCCTTATGGTTCAGAAAAATCCTACCTAGCCATGAAGCAATGGATAAAAGCTTCTTGCAAAAGCAAGTAGGGCCTTCAGCATGCTGTGACAATATTTATATCACTTTAGAATATAATGAACTGTTCAGAGTGTCAAGAGGAAAATGATGTATTTAGGGAAAACAGGGGAAAGAAAAAAAAAGAAAAAAGGAATGTTAATCCTACTGTACTCCACTAAGAGAATTAGAATTAACACTTGGATTCCTTACGTAAGCAAAATAGTTAACTGTTCTGGTATGTGAGAAGCAAATGTCATCAGATTTATATCTTTGGAATTAGATTCTGTGTATATATGAATTATTTCAATATCCCCATTTTAAAAGCAATAGTCTGTTTAATGTGAGATATAAGAGGAAAAACTATTCTGAATGTATAACATGTTTTTCTAATACTTTCAGAAAAACTGGAGAAAATCCCAGAATTCAGTGAAAGAGATTTTTACTTGAATTCTAGAAATACATCTGAGTGCTTAGTTTAAGTGCCTTAATTGATAAATAACTTTTAACGAAGAATTGATATAGAGACTGCTCCAGATCTAATCCTGAACTAAAACAAACGTAGAAGAAGCATGCAGAAATTCTGTGAGTAGCGGGAACGACACAAACAATGAGACAAGACCAGTTTTTCTGAAGATGCTGATGTCAGTTATGATTACAAGTGTATGTCAACAGTAAAGATGTGAGACTGCAATAAGTGAAATCTTGACACAGGTTTTGTAACACTCTGTTGCTGTGCTTGAAATGATTCCTGACTAAAGAATTATGGATAAGCTATTATAGAAGTTAGGTTGTTTGCATGGACATGTCAGGAGTAAATTGACTCCAATTTTTACTAATGGAAAGCTAACAGCTAATGGGATAGTAATTTCTGTGTGCCATATGGGCACATGAATATTTTCTAATTTTGTTCCATGAATATTATCTGTTCCTTTTTGTATGAGCACATTGTGTTATAATTATTAGTACTGCTTCTGGCTGAAATAAACAAAATATGATTATTGGAAGGTTAAATGAGAAAAAAAGACAATGGCACACTCTCTGCAATGGAAATTATGCCAATGAATCAGAAAGGACTGTGGCACCCACATTCTTTAAAATACATTTTCTGTGAAGCATTGCAAATCAGACGCAGATGGTTTGGTGTACATTCAGGTGGAAGGCTCTGGAGAAGGAGTTAAAACTGGACTCCATTTCAGGAAAATGTATCTGCTCCTTTGACACAGCCAGTTTAACATGGAGAACTGTTTTTCGTGCACTTTTCTGCACAACCCACAGCTTAATTGGAAACTCCTTGCCGCAGACCCATATGAATTTTCCTTTTCCCTGTGCAATGGACCATTCTGAACTGTATTGGCTAATGAAAAACAATACTGAAAAAAGGTTGTGCTTTGAAATCTAAAAAGGGGCCAGATGTAATATCAGAAACATAGGCTGCATGGGGCACAAAATTTGGACAAGGCAGACGCTAAATGCCAGATACTCCGTAGGGCATTATAAAACAGCATGTATCCTGGTATGATATAACGCAGACAAATAGCAAAGCAAAGGAGGTGTTATACCAAAACATTTATGCACTTGTTTAAATCTCATTGGTTTCAGCAGTAAATGATTAAAACCTGCTTAAGGAAGATGGTATTACTAAAATATTTAAATTTATCCCATGCTTAAAGGTTTTGATGAGTCTAGGAAAGCCTTGGGAAGTCCTCAGAGCCAAGATGACCGATCTGGTCAAAGCAAGGCTACTCAGACTCACGGTTAAAGACAATGAAGATCTTGTATAGGTAACCTGATCACCAATGCATCAGGATTGCACTTGTAATAACACATCTATCTTAAAGGAAATTTCAAAAAAATATTTTCAAATTGAATTGCATTAAAACTTCACTTTAAAAGAAGAATAAGTTTTGGAGAGTAACAAAAGTTATATTCAGCAAAAAAGTAATTTATACACCCTCTACTTAATAACCTCTTATATGCTTTAATAATTTAAACTACTTATCAATGGGAATGTCTTCTGTGTATACTTCAATTATTGCTTTTAGTATATTTTCTCTCTTCTTTCATGTAGTGTGCCACATGTACTCAATATGTCTCCAGTGCCTATTATCACTATTCCTCTTGTATAATAAACTTCTTATCTGTGAGAATATGACCTTGACACTGTGAAAAAAAAGTCTTTTAAAGAATAGCTCAATTAAAATCTAATACCTCTGTTTAGGATTTGATTTCATTACTATTCATAAGACCATGCAACGCTATTTGAGTCATGAGTTCTCATGCAACTCGAATACTCATTTCAAAAGGAGTTATTACAAAAATAATTTTTATTCTTCTCTCTGCCCTATTGATTTTCAGTCACCATGGAGCTCTCTTTGTCGACTTTGCAAAGGCCTCTGTTGAATGTTCATGCTTTTGTGATAATAATTGTTGATCAGGGTCCATTTGGAACAGGTAAATTTAATCGCAAGATAGGTAGAAGTGGGTAGTAGAAAAGCCACATGCAAACCTGCCCTCCTATCTGCGGTTTGCATAGGCAACATTAAATGGGCTGGGAAGGCAGTGTAATCTACAGGACTGTCACTCAAGAGCGTGAAGTTGCACTTCCACCACTGATTAACTTTGGACGAGTCACTTAACCTGAATGTTTGTTTACCCATCTGTAAATGAGAATAATAATTGTCTACATTGCAGAGGGTTATGGTTCTCAATCAATTAATTTTGCAAACTGTTCTAAGAGCGACAGACAAAAAGCCTTAAACACATGAAGTGGAAAGCAACATTCAACTGAGCCCTAAGTTTGCCTTCAACATTGTTGGATTTGCATTGACATGCACATTCACACTTTTGAAACAATCTCTTTCTTAATTTTAAATTTATGTTGTCTTCTTAATCAGTGAATATATTTCCTGACTTGTCCCTTTCTGATTTCAAATCAGCAACCTTTAAAAAATCAAGAAAACCAGTAGGTAAAACAAGGTGAAAGACCTGAATTTGCTGGAAGCTTCAAATAACTTTAACCAAAAGTGAACAAAATTATCTGCAAATTGCAGACTATAAATGGGGAGCAAAGCAGAGAAGGAATACACACTGAATTGGATAAATAACTACTTCAACAAAGATATTATGTGTAAACTGAGCATCTACAATGAAAGGAAAAGAAAAATTAGCACCAAGAGAGTCCTACATATCAGAAAGTGATTCAGATAAGGTAAGGATAAAATGCAAGCTGTCAAAAATCAAGCTGAGTCTAACCTTGCAAATAATATGAATATGATTAATAAAGATTTTTAGCTATATATGCAAAAAAGAAATCAGAAAAGAGAAATTATATATATGGTCCAAACCCTGAACAAATACCTTGTCTTTCACTGAGAAGGTGGATGTGGACAAAGACAGACATCGAGAGGATGTATAATTGAGACAAATAAGTTAGGCAGAAAATTATATCCAATTTACTACACTCAAAGTAGAACTAGTTCTCAAATGTAAATTGTAAAACAGATAAACACCACTGCAGAATACTGAAATAAGTGGTACACTGGATTAATTGTAAATTTGTATCAATATCCATCATACTGAGGATATAAAAACTTGGTTTGGGAAGTGCATATATGATAAATGCTTACAAAGGGCATTTAGGAGTAGTTGAGGTAGGCACTAATCTGCTAACCTACCCTCAGCCACATGCAAAACTAGCAGGTTTCATGGGAAAGAATAGTTAGAAACATTGAGATGTACAGCAATGGAAAAAATGCAATGTAGAGGAACATGACAGACTGACATGATAGCTTTTGCTTGCTAAAATAATTGATTTTCTAGACAAAGAAATTGAAAAATATCTATTATATTTTCAGTGAAGCATAGGAAATTGATGCTGCGTAATAGACTACTTGTTAAAATGGATTAGAGTAGTAGAAATTGAAAGGTGGACTAGGAACTGATTAAAGGGGAAATCGTAAGATGTTCAGGAATAGAGAGAGGTGACGTGTTTTATTTCTCAAAAAACAGTCTTGTGATCAAACTTAGCTGGTATCTGCTTTAATGACCTTGCCATAAGACTGTGCTAATACAATGAGCCAACAACACCGTCTGAAGGCATAAGTAGTGCAGACAATGAGAAATAAAATATGGAGAGCATAGACAGACCCAAAGGACTGAAGTAAGGTAAGTCATAAGACGATTAATAATGTAGGACAGTATAATAAACTTAGTGACTACTGGCAAGAATTACCAGCATGAACAATGTTTGTTGGGTGGAAGTGATACTTTGAGTTGATATCCTGGTCGATGTGCACCACCAATCCGATGTAAGAGCGGACAGTGCAAGCGCAACCTTATAATGTATCAACCAAGGGATATTTAGTGATGATAGGCAGATGTTCAAGCAGAGCACAGCTAAGAACTTTTCTGTGTCTGACTGTGTCTGACTCATTATCAAGAAATATGAACTCAGTGAAAGAAATGTGAAGGAGAGCTTGAAGAATGATCAGAGCAGGAAAAGTAAAGCAGGAGCGCATGGCTGTTTAGCAAATCAGACAGCTAGGGCCTTATGATTCTTGAATGTGAACACGAGAGATGCTTACCAGTGACCCCAGCAGCCTAGACTCATCCTCTGTCCTTTATTCCTTTGTACTGTACATATGTAACTGAGGTCTGCATAGCAGTTTCTGACATAGACCAGTTTTCACCTCTGCCTTCAGCTTTGAAATTGTTGAGCCACTTTCCTTTCTTCTTACTACTGAGGAGTCACTGAAAAATAAGAAAAAGTCTAGTTATCAGGCTTCCCAGCAGAACCCAGAATTAACTGGCTGATAACGTGGTTTGGATATCTTTTCCTGTAAACTTACTCTTCATGGTATTAAAGAGATTGTCTGTTCAGTGCATTATTTAGAAACTCGGGTATCTGATGATCTCTGTCAGACTTTAGGTTGCATAGGGCATGATGGATGAGGTTGTCTTACTTTGACATTTCTCTCTATAGAAATTATAATACTGTTACTATTAATTGCAAAATTAACACAAAGCAGTAAACGCCTGTGAAATATTTTTTCTTAATTCGAAGGGCTGTAACACTGAAATCCTCTTCCTAACAGATCCTTTGAGCTTAGCTAGAATTAACGTTGTCAGGATTAGCATCTGATTGATAGTTTGACACTACCTATTTCTGACATTTCACTGGTGTTATTTCATTTTTGGGTTCAGTGGCACTTGCACAAAGTGGAGAGTTTGAGACTATTTCTGATGTCTCAGCAAAAGGAAAGTCGATTAGCTGCTGAGGAAGAAAATGTAGAAGCCAAATGTGCTGCAATACACATTGAAAAATCTAGAAACAAATGGAAAGAATGCACTACTATACACTTCTAGCTGATGACAACAGCAGTCTTAGCAGTGCAAAAACTAACCTATATTTTGGAAGTAAAGAGCTGAAAAGCTTCTGCCTGCAGAAGAGCATTCAATACATCTTGTCTGAAAAAAAAATAAAAAAAAATATAATTTTGTCTATGCTAAGCAATCAACTTTTATGTCTCTAAGGAAGAGAAAAGAGTACTTTTCCAATGATCACTAAGTAGCACCACTGCATAACGCGAGGGTGCAACACTGAACTATTTGCTTGATTATTTCAGATGGGTCGGTGATTGGAGCTTCTTTTTTGAACCACGGGCAGACCCTACAAGCTGCTGCTTAGTATCCACTGACTCAGTGGGAAGGTTGTTACAACCTTGAAGAATCTTGGTACTTAAGAATAATATTGCTGCCAACTTAGAGGAGATAAGGGAGAAAATAATAAAAAAAAAAGACTTTGAGAAAGCAGATGTTTTATTAAAAACAGCTCTGCATTTTCTGGATGTCCTCTCCTACTACTATTAAATTCCAAAGAAAAAAAAAAACTTTTACCATATCTAAAACTTGCAGAGTTTTAAAAATGATATTTTTGCCTGTAGGAGTGATATAATACTATAGTATTTTCTATAGGATGATTTTAACTCTGTATTCATATTCTTCATTAACTTTTATGCAGTTTTGGGTTAATTAATCTAAACCTCTATTTACATATTACAGAACTACCTTAATGTTATTTCTTTCAAATTACAGAGGATTTTTTCGACGTGATGAGAGATTGCCTGTAATGAAAATGTTGGCAGTAGTAGAAGTCCCTGCAGTACAGTTTTAAATAAAAGTTAGAATGCTTTAAATCCTCTGATATTTGGTGCTCTGAACATCATTAAAAGGTAGAGCTGATGTATCTGTTTCTGATAAAAATACCAAGCAGGGTAAAAGAAACCCATTTTTTTCAGTCCAGTTTTATATGTGGATTTGTTTTTGTTTTGTTTCTTCAAGAATAAGAAAAAATGTGTCTGTTTGCAAAATCCTCAAAACATTTCCCCCTTTATCTCTTTTTTAAATCTAACATTTTAAAAATAGTCACACAGTTTGTGTGTATGTAAGTGTCTGCCTGTCTGTCCCTCTAATTTCTTTTTAAAGTTTAATCTTGTTTATTGAGTTCTACAAGGAAAGTAAACATCTCAGGCCTCTGAAGTTTCTCCAAGTTTAATTAAATATAGCAGCTAGGTAGAGGAGAGAAATCTCTCACATGCTGCCACTTCGAAAAATGCTTCAGGGTACAGTTATTTCTTCTTAGACAGTAGGCAGTCCTCTCAAAATACAGCCACTAGAAGTGCCTGCAGTTGTGGAAAAACTTCATTCAAAGCCCATATGTTCTTAAACATCAAAGTCGATAACATATGAGATGCAAAACTGTAGGACATTTTTCCTTAATTCTCACATTCCTACTTTTATGAGTTTCTTTTGTCTTATTTTGTTATCTCAGTATAATCTGATGAAGGGGGAATCCTAACACCTGTCCAAAATTTTCAGATTTATAATTTTTTTCTGAAAACTTCAGGTGAAGGTGAATGTGTGTTTCAAGATGTTAGGCAAAGAAAATGTTTTCTTGTTCCTCGCTTCTTGCAACACAGTTCTCCTGTTTCTACCATTCAATGCCATCAGCAGGCTGTACTATGGGGACTGGTTATGTGAGACTGAAGCCAGTCTGCAAAGACGAAACCATCCCATGCAGATCGGTGCTGAGACCAGAAAACAGTTTGCCAACCCTGAACAAAGCTGCAGCAGCTGTTGCCTGGTTTAGTAAGAAACATTTATAAGGTAGACAGAAAGACCTTTTTTAAAAAAACGGAAAAAACAGCCATAAGCAATTTCAGAACAAGGGGTTGACCTTTTGAATACAGTGTATGAAATTGTGGTCTTGTAAAAAGAAATAAAATAAAGTATAGAATGAACAAAATAAAGGATAGAACGAACAGCCATTTATCAGCAGCACAGAAACGCATGAATTTAAACACAACTGAATATTCCAGTCTAGTCAGGTGTAAATGGGAATAGTCAGAATCTACCTGGAGCTGATGCAACGTTCATTAGGCTGAAGATAAGAGACACCAAAACAGAGCAGTAGGTTAAACCTGGTTTGGTGCTGCCAGAAGTCACCCTGCAGCATCACCACCCTGCCCAGGCTGGGTCGAGCATCCTCCCCTGGGACGCCGGGGGAAATGGCATCCCGCCAGTGAGGGACAGCAAGCAGGGACCCTGAGTGTGTGCCCATGGCCTCGCAGGGGGGTTCTGCCCCACGTGGGCAGGGGGGGTTGCAGGGAGCAGCAAGGGCACACGTACAGCTGGATCACCCACATCTCGCATGGGAGGGGAATGCCCAAAGGACTGCCCCCCGCAAAGAGAGGGGTGCTGGTAGTCTGCATGGCCCCTGAGGTGTGTGTGGGGGTCTGTTTACGTAACTGTGTAAATGAACGTGTGCATACGTGATTATAAATTTTGGGATTAGTTCTAAAGGGATATTTAGAAATTAGTCTACACATATTAACATTTTGTTGGTGTGTAGTATTATGGTTTATGTGCTGCATTGCTGATATTGATCCTGAATGTATAGTTCACTGATTGCCAATTAATTACATGCCATTAGTAATTCAATAAACTGCTTCGATCCTGGTGTGATTTAGACAATGTAAATTTTTCCCTGTGACATGGGCATAATGGTGGTTAGTCTTGATTAGTCTAGCTAGGTGTGCAAAAATATATATAAGTGGTCCTGACCGAAATACACGTTCGTTCTACTTTTTATCCGATAAATGCAAATGGAAAACTACCTTGCCAGAGTGACTAATTTCTTCCTAATTATATCATTACTTTGCTATGCAATATAGGTAAAACAATCCTTGAAGCCAGAAATATTTTTTTAAATATAATTAATTGACCTAGTACAAGAGATTGAATCAAGTAATTATTTTATTGATTATAAATTCAATACATGCTGAAACGAGCCTTAGCTTTCCATGGATAGTATCTCATAATCCTACACTACAACAGAGAATCAATGGCATTGCTTTTAAAGTCTATTTCCCTCTTTTCAGAGAGGACAAACAATGACTGAATTTTTAGGACCTGCGCTTTCCACTTAAAGTTTGGAAAAAACACCTATCTCCAATTCAGTGCACCTCTGCCAGAAAACTAGAAAAGTACTTATATCTGCTCAATACTCCCTTCCAGCTCCGCAGAAAAGCCTTTCATAGGTTGTTAATGCAATATTTATATCATCAGGCTTTATACACCACACTTACCTGACTGCATTATTGGATGCAGTCCACTCTACAAACAGTGCGGAGCAAGAGATGCATCCAGAAGACATCTGAAATGCTGCAGCCACTCTCCCATATAGGAGTTGTATGACCTGGACACTGACTCCTGAGGGAGTGAGGAAAGTCTGGCTGACCACCTTCATGGCTGTTGGTAGCAGCATCCAAAATTTCAGAAACACAGCAGCAAACTTGACGGACAGTGTTTGTTGTTGAATCAATGTTTCATCTTGCACTGAACAGTGTCAAATGCACAATTTCTTCTGTTAAAGGGGATGGGAGGACAAGAAGTAGCAAAAAGGTAACACGGCTGTGTTGTCAGGTAAGGTAAGCAAAATGATGGTATGAGAAGCAGCAAGTGGAAGGGATGTGAGAGGGGTAATAGTTTTAAACTGGAAGAGGGTAGATTTAGACTAGATATTAGGAAGAAATTTTGCACTCTGAGGGTGGTGAGGCATTGGAACAGGTTGCCCAGAGAAGTTCTGAAGGCCCCATCCTTGGAAGTGTTCAAGGCCAGGCTGGATGGGGCTTTGAGCAACCTGGTCTAGTGGGAGGTGTCCCTGCCTATGGCAGGGGGGTTGGAACTCGATGATCTTTAAGGTCCCTTCCAATCTAAACCATTCTGTGATTCTATGAATAAAGTTAAGATATGCATGGAAAAGATGTTGAGATACCCACAGGACTGAAAGCTTGGACCTGCATGTATGGAGAACATCTTCAACCCTGTTTTCTCTCTGACAGGTTCTTTCCTCATCTCTAGATCTGTTGTTGAGGAAATTTGTCTTTTTAGAAAAGTTCTGGGTTTCAGGAGTATAAATGTAGATAGGTGGAGCCCTGCTCCTGCTCTGAAAATTGGCACTGCTCCCAAGATATGGGGCAGAAGAGAAACTGGAAATACTTATCTCTTCACTTTTGCAAGGATTTTTTTACCTTCCAAATCGTCAGAAAATACCACCTGCTTTCTTAGTTCCAGTTCTCCAGCACGTGAGTAAGAAAATACTAAAATTGCTAGAGCACATACAGCTGCTCATGTTGGGACATAATAGCCTAGAAAAATAAGTTTGGCATTAAGGGATATACCCAGGCAGAAATCTAAAAGCTGGTATGCAAGATCAACTGCAGTTCAACTGGAGAAACTCTTAAGCCAGGCCCAGGACCAATGGTTCTGAGGAAATAGGTGCATTTAACAACATTTGGTAGGATAACTGATGAATAAGACAGAAGCACTCAATAACTTGTGCTTTAATATTAGTCAGGGTTTTGACATGGGCTTAATGGATGTTAACTGTAGTAAGGGCACAGCCAGCAAGTCAAGGAAAATGATCATTTCCCTCTACCTGGCCCTTGCAACATCACATCTGGAGTACTGTGTCCAGCAACTTTCAAGGACAAGCATCTGGGTGAAAAAAGAGTACTTACAAAGAGAAGTATAATGCAACATGACTGGTAGATCTGCCTCTATGTCCAGCATTATTAAATGATGTCACTGCAAGCTTGTGCAGAGGAACATGGATAACCAGGACATGGATGTTGTGCTAGATGCAGCTCTTGACATGTAAGTGAAGTTCCCGAGTGAGACATACTTCATGTTGGATGACGTTGGTGTTGGACGTGCAGTTTATATACAGATAAGTGGATAACTCAATTCCTTGACTCTGGAAAGAAACAAGCCATTTGGGATTGCTGTGGTGGGAAGGGACAGAAATGACTCCGGGTTACCCAAGACCATGCTACACACTCTAAAGTTTCAGGACTCCTGAGAGAAATTGCCATACTCTGATTGTGAAACGCACTTGGACTTCTCCCTCCTCCCTTGCCTCATTTCTTCAGTACACTCAGGTGGGATGTGGATCTTCTCTGCAGGAGGATTGTGACATCCACCTTATGAATTCCTGAAGACTGGCTGTTCCTCAGGCTGAGTAAACTAGCAGAAAGCTTGTGAGTAGAACCAAGTTGTTATTGATACTGATTATTTTCTTATCACAGATAACTTATTGGTTTCCAGACAATTTCCTGTTCAAAAAGCTGTAAAAGTTGTGATCTATCTATTAAAGGCCTATTCTGGAATAGTCATAGTCAAAAACATTTCATCTAGTGAGTTCTGCTGAAGGATATGGAGTGACTGTAAATTGTCATCCATGTCCTGCACAGAAACATTTCTTCACCTACATATTTTGTCCCCAATGCCATTGAAAAGATAGAAATCAAAGCTTCTGGAAGCATTTGATGCATTTAATGATAATCACAGTAATATATATTAAAGTGATTACAGACTCTCTTATTCACACTGACTGAAGTTCACCCTCTGGCCTTACCAAAAGTCCCTTCCCTATAAAATCAGTTATCCCCTGAACTCCAAATACATTTGGTACATGTCAGATTAAGTAAAGCAGAACCAACAAGTAGACTCAAAGGTTGAGTGCTTTTACTGGGAGTGCAGGTGGAAGGTAAATACTGATGAATAACTGTGGAAAAAAATAGATGCAGCTCCTCAGTCTCAGTCTATTGGCTCACCCCCAAGAGTAGTAAGAAATGGGTCACATCAGTTGTTCCAATAGCTGCTCACTCGCTTTCCCCGAGTTTGGCTGTTTGAGATTGCTGAGGAGCACTGAGCTATGGCTCTCATGCATTATGAAAAATTAGTGTGACTGAAATAGGAGCAATACCACACCTTTGTCTGCAGGTGTAGAAAAGCCCCACTGGACAATGCCATAAATGGTCAATATCAACAACTGTTCCAGCAATATTTTTAAAACCAAAAAATGTAAAACTTCACTTTTGCAGCTGCTCCCTTCCACTGAAAAAAAAAAACAACTCTAAAACCCAGAACTGAAAAATCTGATTCTTGAGATACTGATACACGGAACAAAAATTGTTCTTTTAGTATAATGATAACTATTTGGGAAAAAGCATTTCAAATCCTCAAAAATATTTTTAATGAATAATTTCTGTCTTGCCCTTGCAATTAAATGCTTAGTTATTTTTAGTGTATTAAAATGTATATGAGAGGCTTCAACTATTTGTTTATATCCAATATATATCAGTTTTAGTATGTATATCTAGGTTGGCCATGATGTTATATTTTAGTTCATTTTTAGGCCTTTTCTTACTTACACCTTTTTTTTTTTTTTTACACTTTTTTCTTCCCCCTGACCCAGAATAATAAAAAGAAGGAAGTTGCACATGATGATTACCTTGTGCAGGAATCAGAAGTGGATGTGGAACTGAGCCCACTGCAATTCATTATAGGATCCTCTTATCCATTGCTTATGACTTTACTTAATGTTTCAGGCTGGAGTTGAACAGCCTGGGTGCCCGTTTCTTTCAGTATGTTTGGAACATAATTCGGAATTGCTCTTTGTCTATGAAATGTGAATTGAGAGGAGAAAAAAAATACATAACCTTTATCACAGCGCAAAATTTTTGGTGATTGTATCCAGATTTTGTGTCACTTTGTGTCACTTCTACAATCCCCATGAAATTCTCTGGCACGATGTGGCACAGCACTGCAGTGTGATTGGTACAGAAGATGAAGAAAACAAGCTGGGATTATATATCAATGGGAAAGGCAGGATCTGGTGGAATAAATTATGTATAACAATAACAAATACAAAAATCCTTATAAAATTTCCTTGTATAAGCGGTATGAACGTCAGCTGAAATAAGGAATCATCATTTAGTATGATCCTACTCTGGCACATAATGAGAATCTCTATGCATGTAATGAATGTCAATATGTCTTTACAGATGAATAAGATAAAGTCCACACAATAGAGTTTGCAGTCCATGGAATCAGTAATTTTCTTAAGTAACTCTTCTAACAGAGTACCTTTGCATTTAGGCAGCTCAGAGAAATAATGTTTTTGTATTTTGTTTCTGGTCATGAAGCACTCCCAAACAGGAGCCACGTGGAGTTACTTCTGTTGGACACCTAGTTTGTAGTCCTAAGCATAACATAATTCTTTCTCTCTCTATTTTAAAAGGGGGGTGGGGGGAATCATTTAAATCTGTTCAGAATGCCTGAAAGAGAAGGATGAGTTAATATCAAGAAGATTCTTCTATTTTGCAGTGGAAATGAAGCTAGACACTATTGATAACCACTTTGTAGAAACCACTGAGGCACTCCAAATTGGGAGGTAATTTAAAGCTTTTCTATTAAGGAAATAATGCAGTAAGTAATTGCTTTAATTTTAAATCAAGAAATAAGCTTCTGACTGTTACATGTGTGAAAGGAAAAGAAATTAGTATTTTATTGGAAGAATTAGCAAAAGCATTAAAAGAAAGAGCTTATTCCTTTTAAATTAAGAAAACAACAACATTTAAAAAGATTGAAGGTCTGATAAATTGGATGTAGTATTTGTCTTTTTTCCCCCTTTCCTATTTTGTTGCTGAAAGCGGTTAAGTGGATGTGATACTTCTTTACATAAGCCAACATTTTCAGGCTTCAAAGTTTAAAGTTGGAGATGTAAATCTGCATTTAAGCACCTGAGCAGAATCTTCAGATACTCAAAAAACCCGGTTAGCACCCTTGAAATAGCAGCCTGCTCCTATTAGATGCCTAAACCGCTACATTTAAAAAGGAAAAATGAAGCAAGTGCTCTAGCAAGGATGACAGGAAAACAGGAATCCTCTGTAAGTGCAGTATGTTACCAAGGAAGAGGGAGATCAAGCAAAGAGTTGATATGGTGCTTAACAAGGAGAGATAGCTATCAATAGGTGAAGCAAAGAAAAGCCAAGGCATTTACTGCATTTTTTTTTGCTTCAGCCTTCACTGACAATAACAGTGTTCATCAGACAGCTCATTACATCACCGTCAATGACAAGGGGTAAAATCTCAGGCCAGAAGAGCAGTTAGAAGAGCCAATTAGAGAGCAGCTAGATAAGTCAGATGCTTTGAACTGTCTGTGCTTGATGAAATTCACTTTATGGTACTGACTCAAACAGTCTCAGGGTCAGCAACTTTGTGAACTCATAAGGACTAGCGAGGCTTCAGAAGCCCGGAAAAGGAAAATGTATTGTCTATTTTTAATGGGTGTAAGGAGTAACCTAGCAGCTGACCTTCAGTTCCTGTGAAAATACTGGAATAAATAATTGAACTACTTGTATACAGCTGGTACATGCTTATAAGGAGATGAAGAACAGCCGAGAACAAATCATGTCATATTTATTCAGTTTCCTCCTGTGAGAAGTTAAGAGCTTTCCTGAAAAAAGAGAGAAGAAACAGAGATCATGTGGCTAAACTTCAGCAGGTCTCTCTTAAACAAGCTAAGGAAATATGGCACTGCTGGAAGGGAAGAATATCATACTGGGGGAGTAGCTATTAAGGTTCACTGCCAAGTTGGAAGGATGCTGTAAGTGGATTTTCACAGGGTCTGTCTTCAGTCTGCCACCACTCGATATTTCCCTTAATTATTTCAAAAGCATGAAGTGTATACTTATTTAATTACTAATCAGCACCAAGCTAGGAGGGGCTGCAATAAGATTTGAAGGAAGGACTAGAATACAAAATGATCCTGATAAATCAGCAAAAAAGACCAAAAAAACCCCAAAATTCAAGACAGTTCCAACAGGAGGGAAACAAAATGCTTCTCTCGGGAAGTAGCAGGAACAGGACTGCATAAGGGAAACCAAGCTGGGGACCAAGCGTGATCATCGTACGGGTAGGATGGTGGCCTAGCTGACCTGGGTGCAGTCCTGCAAAGCCAAGCCTGAGGAGTAACAGTCTCCACTGAGAGTTTGGTGAGAATCACACAAGTTCAAAATGTCTGGGGTCAACCTGGGAAGTCAAGAGAACAGGTCGGGATGAGCAGGGGACAGGGCAGGATGCAGACCTGCCTGCACCGTGCCAGGGAAGGACTGGGTTCCATGCTGATGTGGTACTCCTGGGCCAATGGTAGGAGGCCTGATGGGGCTGCTCAGAACACTTCAGACCTACTAATGCACTTAGGGTCTGACCAGAAAACTTGACCTATTGCAGGCACTTAGATTGCTTTCTTTAGGAGAAGAAGAGGAAAAAAAAAAAAAGAAAACTTTTAACTTGTCTTCAACACTCTAAACAACAAACGGGTAGAGGAAAAGAGACAAATGAGCTTTCTCTATGTCCATCGTACCACAAGAAGCAGTGGACCTAAACTGAAATAAAGGAGAATTAGTTTAAACATGAGGGAAACATTTTCTAATTACAAAAATAAGCAATACTGAATGAGATTTTGCAGAGAGTAAAATCTCCCTCATCCGTCAGGGTTGTTCTAAGTATAGCTGATCATGGCTTGAGACAAGAAAATGGACTGAATGACCTCTAAGTCCCTTCTAATCCTGTTTGCTCTGATTCAGTAACAATGTTGATGAGTGTACTCAGCGGAATATGTATCTACAAGTAATCAGTGGGATGATTTGTAGCATAAGGTACTAATGTAAGACTATAACCCTTTAGTCCTAAGTGATTCAAGTAAACAGAAATAGAATTTACATTTTTTACTATAATTAGAAGTCATCTAGAAGAGCTGCTATTTATTAAATTATAAGATGTAATTATTGATACTGAAATATCTACTTCTAGGTGACAGGTTTTGAAAATAAGCATTAGTGCTTTTCCAGTGTTTTCTATAAAAACCTTCAAGATCACAAGTAGCTCTAGTCAGAGCAGAAGACATCTTGTTCTGTCGTGTGTAGCTAAATACTGTACAGATTGCAGAAGTGGCTTTAAAGACAACACAGGGCCTGATTCAAACAAAATTTGTGTTAATAATCTGTGGATCATTTTAGACTGATTTGCTCTGTCTACTCAGTTTTGTTGACTTGACTGAATTTAATAGTTAACATTTTTACTCTCAATCCTAAACTCTCTTTTTTTTTCTTTAACTTATTCTTACTGTAACTTAATTAAAGAGCAGCTAGTGATACCCATAGCTTGATAGGAAGACTAGGCTGACAGTTACCTTATAAAATATGAAGCAGTGTACAAAGTGTACACAGATAGTATATAACAGTGTCAGAGGCTGGAAGACCCTGTTCAACCAAACTGCAGTTACTTATTTATTCATTTGTTATCTAGTTCAGTCCGTTATTGTGGCTGACATACACTTCCCCATGGAAGCTTATGCTACGCATTAGCCATGGTATGTAGCCAAGATCTGCTTTAACACGTGGTCATCCTCCAACTGAAACAACACCGGTAACATCATTCTTAATTAACTTGGCATGTCCAAAATTTAGGCATCAAAGCTAAACTGGAAGTATTTCAGCTGACCATCCATGAGTGGACTTTGGATCTGTCTGAATAATTCTGCAAACTCCATTAAATATACTACCTAGGGCTTGATTCGGTTACCTAAAGATAAGTATCTAATACCATGGAAGGTGCCCTAGGCTGTTTCTGCTGGTCTCCAGATGCCAGTCTAGGTGGGTATAGGCCTCCTGTAATTCCTGTGCCATATCTGTTTCCTGTAGGTCTGAGCCCTACATGGCACAAGATGTCTCAAATGGCACTAGAAGCACGTGTTTTGGGAGGTGAATAAAGTGCTATGCCAGTGCTGCCTTAAACACCTGTCATTTAGATACCAACATCTCAATAACTTAATCTAAAAACATAATATTATGCTAGGAGATTGGTTCAGTTGTTTAAAAAGTTGTTCTAGTGCTGTTTGTGACTCTCTATAGAATCCAAGATGTGCACAGGTTGGTAAAAGGGTTGCACCTACCTGGATTGGGAGCTGGAATGAGGCTTTACATAGCAAATATCTGAAATTAGAGAAGGCATATTTATCTAGAGAAAATGTGGGAAATACATTGAGAATTCCAGGTTGACATTATGTCACGGTAAATCCAACTCTAATTTATAAAATCCTACCTATCAGATAATCCCAGTTGAAACAGTCAGGCTCACAACCCCAGTTTTTTTATGCCTAGTCAAAATATATTTGGATTTTTTTCATAGAATCATAGAATCATAGAATGGTTTAGGTTGGAAAGGACCTTGAAGATCATCGAGTTCCAACCCACCTGCCATAGGCAGGGACACCTCCCACTAGACCAGGCTGCTCATCTGTTGTCTCTAAAGAAACCATGGAGGAGCCCCAATTTGTTATAAGGAAGAGCAGAGTTTAGAGAAGGCAGACTGTTCTTTCAGCCTTGCTTTTTCCTTTCTCAGAACCTGCCTGCAGATGATATATAATATATGTATTATATACAATATAATAACATTGCAGCAGGAGATGTGGTTATAGCCCATCTAGACGCTTATCTATACATCTTTTTAAACACTGATAACAGTGTGCTTGTGACAGCAAATTTCATAAGCTGCCTTGTATCACCACCAGTTTGCAATACGCTTGGTTACACTGAAAGGGACTTCAGTCACTCATGTTAAGTATCTACTTTCAGCTTCCTGTTATTGGGATACTACTTGCTAATTATCACTCGCTTAGCTATGCACGGAATGAGCTTCATCTCACCTAAATTTAGGTCTCTGTAGATGCTTACATGTATATTAATCACCCTGTGCTCCCTCTGTGTTAATGGAGAGGAAACAGCCTCACTTGGACAAGTTTCAGATGTCTGCTTTGGGAGGAGATAGATCTTTTGCAGAAGTGCCTATTTGTCTCCTGTATTAAAAAGGGCTGGAGAACAAACTCAGAAGCAGACACTTGCATTTAGCAATGAATCTAGTCCACCATAACTGCCTCTAACCACTTGGATGCAAAGCAGAAGAAATAATTTTAAAATGCCCAAAAAGCAATGAAAGGTCACCTTGTTCCATTTTCCATGGACCTGGATGGAGGGCATTTATATGAACGAGTATTGTGTCTCAGCTTGGGAATGGCCAGCAACTTCTTGCAATTTTCAATCTATATTATAAATGACCCTGACTAAATGGTCTGTGTGCCACCTATCTTCACTGTCCTCCAGAGGAAGAAAAAATATTTCAAAGGCTTAGCTGACTCGCACGTCTGGCATGATTAAAGCCAACTCATTTCTGTACCTACCAACACATATCTACTGAGACATATAGCTGTTACATACACAGTGGGCCTAAAGCATTTCATGTGGAAACCACCTATGTCCTGATCCAAAGGACAAGTACACATATAACATACAGATTTCACAAAAGTATTGTTCAGCCCTAGTCTAAATTGAGGTTCAAAATTACTCCTCTAACCCTGTAGCTAGACATTCTTATCATGATGCCACTGTATTCCAAGCACCCTGATGTGCTGGTGGTTCCTGTTGTCCTGGGCATTCCTATGAATTACTGTGGAAATATCTGTATTGACCTGGACTCTGTGTATTATCTGTCTGTTTTGAAACAGTCTAGAACTACAGGAGGCAGAGCCACATGTCCCTGCATGGCAGAAGAAGAGAATTTGCTCCCAACAATTGCTGTATTTCATTCTTCCTAAGGAGCACCAAAATTATCACATAGGATATGAAAGATTCAGTGAGTTAAAAATAATTGTAGAACTTTGTTTGGCATTTATCTAAGGTTTTTACCCACATATGATAGACTGTGCTAACCCTTATAATAAAGCTGAGGGGTTTTTTTTAGAAATTAAAGGGGAAAAGAGTGAAATGCGCTGTGCATGAATGTGACATTTTCATTTCTATTCAAAGTTTCTTTACAAAGCAGAGCTCCAGAGGTACTGTTCCAGTTCTCGGTCATTTATAACCTTTTTTGTGACTCTGAAAAACCTTGTATAAACAATCACTGTGGAAGATAAATGAATGCTCTCATCTCCGTTAATCCTGAAATGCCATTACTGTAGTTCACAAATATGGACATAGTCTCAGTGTTACGCATTAAAACATTGGTTAACAAGAAACAAGATAGAGGTTAGGAGAGAATTGTAGGTTAGAGAAAATGCTACTAACTATGCTGCCAGCAAAGATTGAAATGGATTCCCTTACACTTGGCGTAGGAGGCTACTAATAGTACAGGAACTCCCTGGAGACACCCACTGAAGCAGGGCCATGACCCATCTCTGCAGGAGATGATCCACCATCATCCTTCCTTTGTGGCTCTGCTGCCAGACAAACAGCTTTAGGTTACAGAGGAGCTCTGCAGGTAGAGCTGAACGCACTTTGGTTTCGGACTGCCTTAGCCACAGCAGGAAGCCAATCCTTCCCCTTCCTACTCTATTAAGTAGATAATTTAAAGTGGCATCCTACAGCATCTCAAGTTAATTGAAAGTGTTAAATGAAAAATGATTGACAGGGCCAATTCTTGATTTTATATAATTTGCATGGAATTGTGGGAAATGTTCTAATCATTTTCCTTTCCACTCCACATTTAGGTATACATCTTGCTTGTATGTTGCAAATGCTTTTCATGTGCTCGAAAGACTTTATACTTTACTAGGTTTCATGCAGGAACAAAAGCGTCTAAGATGTGTGCTGAACTCTTTCAGTTATTTTGGAAATAATAATGAAACCGTAAGTGCAAGATTGCTGAAATTATTAAATCGCTGTAATTCACAGGCAGGATATCTAGAGCCATCAGCTCTGCTTGAGGCCCTATAGTAAACTGTAAAGCATCTGAGAAATTGACCTTGATGTTTTGCAGCTAGAATACTTCAAACTGATAAACAAGCACAAAGAGATAAATATGCCACATAAACTATACCAATGATACTGTGCTATAAGAAGCTACATTTTCAGTCATGCAATCAGATCATTGTCTCTTGCTCAAGAGTTAAGATGACATTGAACTATAATTATTCAAAGTTAAATAACTACAGAAATATTTTCAGTTTCATCAGGACTTCCATGGAGTTCATCATTTAATTTAGAGTCTGAACAGAGAATGTTCACAATTAAAAAGTTCTTTCACTTTCAAACATAACTTTGGTCTGGGAGATGTTCCATTTACACAGAATGGAAAATAGCTATGGAACGAGAATAGTTACCTGTGGGAAGACACTTTTTAAATACTACCACTGAATGGATTTAAGTGTCAGTATTTGAGCTACCAAATTTGATGAAGTGAATCTTAAAGTATTACAGATGACTGGATTGTAGCCTAGGTTAGACAGTTATTTGAAGAGGTAAATCGGTATAATTAAATGATCTCAAAGCTACTACCTTAGTCTCCACGTAGGCTGATGAGAAAAAGTAAGAAAAATGCAAAGAATTGGTTCTTTTTCAAAATAAAAAAAAAAAGCTTTATGTCAGGCTGCATAGATTCTCTAGGGCATGGGAAATACATGGTACACAGAGACAGATGGGGAAGAATATGTTGCAAGAGCACTTTTTGAACAGAATACTAGTTTTCCACCTATTTCTTGTTTTTTAAGGTAAAAAAAGGAGATGACACATTTTTGTACAAAGGTATCCCTGGCTGCCTGTGGAGACTGGAATAATTATTAACAATAATTATTTAATTAGCATTGGATATTCAGAAACAGAAATGATAATGATAGACCCTGCATCCCTACCCATGGGCAAGGTGTATAAGATTCTGTAAAAAGAAAAGGAATACAGACTTCCCTGATTATTTAAAGTGTTTCAGAAGCTTTGGGGTCATCACATTACTGATTGAGATTCATCTCTCATTTTATAAAACTTCCTCAGTGCATTTTTGGCACAATCGTAATATTTTAAGGCAATTTTATACTGAAATCTTTCTAATCAGAATCTCTGGTGAGAATACCGAATGGAAAAAGAAATCTCAGCCAGTATATTTTTAAAGCATACAGCCATTCAGAATCTGATTACCTTTTCACATTTTCATACAAAATGGATTAATGTGTCCCTGTCTTTATTACATTTTCAACACTTGTCATTTGTGATTAAGCCAACACTATGAAGATGTATTACACAGCAGCATAAATGGCCACATTAAAATAGGGTATATATGTGCCGGAGAAGTTAAAGGCAGCTTTATTTGTGTTACTTTTACATTAGATGTAATGTATCTTAAAATATTTTACAAAACTCGAGAGTCAACAATCTGGGGGGAAATACAAATAAATAGATGGAAGCTTACAAAAAGGGGAGAAAGCTGGAGAAAAGTGCTAATTAAATCAATCAGAGAGACATGTGGTGATGTGATAGAGTGCTATGAAGAAAGCCAGATGCAATTTCTTATAGATAACAGCTCAAATCAGAAATTGCCACACAATTGGAAGCACCTGCTCAAGAGGCCCAATGCTGGAATTGCAGAGGTTTTTATGGAGCAGGACTGATGTGTACTGGGAAGAATTCTGGACAAATCTCACTCGGTCCCTGCCTTAAATTATCTCCAGTCTTCTTGTGAAAGTATTTCCCCCATTAATCACAGCATTACCTCTGTATGCAATTTATCTTGCTTCTACTTGCCCTCCTACAGAGTCCAGAGTGTGTGGTCTTTCAATATATAAAGGGGGCTTACAAGAAAGACAGAGAGAGACATTTTACCAAGGCTTGTAGTGACAGGACAAGAGGCAAGGGTTTTAAACTGAAAGAGGGTAGATTTAGATTGGATATTAGGAAGAAATTCTTTATTGTCAGGGTGGTGAGACACTGGAACAGGTTGCCCAGAGAAGTTGTGGATGCCCCATCCCTGGAAGTGTCCAAGACCAGGCTGGATGGGGCTTTGAGCAACCTGGTCTAGTGGAAAGTGTCCCTGCCCATGGCAGGGGGATTGGAACGCCATGATGTTTAAAGGTCCCTTCCAACCCAAACCGTTCTGTGATTATATGATGTTATGTTGTATCACCTCCATACAGTACCTGACTCCACCGCTATTATTTCAGCCCCACTCCAGATCCCCATTGTTTTCACTGGACATTTGGTTTGTTCCTATTTTGAGACCTTTACTTGTGTTTCCAAAAATAGGCTTGCACTCAAATATAATTTGAAGCTTGTCATTAGGAATCAGAAATGGGTGATAGAGCAAATCTATCTTTTAAATTTTTTTCATGCACTTTTTTTTTTCCTTATAGCAAATTCACCCATCCAAATTTCTGTTTGGGATCTAACAAACTTTAAAATCAGTGAGGAAGCAAAATTTTTGGTTTCTTTTCTAACCTGTGACTAAGTCCTCTCATACAATCCTACGAAAATCTAAGTGCAGCCTATTACCTGATAGGCTTTATACCTCTATCAAGAAAGTAGTAAAGAAAGAAAGAAAGGCAGCCTAGTTCCATTAAAGTCTGTGTATGTCTTGCCATCTGTTTCTGGAGGCAAGGTTTTTACTCAATTAACTCTATAATACAGCTGTCAACAAAAGGGGCAGCTGCCATCTTAAAATCCAGCACACTGATGGATCTACAAGACCATCATTATAAAATGATTATACATCACCTCTAGCAAAACTTCAGCTTGGAAAGATTCTTAAGACATCTTTTTGCTGTTTTTCCTGTAATCTGTTACAAGTACAGTACAAGGATAGTAGCGTGGATTATATTGTGGACCTTCCTCGCTGGACTCTCTTGAGCTTTGGTAGAGCACTGTCCCTACGCAAGGGTTATTCAGATGGAGACTGCAGTAGAGCAGCTAGGCCAGTTTCGGATCTGTTTGGCCCCAGATTTTTAGGGTATGTAGTGCTTCAATTCATGGTGTCTATTCTTGGAAAAGGCAAGTGAAGTGAGCGTGGTGGACAACTCACCTTCTCTTTCCAGTGCTGCAGCCGGTGTGGCCCCACCTGAGCAGCACTCTCCTCACAGCAGCCAGCTGACTCGTCACACTCTGTGCGCGTACGTATCTGAGCCAGATAAGTGTTCCATCTTATAACCCTCTAATTTAACTCACTGGTACTGAATTATCATCGTTCCCGTGATTCTCAGCCGTATCCCCATTCTTCATCCATCACCTGCGTGCTTATTGTCTGGCTCCTTGCTTGGGCTGATACCATCAGCTGCCACCAGGCTCTGTGCTATGCACTGTAGAGATTATTCACATCTGAAATGCTTGCTCTGTGTACAGGCAATCTCTCCACGTAAATAAGAATACCTTTACAGCCTTTTCATAAACACTGACTCCCCCCTTTGTATGCCTCTTGCCCATTTTTCTCTGAAGTCATTCTTACTGCTTGCCAGTAACAGTGGTCATTCCAAAGACGTCAGTGGGAGTTTTATTTCTCTGCTTCGGGGTCATTTTTTCCTCCTGGATACATTTCGTCTCTGAGGCTGTTTCCAAGGGCAGTTTCATGCTTAGGGAGAATATTGAGGCGAGTAAAGTTTCAGTTCGGGGTTTTTCTCCTGAAGAAGGAAACACAGGGTTAGCTGTCTGTGGGGAATTATGAGAACAAGATTCTAAATCTCACTGCTTTAAATTATTCTAAAAGCCATGGCCCGGAAGGTGTAATTGGCAGGGAAGTGTAGAGTTTGTCAGTGCAGCTCAATAATTATCTAGTCAGAACTCCTGAATGAACTCTTCCCAGTAATTTTTTTCAGCCTTAGACAGCTCTGCAGCTATTTTATTTCAGCTTAACCATTGTGAAGTAGTCATGATTTTGTGTAGCATTCTCAGTTTTCCAGATGAATAATACATTTTATTTTACCCACTAATGTTACTGGGACCCGGGTATTCCTTTTTTTTATTATTATTATTATTATTATTTTGAAGAAACAAGAGTGATTGAGTGCTAAATCTGTTTTGTTCAGTACAATATATGGCAGCCTGAAGTACCCCACTCCCTCATTTTTTTATTCATATGATACATGAAAAATGGCATAAATGTATTTCATTGTGTCACCTAGAATCTGTGTAGCCAGCAATAATGAATACGCTTTACTCTTCAGCTCGGTAGTGTTTCATTTCTTCCTGACAAGATTATTTGACAAGCGGACCCTGCATTGGCAATGCTGTTTATTTTCCTAGGCATGTAAATTATCTTGACAGCCTCATAAACATAAATTGGCAGGCATACTGTCCCACAGCAATACTTGTTAAAATACACTAATGGAATATAATAAATAAATTATTCTAGTGTATTTATAATTTGCTAGCATACCATTACATCTTGCAAAAGTTACATAGTACGGGATAAACTGCTCTATATTTCTTACAGGTTGCAACAACTTGTTGGTTAGTTATTTAATGAAACTAATTATGATGAAAAATGCATAGATTCATACTCAAGAGTGTATTCAAACTCAGAAAAAGGAAAATATTAACTTATCTGGCCTGCAAGTGTTGGACAGCTTTTGCTACTTTGCACACCTGAATGTCATTCGACACAACTGTGGAGGAGGTAGGTGGAAGAAAATGCAAATCTATGCGATTGCGATAGTTGATAGTTGGTTGTTGGGCTGGATACAAAAATACCCGTGGATATGTGGAACGTACCTGGGAAACAGCTGTAGCTTTGGAAGTCCACAAAGAACACATCATAATTATTTATGTGTGGTCCAGGTCAATGGCACATTTTTATTCCTTTTCCCATGTTGATTCAGCTATTTTTGCTGGTTGTCCAAGGCTCCCTGTAGAGGGCATCAGCAGTGTGATTTGCCCTGGACAGAAAAGAAAGAAGCTGCAGACTGGTCTTTGAAGCTCTTTGAAGCTGAAGCAAGTTAAGAACACAGACATCAGACTGCAAGTCCATGTCCACATGATCAGTATCAGCCCTTGCTCGGGGTGGCCTGTAATCCTCAGAAGTTCAGTCCTCCAAATGCCGGGCCTCTCTCTAGGGTACCTTCATTGCCACTGGAGGAAAGAGGAGCTTTTGAGGCACGAGCCATTTCATCTAATTTATAACATGATAAGCCATGGTCTCAAGGAGCCTATATCTCTCTGTTAAGGAAGCCTAGATGACTAGCTTAGATTTTGGTAATAAATTTTTAGCAAGTTAAAGTTAGGGAGAATTAGTTCCACCTAGAGAGTTTGGAAATTGAAGAGATATTCCCCTCAATGTTTTCTCTCATTATATAATCACCATTTTATGAATCAACTGTAAATAACAAGCAGCATCTAATCTTCTCCCTGGAGTAATTAAGATTATGATAGGGGAAACAACTCCAGAGCGCTTGGCTACCTCCTATCTCCTTGACACGTGTCAAGTTGGTGTCACTGCAAGTATCTCGCAGAGACTGTTTTGCCTGCTTTGTCAGACTGGATAAGAATTTGTCTTTGTATTTTTCTCTCAAATACTGAATCGTTCAGTACTGATATGAGCAGGGTTTCAAAAAGGTCATTAAGTAACTCCAAATTCTTGAGCCACCTTAGCACAGGTCTCAATCCGGAATGGTGTTTGGAGCTGCCCAATTAATATCATCTCCCAATCGCTCCTGAGAACGACTCCAGTGGTCAGCAATGAGCGAGCCCAAAGGCACACTCCAGAAATGCCCTTTAGTTCCTGACTTACTCTTTTTCAAGGCAGGCCAGGGTGCTGGCAAGAAAAGTTTAAACTGCTAAAAACTGGTTCTGAAAGCACAACACAGAATGCAAGAACTTTATTGCTGTGGTTTCATATTGGGCTCGTTTGAATTGAAAGTTCTCCTAAATAAAAATGACTGCACAATATGGCTCATAATTTCATTATTTTTTTACCCCTTCCTTTACTGAAATAAATATTTATTGAGCTCAACAGGGGGAATAAAAAATCCCTGGCATTCTCTCTGTGCCACTTTATGTATGAGCTTTCCTATGTCTCATTTCTCCATGACAACCTCATTTGACAGGCAGTCCCTGCTTTGGCAATGTTGTATCATATTTTCTTAGGCATGTAAATTCTGTTGACAGTCTCATAAACATAAATTGGCAGGCATACTGTCCCAAAGCAATGCTTATTAAAATACGCTAATGGAATAGGATAAATACATTATTTTCAAATGCAAGCAGAAAATACACACAGGTTCATATGATATTTCTGCCGCTGATTGATGGGAGGTACAGTCAGGGACAGCTAACAAAATTTCCAAGTTTGTGGTTCGGTTTCTGTAGTAAGCGCTGCAGGTCTACCAGCACCCCCGGTTGCTGTCGCAGCCTTTTGTTCCAGTCCCAGCGCTAACACAGAGACACAGCCGGTCTTATGCATGATGCTTCATGTGTTTCTAATCCACGGTTGATACTCTGTTCTCCCCCAGCCTCTCTCTAATGCTTTCTCTAACCCTCCAAAAATCACAGATCCTGGTACCTCTGAGCTGCACAGCGGCTGACTGTCGTCCTCCCTTGACACCGACTCATTCGCTTCTGTGTTGTTGCAATAGAAATGAGGATGGTGGCGTACCCTGGGAGTAAGTTACTGCAGTGTAGGAGTAGGAGGGGAAAAAAAAAAAGAAGGAAATTTCCAGTTTCCCTGCCCTGTAACTCCTCCTTTGCAGTACTTTTGGGATGGCAAAGCCAGACTACAGAAATGGTTTTTATGACAATAGTAACCTTCAGGCAAAAATGATGAAATTGTTATCAATTATGCAGTCCTGCAAGATTCTTTTTAAAATGTAAAGTGTTCTAGAAGCTTTTTTTTTTGCTTATGGTATATTAGTATTATAATAAAATAAGCATAATTACTTTTAATAGTGAATATTTTTATTCAACTCCAGGTAATTCACTTTGAGAATCAGGATTATAGAAAAACAATTTAAAAATTAGGTCTATTTAAAATTTGCCAAAATTTAAATGTAATTATTCTAAAATTACAAAAATGAAAACGCACAGTACTCGTGTGACCTTTTATTTACCATATGTTATCCAACCTCAAAATGTCAACAAAATTTTGTATTTTGATAATACTTCAGAAAAATTTACAGTAATACATTTTTATTCCCTTTGACTACCCATGTTTTAAATAAAAATGAATGAATGTAATTTCAGTTGTAATAAAGGTTTCGAAGCCCCTCTAAAGAAAGATCTTTGTGCAAACAAGGCTTTCTTAAGAAAAAGAAGCAGAAAGAGTGCTGTTAAGCAGAAGTGAGAATTAATCAGCTTCCAGTTATAGACGTCCCCATTTTATTAGGGGGTGGATGAAGTAATTTCTATGAGACAGGTCTTGGAGCACTTAGTAATTTATCTATTAAAAAATGATATATAAACATAAGTTGCAGGAGTAACATTTTCAGTAGCTATTTAGGAATTTAAAAGCAATTTAGAATTGGACTTAAGGTCTTAAGAAAGAGGTGAGGACAGACACCTGCAAAGATTTTCAGAAGTGCATAAAGAGGTTAGTTAGCTAAAACCAGAACAAACAGAGGACTTATGAGTTTAAAACGCTACTTAGGCAGAATTGAAGTGTGTCTTTCAGAACATTTCATGAAAATATCACCTGATGTAGTGCATTTGATATGTACCCTTCATCTATATTTCTAGGTAAGTGGTTAGATGGAAGACATCTACCTACAAGCCAGTCAACCCAGGTGCCCACTATAGGCAGTGGTGAGAAATAGGCACTTTTAGGATGCAATTCATCAGCTTCACTTTCAGATCCCAACTTTAAATTAAGATAAATTTCATCCTCAAAGTCTCCTGTTCTGTTTGCTGATCATAAAGAGTCTTAGTAACTACCCCATAGTAGACACCTACAGCTGATCAGATGAATCCTACCTTTGGGCACTGTATACCATGGAAGAAAAGACCAGACTGAGGCACAGAAGCACAAAGACAAAATGTGTAGATTGCCAGTGCAGCTATACCATGAGGTAGAGGAGCACAGACCCTGCTCCCAGTGTAGCTTGAGAGTCACTGACTCTGTAACGGAGAGTGCGTGGTGGGGCAGGGACACAACCCAGGGAGAGTCTTGGGGAATGGGTTGCAGGAAAGAAGAGTGCCTCAGTTTATCATCTCCTGCAAAGCAGTGTTCCCAAGAGGAGAACATTCGTGTTGCACCTCTGGCAATTGTTGTTTAAACACTTTTTAAAACAAAGTGCATAACTCCTGTGACAGAGATCAGACTACTGAACGATTTTTCTCTCTCTTCTGTTCTTTCCTGTGATATGTTGTATTGTCTGATTTTAAATGGTGCCATGTCCACTTTCCAGCTGTTCAAGCTGATGTTTAATTCCCAGACTGGGGCTCTGGGTATTTTTACTTTTGGACTAAAAAATCCTGTAACTCCAGAACTGCATATAATTATTTATATATGTGTACACAGGCATAATCTAAATGTAAAATTAGCATTAATTAAAATTTTCCCACATACTTGACTCATAATTATTCTCCAGCTAAAAGAAATAAATATAATTAGGGCAAGTGAGAATCGTAGGACAGGAATAGTACAATGAGTTGGAGAGGAATAGCAGACCATAGGTTAAGAAGAGGGGAAAAGTATTTTGCGATTATTTTTACTTCAGAAAGAAATTAAGTCCATTTGTTCATGACATTTATTCCACTGGTAGTTTTCAGGCTTTTTTTTATGTGACACTTTAAAATATTTTAAAAAAATATATTTTTGAAGTATGTCTAAATAAAAATAGTGGAAACAGGTAAATGTGTGTGAAGTGCAACTACTGATACCATGTACGGGAACAAGTATTATTTAATTTGCAGAAATTGTTAAGAAAGATCCCACTGAGCTCACCAGACATACCACTGCTGGTTTTAATCTGTAGAAGTACGATGGAGGGATGATGTAATTAGTACGTCCACTTTGTAACAGCAGTAGAAGAGAAGGATGAAAGTAGGCATAAGGAGGATAAAGTAGGAATTCAGTGGCTAAAGATATAAAGGAATGTAAAGTCAACATTTTTGTGTGCCTGTATCGCTTGCTGAAGTTAAAGCATTTTGCTGACTATTGCTTTGAAATAAAAATTTTGTGAAATGCTCATAGCAGGGCAGAACTCACTTGCTTTAATGTGTCTTAAAATCTGAAAGACAAGGTTTGTAGAGAGAAGCAATATCTTTTATTAAACTAGCTGATACAGTTATAAAAAGAGACCAGTTTCCAGGGCACAAGAAAAAGGTTTGTATGCCTGAAGCATGTCTGGTTTTCAAACTATAAAGTTGAGTTAATAAAAGATCCTTCCTCTCCCTAAACCTTGCCTCTCTATATCCTTGAATACCATCCTTAATGATCCTATTACTTGAAAATATGAAAAACTTCAGGCAGCTCAAGAAATATCCCTCCTATCAGATTTCTGAATTTTGTCATGCTCATTGTCCAAGCTGAACAGAAGGACAGAATGAGGGACAGTTATAAGCCTGTATGTAACTCACAGAAAGCTCATGGTTCTGCATTTTTCTAATGCTGGTACAAAATTTTCTCTGAGTTTTGGATCGAGGGAATGATTTTCAAAGGTAGAAACAGGAGTGGAGTGCCAATCTCCACTTTACACAAAGAGCTCGGAAACTCTGCAGCCTTTCAAAAATCTTCTCCTCAAAGTTCACAGTAGAAATTCTGCTTATTCCTGTGTAAATGTTAACCCTTTTATAGATCAATGGAAGCAACCGAGGGGCATTTTTGGTTATTTTTTGATTAGTTGGATAAACAGCAGATTAAGTAAAAAATAGTCCTGGCCCACCAGGAAAAAAAATTCAAGCATCCTCCATAAAATATAGACTTCACACACTTAGATCTATTATTTTATCTTTTAGATTGTGACTTTCTGTGAAATTGTTATTAATACATTATTTCAGCCAAATTTCATAACAAAAGGAACTTTGAATCCGTAACTTTTGGTTATTATTTGCACTCTGTTTAGACTGAAATGCACCATAAACATTGGGGCTTTTACTGGACAATTCCTGCAGCTAGGGATAAATATTTTCCACTGTTAGATACCTAGCTTAGATTGTGGGAAGTGGTGCAGGTTTTTTGCACCAGTCCTTCTGAACCCTTTCCGGTAGACCACTGAAACATTCACGTTAACTGGACTGCAGCGATGCTCCTAATGTTGTTAATGTGTTGGGTGTCTGGTGGATGTGCCTTGCTCAGATGTATAAAGCAAATGTGGTTGTTAGAACTGAAGTTAGAAGACATTTTTCCATCAGGCCATGTTGGCCAACTGCTAAAGCTTTATTTCCTTCCAAGTAGGTGAGTATGTGGTCTTCCCAAGAATGTCCTGAAATAAGAAACGCAATCACTGCTTTTGAAAGGAGGTGGGACACTGGCAATGCTCTCCGTACATCTCTATGGTAATTTCTAGTTGTGGCTTTTGGTCTTTTCCAATCAGGACAAATCTGTTAGAAGATGCTAAGCAGTATTTTAAGATCTGTATTTAGCAGATATGTAAGACGGACAATCTCTAAATAATGTTAGCAGTTAATAACAATTGCAAAGCCTGGATGGATAAAGGAATGTGCAAGACCTCTTCCAGGCCAATATTTCTGCATTTCTTCAATAATATAAGTGTAAATGTAAATATAAATATATTCCACATCTTTAGATTGGTTGAATTTGCTGTGAATAGTTTCAGTCACACCAAAGCAGCATTTTTGTGGATAAATTGTTCACCAAAACATTCACTAAACTCTACAAGGAGATTAAAAGAGTTAATGAAATGGTTTAATAAAGTATCACAGTAAAAATAGAGGAAAAAAAAGGGAAAAAAAAGAAGCTAATATGCATTTAGCTAATCCTCCTACATTATAATTAACATGAAAAATGGTAGACTCTTTTCCACTTCTCAGCAAAGATTAAATAGCTGAATGTCAGTATTGAGGAAACATAACACTTGATTTCATTATTTAACAAAATATCCATACAGTACACTAACTAGAGAAATGTGAACCAGTACAAATAATTAAAATTTTAGAAAATGCAATTGTCAAAATAAATTTTAAAAAGGGTTTTTTTTTAGGATTTTTCCTATTTAATGTTTCTCTCCAAATATGGTAACTCAAAGTGTAACCCCCTGGATGTAAGTATGAACTGGCACGAACTTCTTCACTAATACCGCATAGGCTGATGCAGGAGATAAAATGTAACTAAAGTCCTCCTTCGTCTTCATTTTTCTTTTGGGTGCCAGCTCATCGAAATCAGGGGATTTGTCAGAACACTGAACCTAACAACTCGAATACGCACAGGCAGGGCTTAGCTTAATCCCCCTGATCAGGGACAATAAGTGTGTCCCCGCAGACATCTGCAGACTGTCACACACGGGGTTCGTCGGCGCCCTGAACCGAGCAGATGCCAGGCTGCTCTCACCCGGACGCACCCAGTCCTGGTAGCGTTGCTGCTGCGCTCTCGGGCCACTCCTTGAAGATCGGAGATAGTTTTTAGGTGGCATAGTGACCCCCAGCGAAATTGGGAAGTTGGTGTTAAAATACAGCGCTGCCTGCTGGTATAATCCCTGTTTTCATCATTTCTATGATTTGTGGTTATATTTTATAAATTAGGTCCTTTTAGCGTGTTGTGCAGTTTAATCTGGACTTGGTTGCTAAAGGACTATGCCCAATGAGCAGCTGCAGTATAATGAACGGGGACTCAGGTGTGACAACACCCTGAGCACGGAGCTGGAGACCTTCCACCCCTCATCCCTCCCTCCCACCCCGTTCTGCCCCTTTCCTATTTGCACAGTGCCTCTCTAAGCATTCCTTGAGCTGTTCCATGTCCTGGCTTAGAGCAGGAGCTCTACTTCACGTGACTGTATCTACGGTGGTCTAAGGACTAATTTGTTTCAAAAAAACCCAGTTGCTTTCTGCCAGACCTTCTCTGGCCCTGAGCAAGGTCCCTGTGGTGCCCCTGCACTGTGTCCCTGGGCCTGGGAGTGCTGTGCAGCACAGTGCTAAAACCGCTGGGTGTTTTTGGACCAAGATGATGTGAGTGAGTTCAGCTATGCTATGAGATTGGACTCGGGGACAGCACTGTTGGATCTGGCAGCAGAAGGGGCAGCGGCCAGGGAAGGAGCAGAAAAAAGACAAAGTGACAGTCCTCTTGGGCTGGAAAGGGCCAAGGTAGAGGCTCTATGATTACTAATCTTCCTGACATCCTAGCAGGATCACCTGAAAGATTCCGTGACAGTTACTGCCTTCAGAGAAGTATCCCTGAACTTCTCTTACCAGAGTGCTCTGCATTACTTCTTTTTTTCCCACTGTTACCCAAGTGCTCCAACCTACCACTAGCACTGTGGAGCTGAATATGATTCTCTGAAACACTAAAAAATATACTACCGTTTTAAAAGAAAGATGGAAGGTGACTGACACCTTGAAAAATGATACAGAACTGGGCAGGGGAGGGAAATTTCAATATAACACCGCCAAATCTTTTGCTCGGAAATATGAGATCTAGATAATGGCTTATCCCACATATTGAATAGCAGTGAAAGGGTTTGACTGTACCCCAAAGGGACAATTTAACCCTATTTTCCTAAAAGTGCAGCAGCTAAGCACTTAGGAACTGTGTTTCCATCTGTAGTTAAACTGCTTGATAAAAAATCAGAGCGCCACAGACTAAGCGAAGTAAAGGGAAGGCAAAGCAGATTTCCTATCAGGAAGTGCAGTCCAGTCAAAAACACATTCTGAGACATTTCAAGCTTCATAACATATTGCTGTCTCAGACATTGCAGTAAACAGTCCATTAACAGTTTTGCAAAATGAATGCTGACCTCCACGTATTTATTTACTTGTATTTCTCAATATTTCAAATAGAAACTCTGGTTCTGGACCTCTCTCAGCTCTGAGACAGCACAAAGTTCTGAAGCTTGAAATTACTTGTTTTGCTGAGGTTGCTTTTTTTGCTGAAATATCATCTTATTTTATACAGTATAATATTGACTCATTTTGTATCCTCTTAAGATAAATTCTCGATGAGCTGTGTTCCTAAGTTGTTCTTATTTAATGCTCCAGTTTATTTCTCCTTTCTGCTCCAGGGAGAGGCTCCGGGGAGAGTCAGTGTCATTTTTAATGTATGTATAGAATTAGGACTTTTGAATCATAATTTTTGGTAAGATGAAGAAGAGACAAAAAATAGGAGTCTGTCTATCTGTTTATCTATCTATCTATCTATCCATCCATCCATCCAAAAATAAATTAACATAGGGACATTTTGCCAGGACCGAAATGAAAGAACTATGAAATAAAAGAATGGAAGATTGATGTGCCACTCTTAAACCCATGGCCTATCTGTTGCCAAACACCATCTCCACCTGTAGCCAATGGAAAGGGAAAAAGTCCATTCTGATGCGATTATACCACACCTTCTGCAGAGCTGATGCTATGTAAGCTTGTTGTATTTGATGACTTGATGTGGTGGGCTGATGTACCAGCCACTGAGTTCCGTGTTCAGCCAAGTAGACAGTGCTGGAGTCTAGACCTTAAAAGGAATTTAGGTTTTTTCTTAACTTTATCATGGGCTATGCCTGAACTAATATATTAAATGTGTCCAGAATCATGCAAATGCTCTTGTCTGGCCATATCCACACCATGAAGAGGGGATTTTGGTAAGCAGTTTGATATATATGTTCCTTTGGGCATCTAACAGGTATTCTTGAAAATTTGACTAGATGTTAATCTGTTCCTATCAGCACTTTTTTTCCTACATTTAAAAGTTTTTCTTTTCATGTCATAATTCAATAAATCTTTAAAAAGCAGGAGTTAGTGCCTTCCCTTCTCCAGCAAAGGATGCCACCAGTCTGCATGCTCTTTGTGATGAGATTTCCCAGCCGATACAGAAGAAACAGCAGTCGGTTCCTCCACCAGCAGCTCGTGTAAATGCCAGTCATGCTCCTGACACAGAAAGAGTGACAACCATGAAAGGGGCAAGAGTAGGGCACGAACGTAGGAGTAGAGTGCCGGGAACTGGTGGCTGGCATTGATCCACCCTGTGCACCTCTGACTGCGTGCGCTGAACCAGGCGATTTTCACAATTCAAAGCTAGAGGAATGCCAGTGCTGTTGCTCTGCCAGTGACATCTCAAGCTTTGTATTACTCCATCTCTGGGACTTAAATCTGATACAAACATATTTCCTGATTTCACATATTTGAGTTCAGTTTTTACTCCTTTTTTTTTTTTTTTTAAGTTTTAATTTCCAAATCTGGGTGAATTCAACTTTCTGGAAAGGCAGACAGCCCTGTCAGTCAGTCCAGAAAGCCAGAGTGGTTTACTTCACTTTTGATTAAGTCATTCAATTTTCTACAGACAAAAGTGCATAAGGAGATGATGGAGACAGTGTAACACTCCTCAGGCTTGGATAACTCAGCCTGACCAGGTATTTATTTACAAATAGGTTAACTGGGAGATGTTGTTGGGATAAATCCAAAGATTGGTTTACGCCTCTGGAATTGCAGGAAAAAAACTACACTGTTCTCTCAGCTTTCCTAGCTGTAGTTTGAGGGGTAAACCAAATAATTGTAAAAGACAGTGTCCCTTCTTTCCTATTTACCAACAAGCCAATATAAGTCTCACAGGATACAGAGACTTGATACTTAAAAATCAGGGAAGTATTGTCTCTGTATAGTTGGTATGAGAAACCTCTTTGCTTTCCTGCTCTCCCTACATGCTCCTTTTGGGGTATTCATTGAGTAGTGTCAGACGTATTACAACCAATTCTGAGTTTCCTTCATTATGTTTTCACCATACTTTGTACTTGGTTGTTATTTTTCCAAACTGATCAAGTAGTAATTTAAATTAGATAGAAAGCAGACAGATAGAAAGCAGACATTCATTGTCAGACTATTACAGGTTGAAGTCCAGATGCAGAAAACTGTCCCTATTCTGGGAAGAACTTTCCCAAGTGATTAACCATAAATGTTATTGCTGGCTGTCCTCCCCTGGGATGTTTGCAAAGGAGGTCACAGTGATAAATAATAGTCTCCAAAAACAGGTTTTTGTGGCAGAAAAAATCCCAGGGAAAAAACAAAGTGTTAAGTTCAAATGACAACATTTATTGTATCTATGCAAAGTCACTCACTTGTTTGTACGCATCTGATGAGACACAGAACTGCAGAACCAAAAAAAAAAGTATGAAAAGAAGAGAGTGGCAGAGTTAAGTGCCCTTCAGTAGCTGGTCTGACAAACAGAAATTTTCTTCTTCAAAACTTAGTATATTATTCAAAGGGAAAAAAAAAAAAAAGAAATGTTTCAAAAAAGTACAAACCCCATAAATGAGGAATCCATTCTGGAGATCCAAACCTCTTATTGTATTGCTTGCTGAAAACTAAGATTTCTTCAAATATAGCCTTAGACGAAGTCTATCCAAAGGCAGGTTGATAAATATATGGTTTGCCAAGAAAGAGGAATCATCGTGGAGTATAAAAGTCTCTAACGTTGTCAGTATAATGGAAGGAAAACCCCAAGCTGGCTGAGAGTGCAGTTTTAGACACATGCTTTTCACAAACTGACTGATGCGGCTCTTTCAAAGAAATCAATCTGAGGCTTTTGCAAATCACTCTGGGCCAGATTCTGCTATTCAGTCCTTGTCCTATTCGTATTGCAGACAAAAACTGCATTTCTCTGCAGATAAACTAATTCACTATGATAATTATGCCCTAAGATTATGGTGTGAGTCAGCATGAGAAGGCTGACAGAATGCATCCTCCTAAAACTCAGCAACCCAGACTTCAGGGGCTCATAAGATGCAAAGTGAAACTACAAATGTTGGGGTTTTTTTTCTTTTCCTTTTAATATTTTCTCCTGAAATGTAAAAGTACTGATTCTTTCAAATTCCTGCAGTGATTTGTTGCTGTCATTCACAACATCAAACCATAACCTTAATGGTTATTTACATCATTTGCTGCGTGCTGTGTTTTTATAGTTCCATTTGGCTCAAGGCAAAGTGATGTAAGGCATTCATGGGCATAAAGGAGTGTAAAAGAGAGAAAGTTTGATCAATAGGACACCTTTGTTGTTGGTAAACATTGTCAGAAAATGATCAGTGTCAGTGCTCTAAGCCAGAGAAAACTAATAACGCGAGTGGCAAGCTTCCTGAGAGCGTTTGGAGTATTTATGTGGCATTCCAAAGGAAGATCTGTAAACAAGACTACAACAAAAATACAATTTTATTGATATCCACCTGATTTATGTTTACAGCATGTGTTGATAATAACCCTATTTGTCAGAGAGTCCATCATGAATACTAATTTAGCGTTACTGAGTCAAAACCAAACAAGTGAGCTTTATGTGGTGGTGTACTCTATGCATTTTCATGTAATCGTATTTACAGTGGCCTGAGTCTCCAGTAAAGAAACCAGAGGACTTTCACCATGCACAGAATGTTTTCTAATGAGTTTATAAGTGCAACCTCTCCATAAATGGAGCTCGGGGACTATGAAGAGAGCCTTAGCGTCTGTTTCATGAAACATGAATAAAGGTTATTTTTAATATCTTATGCTGTGCTTTTATTTCACCAACTTACTTTTCAAAGGAGAATGTCTCAAAGTCCCAGAAGATCGTCTGCAAAAAGTTGTTACATTTTGAACTTTCTTTCATCCTAGCTTGAAACAGAGAAGATATTAAGGTGTTTCCTGTGATTAAGTTACAGGGAAATAAATAGTAATTTGGTAAATATTAGAATGGCCTGATCAGAAGAGTTTTCCATAACACAAAAAAATTTACATTTAAAGTTTATTGCTCAATATATGACAATAACATAACAGTGAAGTGAAATGTTTCAGCATAAATGAAATGGATCTGTAATAGTTTATGTATAATTTTGATAAAATTGATATGCTCATCTTACAAAGCATTCAATTTTCACTAATCAGTACATTTCAGTAAAGAAAAAATCTACTAGCTCTGTTCCAAGAATGGATGAATGTTATTGAACTGGGTGAGAGAAACCTGAACAAAGAGATAAGGCGGTGTGCCTAAGTAGTAAAACCCAAAATCTCAGCTGGCACAAATCTGTTCAGTGGAGTCTGAACAATCTATTCCAGCTCAGATCTAGGAACGGTAGTTCTTCGTTCTGGCTATGGAATAAACTCACTTTAATTAAAACAAAAAAAAAACCCAAAAACAAAAACAAAAACAACATTAAAAAATCAGTGGGATTCATACAAAATAAAGTGTTAGTAAAAACTGGAGTGCAAAACTCCCCATGACTTTACCACTAATGAAAGCCCTTCGTAACGGAATAGATTCTGACTGTGTTCTGCCCATATTAAACAGTGACAGCTAAGCCCAAACCTGGTGAAATGTGACTGGTTAGGAGTGTCCAAGGAACCTCAAAATGGCATAACATTGGGAAAGCCATTTCTGCTGCTAGGTACATTGTGGCAGGATTATTAACTCTTGTTCCTTACTGCCCCTAGCACTTGCAAAATACCATGAATGGTGTTGGCCTCTCTAAGCAAGACTGGATGTGAGACCATTCTCCTTAGGCTGTTTCACACAAAGTTGTAAAAAAGGAGCTGCTCAAGAGCTCACTTGTCAGAAAGATGTTATTCCTGAAATTTCCCTCCCTTGGATTCTGATTTTGCTCCTCTGTTAAAAAATCAGTGTGAAAAGTTCTCTCTGATTTCAGTGAGCTTTTGCAGCCGTATGAGGACTTTTGTCCAGCACTACTTCCAAAGTTTCTATTCATCCCAAAAGGCAGAAAGCAGAAGGTTTATTTCTGTATGTGTGGTGTAATGCTCATTTATCTATCAATCACTGCTAGAACTGCAGCAATTAACCAGTCAATCACAGGGATCCACACTTCCCATAAAAAAACCACTCAGGATATATGATAAAATATATATATGTATATTTCTTACTTTTCAGAATGAATTCTTATGAGTTGTCAAAGTTCGATAAATAAATAAACAGAACAAAAATAAAATAACCGAGTATCCACTCTAAGAAGAAATGCAGGAACACAGGTATAGACAAGACTGAAGATCACATAGCTGATATTGTTCTTAATTTACAGGAATGTATTTTGTTCTTGATTCATTTTTTCACTCGTTTCTATATGTCCTTTTTTCCTAGAAGCTCTAAACTGCATTGAAATTGATCCCCCTGAAACTGCAAGGTCAGAATTCCGGACTTTGCTAAATATCTGCAGTCCCCACTGCCCTCATCTGGAGCTCATAGCACTCAAAGGTTTTGAAAAACAGACTCCTGGTCTAAACTGGCTGGGGAAACGGTGCAAAGTGATAAATCTCCCTCTGGCTGAGCAAAACTCCATGCTGGAGTTGTAGGTCTGATGAAGAACCAGGAATTAAACTGCATTCTTTACCACGGGAATACAAAGCTCAAGCCTTCAGGCAAATTGATCAGCTGATAGTTGGTAATTAGCACAGTGCTTGTGGAAGAGGCAGGTGCCTAATGCACCTGTTGCTAAATTTCAGCATTGTTCAAGGTTTTGTTTGCTGGCACATGTGCAACTAAAAGCAGCAGTTATGTATGGAAGATTCGTAGTCAGATTTCAAAGGCAAAGGCCAAAAAGTCTCTTCTGGTGATTGCACTTCGTTTCTAATGTGAACTGCATCACTACTAGTAAAGAGCACTTCTCCAAAGAAAATAACCCTCTCTAATCCAAGTGAAAACCTAAAACTACCGATAGTGACATCTGGTGGCACCTAAAAATGTCACATTTGAAAGCAAATCCCTTCTTGGTGCAAAATGAAGATTGGCAGATTGTCAGTCTTGTGGCCTGACACTTTTCCAGCTGGAGTTAATAGAAGTCTTACTCAGTGATATGAAACTGGCATATCAATGAATTCCCCCTTCCTCACCTCAGCCAGTGATGCCTATGAAACCTCAATCCACATGCAGTTATGGCATGGTCTCCACTCCATCTGTACGTTGAGGGAATGAACTGAACACCCAAATGCTTCTCAGGGACTCTATATTCGCTCTGGGCACCTCGCAAAATATATCATGTAAATGTGACTTATACATATGGTGATTCAAATGAGAGATGCTACCATCTATGAAGAAATAAATGTGGATACAAATGGACTTTGGCACTATGATATATGACACCTCTCCAGCCTGGAGAAATATATCAGGTGTCTTCAATTAAAATAATAATAATAATAATCCTCTCAGCCCTGTTCAATTCAAGCCAACCATTTAATTCAGTTTTCTCTCAGCGGATCCTAATAACTCTGCTATAGTTCCTAGAACTCCTCCTGAGTAACCTCTGCTCTGCCCACTGTCGCAGAAACATTTATCTGGTCTTACGTGCTCTGCTCCTTTCTTCTCTTCAGCTGTGTAGACGGCATCTTGGCTATTTTTCCTGCAGGTCCTGATACAAACTCTCTGATTAGTGTCACAGCAGAAAAACAAACTGTGGTGTAGGAAGGAGAAAGAATACTATGTCTGCTTCTAGCACATTGCTTTCCCAAAAAACCTATGATGAGATTACTGCTCGTGTCCAAGTTGAAGAACCAGAACAACTCAAACACGTTGTTCTGCATGTCTCCATTTTGGTTCCTATTCTGCTAGCCAAGATGATAGCCAAGGACCTGGTTGTTTTGATGGAAGAGAAGAAATATTTTTCAGTCTGAGACACTCAACTTTGCTTTCCCAGAAAGAAGCATCATCTTTCTGCCCCGCATTTCAAGTCACATTTCTTTGTAAGAGAAACTTCTAACATACAAACAAGTGTGAACAGCAGTAATAGCCTGTCTAAGCTAAACCACGCGGCTATATTTGACATGAAGCATTGACACCTCCAGATGACACTTTTCATAGCAACATTATTTCTATTACATCATCTCTAGAGACCAACAGGAATTTTGGGACCTTACTGAGGTAGCTGCTAGCATAGGAGCGTATGCATAGATGCTGAGGCTCAAGTAACTGTCATGTTACTCTCCTGTTTTCCCTGAGGTATTGTCTGGAGTTCTCTCTGCTGAGGACTTATCAGAAAGCATCATATGCAGCTAAAGCTGAAACACATGTGCATGCACGTGGGCACGCACACACATGGCCAAAGGAGGGTCCATGCCTGTATATAAATCAGTAGTAATGTCTGAAACTTAGGTAGAATGATGCTCCTATCAATTGTCAACTGCTCTCTTAGAAAAATGGGTTGTTTACTGAACACAAAAATATAAACCTGAATAAACTTTGGGTTTATACATTGAGTATTAGTATTAACTTGCCAACAAAAGAGACACGTACATAGTCTTCCCCTTGTCTCGCTGCTAAACGTCCTCAAGTACAACTTTTGGACGTTTTTCAGCTTGCTATACTTTCCCTCACTTACGTAGTTCCCTCATCCCTGATCTTCTTTTAGAGAGGGTTTCTCACTGAGGGATACCCACGATACGCAGTGTGCATCTCCTGGAGCTGGCAGAGCTTGAGGAGAATGGCAGTTTCTCAGTCCTTTTATAAACACTTCACAACCCTGTCAGTGAGCAAACAGCGAGGAGCCTTCACAGCGAGCAGCAGAGCAGGTTTTGAGTTAATAGACGACTGATCCTCAGATTTAGGTGAAAGCAGCAACGTGGGAGTTTGTGCCCAAATGGCACCAACACTGGGACGGGAAACAAATATTTCAGTCTCACCTCAGGAAAGCTACTGAGTCCTTCAGGTGATACTTAGTGCCTATATTTATAATTTCCTCACTCATTATGCTCTGATTGAGTCAGTTCTTGGAGGTGTGTTCAATCCACCAGGCAAAGCGCCCAAGGTGAAAATTTCCGTTGGAGACTCAGAAACGTGAACTGTCATGGATGAATTCTGGACATCTCTGGGCCCTTGTAGCTGATTTTTTTTCCCCCTGTTCTCAGTATATATGGGGACAGAGAGCACTCCAGCCTAAACCCATTTTTTCTTCTCTACTGCTACTCTTCTTTTGAGGGGGTTATGAGGTAAATACTACAATATCAATCATACAGATTACGCTAACAAAATAGACCGTTTCTGTCTCAACAAAACCTTCCTGTAGAAGATAGAATACTGCTGAATAAATTAAGGGCTTTGATCATTATATGCAGGCCCTCCAAACTGCCTGCAAAGCTTGAAGATTCTTTCCCAAACAAAAAATTTAAGACTGAAACTGGTTAAAAGAGAGTTCCTGTGGACAATTTGTCTTAGAGAATGCCCTGAAATGTCATCACCCATTTCACTGAGAATATTTTCATAGAATGATAGAATCATATTTTGCCTTAGATAACCCTGTATTTTGAACTTTACATGTGCATTCATAAATTTAGCAAATATAGTGAGTAGGTTACTAATTCAGGGGGTAGCTAAAATACCCTTTTGTGTATTACCTAACATATAAAAACTTTGCTTTGGAAGTAAAGATATAACACCACTCTTGGCTTTTGATCACAGATGAAGATTTTTGGCAAAGGAAATGAATGCAGATGGTGATTTGCAAAAAAAGCCCTTTTTTTTTCCCTGCTGACAAGAAAACAAAAGTTCATTGTTGTATTAAATGGATTACAATACCAATTCCTGAGTTCCTACTTGGAACAGACAACAAGGGGAGCTGTCTCAGCAAAAAGTAGTTCTTGGATAAGCTGTTCAGTGATTTTCGTTTTTGCCTTCAGGCACGAGAGATTGAAGAGTTTACCTTCTTGAAATTGGAAGCAGACGCCTGCCAGTGGAGTATTAGGGACTTGTACAATAACCACAGCAAAGAGGAGATGGCAGAAGCAAAATAAGTGCACAAAGACATTGCAGTTGTGTGGCCGCTTAAAAAAGTTTCTGTAAACCTTTCTTTGGATAGTTTTGATTTTCAAGGGGGGAAAAAAAGCTTTTGCAAAAGGCACTGGACTGAGATTCAGAAGGCTTGTTACGTACTTCCCAAATTAGTTACAGATTTCTTCTGTCAATTTTGGTATAGGACTTGAGATACAAAAGAGCACATAGGAGCTTAAAATGCAACTTAAACAGAAATTAGATACATACATCAAAAGAAGAGATCCAAAATCTCTTCATGTGTCTGCTAGGATGCTGATGACTTCGATGATCTTTTAGTGCAGGAGAGATGTACTGTACCTGAAGCTGACACCTCACATCCATAAGGCATTAATCTTTTCATCACAAAAAACAATTAGCTGCACGAAGCTCAGCCATTGAACATGCCTAGAGATGCTATCACTTGCCTCAGGCTGTTTGGGATTCACAGACCAGGTATTTTTAATTCCCACAAAGATTGTGAGGCAGAATTGCCCAAGCTGAGAGAAAGCACGGATTATGTGGGACAAAAACCTCCTTTGCAGTAAGAAAGACTGGATGCTAAGTGTCATAAATGAACTCTGCAAACACAGTAAAATAAGCTTGATAAATCTCGGAAGAAAAGCATGCGTTTAAGATTTCTCGTCACATGTGGCAGTAGAAAAAGGTAATAACTCTCTTCTCCTTGTTCTTAATTTACTGTATGGGTATATCAGCTTTGTGAAAAACATAGTGTCAAGGCAGTCCTGCCTACTGAACTGTGGCTTGGGTGGGAAGAGGAAGGAGAGGACTGAGAAAAGCTCAAAGACAGCTGAGGGTGGACTGGGCAGGCAGTGACCCAACAGGCAGGGAGGGGATGTAGGGAACAGCAGGAGCAGAGAGCTAGTGTCTGGTAAGAGCAGACCAATGAATAAACCGTCAAAACCAGCGATGGTGGCACAGAATTTGTGCAGCTTTAGAACCACTGAAAGTCATTGGTCTGAAAACAAGACAAGGAGTCATCCTTGAAGGACACAGTGGGCAAAGTGCTGGATGTTTGTTTTTAAACCGTCTTCTTAAATCTCACCAACAGTTATCTCTTTATTCAAATAAATAAATAAATAAAAATAAACATCAGAAATTATGTATTTTGTGTTCAAACACAACAATGTTTACATGAGCATGGTTTTCATGTAGAGACCTGTTTTTCTTTGACATATGTGCTTTAAAGAAAGAGAGTGGGACAGTCTTACAACCCCAAGAGGGTTTTATGACAATACCTTGATGTTCGTTATGATTTGAACGGTGCTGGATGCAGGGTGGGGCCGGGGGGTGGGAGGAGAGAGAAGACAGCAGAGAGTCCAAAGCCAGGAGTTTCATAAACGAAGAAAGAATGAGAAAGTGGGTGTAGGCAGTGACTCTGCCATGCTCTAGTTTCGCAGGCAGAGCAAACAGGATCCATTTCTTATGACGGACAGGTAAATTCAAAGTGAGATCATTCAGGCTTGAGTTGGGAAAGGAATAGGTTTCTAAAGACATCTTGAACAAACAAGAAATGTGAACTCAAGGAAATTTCCGAAAGCAGTTTGGCACTTGAGAAGGTAAGGATTAAGGCAACTGGTAAGCATAATCTATAATTGAGTTTTCATCTCTTCTTTTGCAAACTGCGACTTCATCTTGATTTGATAGATTAAAGATGCTTCTTTTAAATCTTGGCTGGTATCAGTGATTTTAGGGTATTCTGACAGACTTGTTTCCTTGTCAGATTGACAAATATGACAGACTGAAATGGAATGCCTCTTTATGTACCGGGAGAGTCCCAAGAGTTGGGAAACATAATCTGAACACCACTCCCAGATGCCGACACCTACAATACAGTAAACTAATTTCCTGCTATAAACTTCCAAGTGTGGCTACCGTCACGTTAAAAAGAAATCTGCATATGGTCTCATCCTTCTAGATAATTAAGAAAGTCACTGATTTCAGTAGGTATGTTAAAGAACTGTACAGATATAATGGTTGCCAGTTTGCAGAAAACATTATCTTAAAATCTGTCTTGTGGTATTATTCTAGAGTCCTAAATTTTTGGGTCAGACCAGATGGAATTTCTGGGCTGATGTTTTCCACATTAACTCACGATCTTCAATATTACACTGAAGACCTTCAGTGCAGATGTTTGCATATGAAAACTGCTTTGTTCAATATCTACAGACAAATTATTGCTTTAAATGTGATATTAAAAAAAATACATAGTAAAAAAGTAACAAATTCTAATTTAGCAAGCTTTTGCAAATAATAATCAATCCAACCAAATAAAATTATTTAACTAAGATGGAATGAGTGCTTACTGTGGAACAATATATCACTAATGATTGGAACAGGTGCACAAAGTGTCTTAATAAATCAGTAACCTGGAAAACACATCAATTATTTTGAAGGTTAATGGATTTTTTTGTTTGTTCTCCAAAAATCATGAAGATATTTTCCGAATACTTCAGACTATTCAAAAACAAACCACACCAACAACCTTGATATAAAACTTAAGGTGCTTTATAAAGCAAAATAAAGTATTAGTGACACAAAAATAAGCAGAATGTATTTATGACTGGAAGCAAATGGAACAGTTGAAGCATGATATACATTGGGTTGTAGATAAGATACTAAAAAGCAGGAATTGGAGTTATATAGCCCATCTCACTTGAAACTTATTCAGGTTACAAATTTTCATCAGAAACAATTTTTTAGGGAAACAGCTTTTTTTTTTTTTTTTTTTNGAAACTTTCTAGTGGCAAAGATTTCTAAAAACCATAACAGGAATCTTGTCAAAATATGATTTAGTGATTAATATGATACTTGAAATACTTGTCTGCAATCTAGCAGACCCTGGAATTTTGACATTAATTTCCTTATCAATAAGGTGGGGTCATATAAGCTTTTGAGGAGTCTTCATTTATTTTCAAAAACTAAAAACTTGAATCTTTTCTTGCAAAGTTAATGTTATTGCTAAAAGCCATTTATTTTCTTTACTCTGAAAAGGAAAAATTACCTATGTACATTTTTAACATGCAATGTATGGTTGCTTATTTTGACTAAATTATGTACAGCACACATTTGAATTTGTTTTCTCTTCACGGTTTCTTCTAACTTTAAACATTTTTTTAACTATATTCAGATGTAAATCCCTTAGAGTCAATGAAATATTTCAGGTTTATAGAGGCAGAGGCAAATAAATCAGCATCACAGATTCAGCTACCAGTTCTTAAGGAAGGAAGGGGTTGGGAGTGGGTGTGGAAACAGGAATACCTATTTCTGTTGAGTTTTTTCATCCTGTCACCTTGTGGATTCTGACTATCTAGAAGGATGTTAATTTTTCCGTGCTTTGAATATATCAGAAATACATTTAACTTTCACATAGTTCATGAATTATTTTGTCTAGGGAGTTTAGTTCACCCAGTGACGAAAAAAAGTCAATTTTAATTCCCTGCAGTCCAGAGTGGACCCTTTGGAATGCACCATTGAGCTCCTCGGGGCATCCTACAGATGGCAGCAGCAGTTGTGCCATATGTTCCCTGTGGCAATTCACAACAATAGTAGGAAAAATTGAAAATAGTTTGTCATTTTGAAAGAGACATTTAGTGCAAAGTATTTTTCAAGGAAAAGAGGAGGCATGACGTGCATCTGGAGGCAGAAGATTAGACAACTTTACAGCAGGAGTGGCAGAGATATATGGTGCTTTCTTATAATACAGCCTAATTTAGAGAAAAGAAATTGACCTGTTAGACAAAGCCTGAATATGTGACTATGATTCATACAGGGACAACTATGGATGAAAGAGATAGACAGAGGACTAGAACAAAAATCCCTCAGTTTCTTCCTATCTCATCTGGAGTCAATTCAATTCTTTCCTGTCTCGTAAAACTATCATTTCATAATAAACAAACGCAAAGCTAAAAGTTAACTAGGCTCTGTTGCATAACACAGCAAATTGATTAAGAACTGTCATATGAAGTGTGATATTTCAAATAATGCCTAAGTTAAGAGTTAGCTTTCTTACAGAAACCCTGCAGCCCACAGTCCAGTTCCAGAGTCTGAGCACCATGAGCAGACAAATAACCTTCAGACTCCATTGCTTCTGATCTTGTGTGAGCCCAACAGCCTTCTTTTCCCTATTATCCTGTAGTTAGTATTCATGTAATCTTGTTTTCTTACTCTCAAGATAAACAAGCAATTGACAGTCCCTTCATTTTCAGCCAACCTTACAATTAAAAAAGCTGCAACCACTTTCACAGACGTAATTAGCAGCTTGTGGGAATTCTGGATCCAGCTCTCTACCATGGCTGTCACCACTGAAGCAGAAGATGTGTCTAGACTGCAGACAGAGAGGTGATGGAAAGTCCTACCTGACCTGTCTCTAGCTAATTTGGGTTTCAATAACAGAGAAGATACATGAAAGGGACCTCTGTGTAGTTGCACGAACCAAAAAAGCACTCTCGTGACCTTGCTGTGTCAGCTTTGTTATCATTTGTACTCAAACAAACACAAAGGGCTGAATGTTTTCCTCCTTCTGTTCTCAAATTCAGACCTATTGCTAATGCCAACTACATCTCTGTTGGGTCAATACTACTCTTTGAAAGCCCCGAGGCTACATAACCAAAGGCAGTAGGTGTTTGCAATACCCAGGCTATCCACCTCTACGGCACAGGTTTTAATCCAGCTATTCCTGCAACAGGGTCTGTCAGTGCCAGAAGAGTGGCATTCCTCATATGAAGACTTTGAAAGATATAAAATCCAGTTGTCCCATCGTATTAAACTCTAAACTGAAAATTTCAATTTGATGTTCATCCACTGATGTTCATCATGCTTTTCTCTGACTGACGAAGGAAGGCAATATTTTCTCTTTGTGGGGATATCAGATCGCAGTGATCGTCTTTTGATGAATTAACAGATTGAGAGCTTTAAAACTCTCATTTTAATGGATTTTTCTCAGTCTTTGAATCACTTTTGTGACTTTTTTTCTCTTGCTTTTGCCAACTTCATGCTATTTTAAAAAAATACTGTCACCAGACTTGTATGGAATATTAAAGTTTCTGTTTCAGCAATGCCACACATGGGAAGAAAATATAATAATTTCCTTATTTAGTCTTCTCTTGATATCTAGACCAAATGAATCTTCTTGACACAGCATTTTAACTCTGTAAAATTAAAATTTGTCTACTGTGACCTCAAAATACTTTCAGGAATCACAGCCTGCTACTATAAATATCCTATTTGATAGAGAACCTTTGCATTTTTTGTGCTTTTTTTTTGGGTGTGCATTTATAAACATGCAGTGCAATACATTAGAGGAAAAGTAAACGAACATTTACATTTTATTCAGAAAGAAACTACATTGCAAAATATACATTCAGCTCTGAACAAATTAGTAGATTGACAGGGAATAAGGGCAAAACTAAAAATTGCTAGTTGGCTGACAGAGGGCATCAATTGAGAATGAAGAAATTATACAAAATGTTAGAAATGGGTCAAGTGTAAATACCTGTTAAAAGTATTTTTAGTGAAGATAGAGATTTAACTAGTAGTATGAAAATGAAAGTAGCAAAATTGAAACTGAACATCTGAAAAAGTTTTTTTCTAGCAATGTGTGATGCTGTAGAACATTTTCTAAAGGAAGATTTGTCTCTTGGGACGTTTTAAGCCTAGGCTGGAAAAAATATTTGGATGGAAATAATCTTGCCTGGGTAGAGATCTGGACCAGATGGTCTCATTATTTCAGTAAATAAATAATGTAATGAGTCTATAATACCATGATCTATTGAGTAAGCAAATGCCATTTTTCATTACCAATTTTCTAAAGATACTTTTTGGAAGCAAATGGTCACTCTGGATGCAAAACATAGCTCAGACTTTAAAGGAACTTTAATACGAAAATAATTCCATTTTCCAGGAAGTCTGAGTAGATATGAAATTAAAATATGCTTCTGCTGCTTAGTCTTAGAGCAGAGGTGCATTATGGGAAATTTTCATATAGCATAGCCTACGGTAAACCAGTTTCAGTGGAAAACATACAAAGTTAATTTTCTAGGACTTTATCTGCTACCTTCTATAAAATATTGTGGGAACACATTGATTTCACTGGTATTTGAATCAAGCCCTAAATTCACTTTTAGAAAATAAAATAAACTCTAGACTCTAAACATAATGAACCCTTTATAAAAAAAATAAGCTTATTCATCCACCAGAAAAATAGATTAAAATAACATTAAAATGTTGATGCAAAACAAAAGATGAGAAGTAATACTTACCATATGGTGTACAACACACCGACACAACGGAGTACATTTAAAAAGTAGTTAAGGGACACCCTGTCGTGTCTAGGTGTAGGGTGACATCTGGTAGCTCTTCTTTCTTGACTCAGAGTTTAACTTCATTTGATTCTGTGTCACAATCCTCCTTTTAGTATACTGAACTAACTTCCTATTTCAGTAGTCGGATTGAAATACACCAAAATGGACTCAGTACAAAGAACAGCTTAAAAAGAGGCAGATGTATACACAGAGTTTCATATAAATTCAGATTTGTTTATTCCTCCCTTGGTCAAGATGACACCCACTGAATAGCAATAGAAGGTTTGTCGTCACCCAGGCTTTTACAAAACATACAAATTGTTATTTGGAACTGACCCTATTTCCTAATTTCCTGACAGCCATCAACCTAACACCCAAGTGCTAGATTACTTTGCATCTTTCTTACCAGGTGCTGTTATTGAGATGTCTTCCCTTTGCAGAAGGCATGCCGTTGTCTGGTTATCCACATAATGCATCACAGCGGGTTTTGTTTGCATACTCACCCATCAAACATGTGGTGCCTTGATTTTTCCTATGATAGTTGACCAAAGTGCATCTGAATGGTTCCTCAAACAAGTCAAATGAATTATGGTTTCAGTTCAGTTGTCAGAGGACCAGTCCCTCTAAGTGCAAATAAGCTGCACTTTTGAAGTTAAACCTCAAACTTGCTGTTCTGATACAGACGCTTTAAACCCCCTTGACTGTCTCAAACGGCACCAGAAACCTGCACAATCCCCTAAGCAACATTTTAGGCTTCCTACTTCCTCTGCTGTTGGGTATGGTTTTCCTGGAAGTCACCATCATATCTGTCATCCCTTTGCAGATAACTTAGATATTCTAGGGCAGTGGTGTCCAAACTTCTTTTTAATGTGTACCCCTATTAGTAAAAAATTTTTGAGCACATGCCCCAAGTATATGTATATTTGTTTATTATTAAAATATATGCTTGTACTACTTTATTAATATATTATATAAATTACAAAACATACATGAAAATAGAAATAAGAAAAGGGTGAGATAAAGATGAAATAAACACAATTGAAAATATCGTGTTTTTCAAACAGTATATTTTCTTCCCACACCTCAGTGGATTGTCTTGCATACCCCATTTGGGAGACCAGTGATCTAGGGCATCTCATATGTTATGTTTTATGGCACCTCTATACCGCCAACCAGGCCTTGCTTGAGGACTACAATGAGTTTTGTCATGTAGCACACTCTCAAACACTTCTGTGTAGGCGTTTTACCCCAAGCAGTATACCAGTTCATCCATCCCCTTCATGGGCAGCAGAAGGCAAGAAACAGAAAGAAACAAATTCCTTCACTCCTTTTATATTTCCTCCTGTCCTAGGTCTTTCCATCAGCTGTCTGTGAAGAACAATACTAGCAGAAGATGTAGAAATCTGAACAAAAAATTACATCACTGTACGTACAGTAGAGAATGAAAGAGTGGCACGGCATTTTGACTATTCATATTGCTGAATTCTCGTAACAGATGTTGGCACGCTTTAGCCTGGGATACTTAACAGTTTCACAGATGTTTCCAGGCATAGTTCAGAGTTTATGATGGGACCCATAAACTGTTTTGGGGGCCAAGAGATGCCACGTTAACCAGGTAGCCTCAAGACCAGAAAAACGTCATTGAAAAATATGGTTTCTGTCATGAGCAGACACATTCCTGAATAAAGTCCTCAGCACCTTGGAGTCTGTGAAATGGTTATATTCAATAAACAGCTTTACCTCTGAAGGCAACTGGTAGCTAATGTGTTGACAAGAGTCACAAGAGTAACCTGTCCTGGAGAGAACTTGTTCAAAAATGTTCACATAGTTATTGTATAACCTTGACACTGAGCTGGTATTATTAATACAGTCCTCAAACATGACCCTTTAGCATCATTCCTTCAATGACCAAATTTCTACAGCTTGAGTACAAACATTGTGGGTTTCTATCGGAACTGGTCTCTGGCTTTTCCAGACAGTGCTTTAATCCCATACATTCTACACAAACTCCTCAGCCTGACTGAACTTAGATTCCTGCACAGTCCCTATCTACCCCTTCTGTCTTTAATTCAGTCCCTGCCTGCTTCATCTCTGACATCTAACTAAGGGATAACACTAACTCCCAGCCAATCCTTATCTAAACTGGTCTAACCTATTTATCTACTGTATCTTTTTCCCTTCTGCTTCTTACTTTATATTCTCTGCAAGCCTAACGGTTTGGCAGAAGGGGAGATTTCTACTGATGGAAGGTGTCCGTCAATTGGACTACTTCTTCCAAACATTTCATGTTATCAACGGTGTCATCTCCAATTTACCAAACTTCAGTTTAGGTAGCTGTCATTCAACTAGGTGTGTATTTCCCTAATAAAACAAGATAGTTTGGAATTATAATATCTATTTTAGTGGCAAAATAACAGAGAATATGAGATGAAACTTTCTGACTTAGAACAAACATCCATCTAGCCCACTTTTCCATCTTTGAGAATGGCTCTATAACAGAGGCTGATTGAACAATAAAAAAGAACCACATAAATTTAAGATAAATCCTTCTCTTCACATACTGCCTTCCAGCTTCTGGTATTCAGTTATTTGGGACAGAGATTACATCTGAACCACATTTTACCAGCACCACCGGATCTATTCCCACTGAAACTGACTGACCTTTTAGAACTCATTTATACTTTTGTTCCTAAAGCGATCTATGGCAACAGATTCCACAGCTGAATGATGCACTGTGTGAAAAGCACTTGCTTTTATTTGCTTTAAACTTTCTGCCTAATAATACATTGGGTCGTCCTTAGTTCTTGTATTGTGTCAAATGGTGAATAATTGTTCTTCTTGTTACACAGCATGTCACTGTGATTAATGTCTTCTTCATATTGCTAGCAAACTAAGTTCTAGTCTATTAACTGTCTCCTTTTATGAAAGCTGTTACATATTTCTGATCATCTTTCTTTCACTTCTCTTCACTTTTTCTATTATATCTTATTTCAGACAGGTGTACCAGAACAGTACATATTATGCAAGATATAGGTGCACCAAAGATTTATACAGACTACAGAGATGTTCTGCACTCTGCTGAGTGCTTAAGATATTACTATCACCAATATCAGTAGCGTTGCAAAGTTGTCTGCTACTGTGATTTAACAGAAGTGAAAATAAGGATACAGAAGAGAATACAAAATAAATATTGTTGTCACAGACATGATACTTATAAGCACTCAGCGTAGTATTCCCATTTAACCTAGGCTGTCTCATATATATCTCCATATATAACCTGTCTCAGAGATATCTTCTTATAAGTATGTCTTATCATCCTAAGCTTTTCCCTTTACAATTTTCTGTTTATTTTAGGAAAGTTTGTTTAAGCAAACCAGGTTGGGGAAAGAAAGAAAGGGAAAAAAGAAAAGAAAGAAAAGAAAGAAAAGAAAGAAAAGAAAGAAAAGAAAGAAAAGAAAGAAAAAGAAGAGAAAGAAAAGAAAGAAAAGAAAGAAAAGAAAGGAAAGAAAGAAAAAGAAAAGAAAGGGAAAAAAGAAAAAGAAAAAGAAAAAGAATAGAAAGGAAAGAAAAGGAAGGAAGGAAGAAAGAAAGGAAGATAGAACACAGATATGACAAAATAATATCTGACTGTTTTGCACTTATATAGAAAATAAAAATCAGATTAATGAATCTGTAGGAGAACATTAAATTAAAAATGTTTCATTAGAGTAATGTTTTAGCTTGAGAATTGCCTGTAATACCTTGAATAATGTTTCGGCATTCATGGTTCTATGCTGCTCACAGGAAGCAAAATTACAGTGGATCTGATTTTTGAAAATTAGTCATTCCTCTCATTTAGTGAAGTGGTAGGAACTGTTTGTTTAAGAATACGGTTCAGTTTAACAGGAAATAACATTTGGTGGATGGATAACAAAGAGGAATCCAAAGGATAACAGTAAACAAAGGAAAAGTTAAAAAAACCCTACAGACCAAACTGACCTAATATTGCTTTGCTAATGTCTGAAACCTGAAAAAAATGTGCAAATTAATCATTGTTTAATACCTATTTACAAATAACACTACTCAACAAATTGCACAACAATTTAAATTCTAATGCAAATGCTTAGCTGCAGTGTACATTTTTAGGTCTACAACCTATTCCATCACTGATTTTCACAAGGAACTTAACAGGCACAAGCTTCATTTTCCTATGTCTAAAATGGGAATTATTCTGTATATTTAGGAGGTCTCTTCTATTGGATTCTTTTTACACGCAGTATTCTATTTTCCCTGTTAACATGAATGGTCAAAAATCTTTACTGGGTCACGCAAGCCCTCAGGTCTTGGCATACCACGCTTGTTCTGTATGTCCCTATTAAGTAACAAAACCTATACCCAAGAGGTAGCCTGCAAAACAACAACAGGATGCTTATTCAAGACAGAAAGTACAGCAGCCAAAACAGGCTGATCTCCCATTTGACCTCAGCAGTTCTGTGCACTTTTACATTATGTACTCAGTCAGCTCTTTAGCTAAGTTTACCCAGCTGAACCTGAAAGACTGGTGTTCTAGGCAGCACACCCTGATATTACAAGTGTAATGAATCTGACCCACTTAGCTAAATTGCATTGGTACTCTGACTTAACACTTCGGTGCCACACTCACAGTCAGACAACTCTCACCATCAAACCTACTCCTGTGATAAGTCTCTTGCTTACTAGACATTTTGGCAATACGCTGGCACATAGCACCTTTACTGTTTTCAGAAAACTACCGTGGGTCTTCAATGCACTTGAAATCCAGGGTATTTTCCACTGAGATACCTACATATGAATGTAAGAACAGACTTTTAGCCTTCTTCACCTGTAATTTTGAAAGGATTAAATTAATCAGGTGCATACTTCAAACAGAACATAAATTAGAATTGCAAAAATAGCTTCATGGCTTGTGAATCCTTTGTGGGACTGATTTATTTTTTTTCTTCTTAGCGTGAAACATATTGTCAGACCTTAACTTCCAATAAATAACAGATAATTAAAGTATGCTCACTCACAGAAAGGCTAAATTTGACCCTGTATTTATGAACTGACAAGCCATCTAGGCAGCTACTGTGCCTCAGGTGGTGCTATTGTATTCCTAATCATACTTACTGTCAATTAAAAAAAAGAAAAAGTAGAAGTTGCAAATATAATTATTACAATGAAATGAAAAAGTCGTTCCCACAATAGCAGTGAAACAGCTAAAAGGTCACAGACTGTCTTTCATTAAGAGTCTTTTAAAATATGATTTTTAAAGCACAATGAACATAAATATCCATTTTGCTCTTGAGCAAACCCCTAGATCCCTGCAAAGGTGTTGTAATGAGATACTGTTTTACTGTAATTTTTCTTCAAAGCAATAGACAGTAGTTAGTTCCTTATGTCCCTATACAGGGCTCTTTTCATGAGTGTTACATCTGCATTACCCTACATCAGAAGGTTAAAGCACCTCTCCTGTGAGGACAGGCTGAGAGAGTTGGGGTTGTTCAGCCTGGACAAGAGAAGACTTTGGGGAGATCTTATATCAGCTTTCCAGTATCTGAAGGCGGCCTACAAGAAAGCTGGAGAGGAACGTGTATAAGGGTGTGTAGTGATAAGAGGAGGGGTAATTCCTTAAAACTGGAAGACGGGAGATTTAGAATAGATATTAGGAAGAAATTTTTCACTATGAGGGTGGTGAGGCACTGGAACAGGTTGCCCAGAGAAGTTGTGAATACCCCACCCCTGGAAGTGTTCAAGGCCAGGCTGGATGAGGCTTTGATCAACCTGTTCTAGTGGAAGGTGTCCCTGCCCATGGCACAGGATTTGGAACTAGATGATCTTTATGGTCCCTTGCAACCTAAACTATTCTATGATTCTATGACTTTTTTTACAGAAAAGATGGATTTTTAGCAAAGGCTGAGGAGTCAACAATGGTGTACCCAAATTCTTCCCATTGTCTTTAGTTGTGCATTTTACTGAAAAGGACAAGAGGACTATATTCTTTCAATATTTTGAACATCCCATGATTTACAAATTATTATCTTTTTAAATCTGAAAGCCATTATGTCTGTCTTTACTCATTTGAGTGGCCAAACACAAAACCGAAGCACACAGAGGGTGGAAGCAAGGATGGGTAACCTGGGAAGAATACAGAAACATTATCCAAGCATCTAGAGATGAAGTTAGGAAAGCTAAAGCCCAAACAGAACTAAATCTGGCCAGGGATGGCAAAGTCAACAAGAAGGGCTTCTGTGAGTACGTAGGTGACAACAGGAAGACTAAGGAAAACGTGGGCCCATTGTTTAACGAGACGGGGACCTGATTAAACATGACATGGTAAAGGCTGAGGTACTGAATGCCATCTTTGCCTTAGTTTTTACTAGCAATACTAGTCTTCAGGAATCCCAGGTCCAGAGACCAGAGGAACAGCTGGAGCAAGGAAGATGCATCCTTGCTGGGAGAGGATCAGGCCAAGGAGTACCCAAGCAAACTGGAGATTAGCAAGCCCCTGATGGGATGCACCCACGGGTGCTGAGGGAGCTGGCAGATGTCATTGCAAGACTGCTCTCCATAATCTTTGATCTGTCATGGTGACTGGGAGAAGTGCCCAAAGACTGGAGGAAAGCAAATGTTACTCCTATCTTCAAGAATGGCAAAAAGGAGCACCCAGGGAACTAAAGGCCAGTCAGCCTCACTTCAATGTCTGGGAAGGTGACGGAGCAGCTAATTTTGGAAGCAGTTTACAGGCACGTTAAGGACAAGAAATTCATCGGGAGTAGTCAGCATGGCTTCACCATGACCAAGGGTCATGATGGGGCAGAGTGTACCCTCAGCAAGTTTGGGAGGAGTGGCTGATTTTATTACTGATCTCTTGGGCTGCAGCTCAGTCCATTTTATTTATCTTAAAATTGGGAATCTATGCTGAGCAGAACCAGCCCAGGTAAAACCTAATCTAATCTTGCATCTGAAGTTTTTCATGTGGGAAATGGAAACGTGGCTTTCCGGAAGGTCATTTACTGCACCTGTACAGAGATACAAAGCTTTGTCCTGAACAGACATAAACAGCCAAAAAAAAACCAAACAAAAAAAGAGTTATTGTACTAGGGAGTGTATACTTCAATGCTTTTGGAACGGGCAATATTTAAAAGCATGACTGAGGCCAGATCCTCCTCCTTTCTTCAATTACTAGGGCATCTTTGGCATTCAAACTGGAAGAGTATTGCAAAGGCGTGTAATTTTTGATCCAGAAGACTTCAGGGACTGTGCTGAGAATTGCAGATTACAACCTGCATAGGACAGATCACCAAAACTCAGAAAAGTGCTGTGGCACGATGATACGTTGGCAGAATTTGAAGGCACACCCATCCCATCTCGAAAACTGTGCTCCTTGGCTTGCTTTGGAGCTGTCCAGAAACCCAGACAGTTTTGAAGTGACATGATGCAAATCCCTCCAACAATTAAAGTTGTGAGTTTCATGGAACATCAGGAAAACAGAGAACATGAGTAGGAAGCTTTGTTACACAGGTACAGAGCAAGTATTTAGTGTTCTCTCACCAAATGTTTATCTAATTACATATTTCTCATCTGCAAGTGGAACACATTAAAAACTTCCATTTATGTATGTCATATTGTAGACGATGCATATTTTAAAGAATAAGAGCCAAGTTCACCTGTGGATCAGGTCCAGTGTTTTCAGAAGAGAGACAACATGGACAAATTAGATCTTTTCTCAAGCATTCCCAAATCCGCCTGTTTCTGTGCAGAATTCGATGCCGGTATTGCATCTGAAGCACTTCTATTTACAACTACGCTGTTACTCATGCAGAAGCTGTAACATTCAAGGTCGTGACTCATAACAGGGAAGATCAAATTTTCCTGCAGTTCCTTTACCAGTGTCTGCCAGTAAGTCCCATTAGTTGTTTTAGCGTTTCAGAAGCTCTCTCCCTTTCTAAGCACGAAGAAAAAATACCTCAGTCCTTTACGGGCCTTTCTTCTTTCTGCTTCCTCTGAGATCTCTCAGACTTCACACAGCTGATGATATCTTTCTCAGACTAGCAGACACATATCTCTAAGTAAAACTGCCAGCAGCAAATGTCAACTATTTTCTTTTATCAATACTAAGATGGTCCCTAACAGCTTGGTTTAGTTTCTTGGTTCTTAGCTGTAGTTGAGAGCTGTAGCAGTTAATGATAATGACTTATGTTTGCCTAGTACCTTTCATCTAGCAGCATCTAGCAGGATCCAAAAGTGTTTTATCTGATTGACAAAATGTGTAGAGGGAGCTCTGTGCCTACCACTGAAATGCAACCAGAAAGGAGAACACTGCAGCTAAATGAAAACACAGAAAGAATTCACATAGGCACCTCGTACCTTCCTCTGCTGTGATAGCTGGGAAATAATATTGTGGAGCAGCACTATCACGGGCTCCCAAGAGGTGGTTCATGCAGTAATTTTGTCCCATTATAGCATCTCTTCATCATTACTGAAGGAACAAAAGCAGTTAGGGGCAGGAGATGTGAGGTTGAAAGGGAGGGGAGAAAGCAAAAGGACTAATATCAAGGGAAACTTCCAGCAGAAGAAGAACAGTGAGGATATACATGTGTATGCTTCCACGTACAGCATTGGCAAGCTTGGCACTGTACAACCACAGCGAGGTCTGGGCACTAAAATGCAAAGAAAGATTAACCTACCATAAAGTATTCTAGTGATGATTACAAAAATGGTCAGACAAGATTTTTTTTTTTTAAATTATAATTATATTTTTTTTGTTATAATTATTTACATTTGTGAATTGGCACAAAAGAAGAAGCACATTAGTAATAGTTATGACTGTCAGAGAGTCAAGAGACAATGTAGGGGTGATGTGCTGGGTACTCAAAATACCATCTAAAAGGAGCAGGAAGCTATGACAAATGCAGTAGTAGAAACAGAAGGAGAGTAAAATTACAAAGTCTAATGTCTTTTAGGTGTGTAAAGGAACAATAATCCCTACTACTCTTTGGGAACTCACCTGTTAGAAGCATGAGAGGAGAAGACAGGGTCTTGGGTGGATATAGTGATTCTGGGTCATTAATGTCATGTATCCTTGGAAAGATCAAATGATCTGGGGAAGTATTTCCGGCAGTAATGTGATTGCATAAGGCACTGCTGAGACCGTATCTGTAAAGCCTTATGAGTGCGTGCACAGGAAAGATGAAATAGGCATGGAACTGTGCACTGATGGTCCAACAGGACTTTTAAGGGAGCACAGGGGCTCCTTTATGAGGAAAAATAAAAGAACTTATTTTGCCTGGCTTATTGAGGTGGTCTGAGAAAAGATGTGTTGTGCTTCAAAAGTGAAGAAAGGAGGAAACACCTAAGAAAATAAATATTTAAGTAAAATGGGTGCAAATCAGATATGAACAAATGCAGGCTCAGTATCAGAAAAAAAAAATATTTCTAAAAACAGAGTAGCAGACCAAAAAAGTTTAAGATCAAGAAAAGGCATTTCTGAAAGGATAATACCATGTAGCCATTGACCTTAACAGAGCCTGAATTCAGTAGTTCAGGATGTCACTCCCAATAGTCATTACCAATACTGCTGTTATGGAAATATGAGCTGATCACCAGGAGACACAGCGAGCAAACACAAGGAAATTATCAAAGACTTACAAATAGCCACATGTCAACTGGTAACCGGTAAATCTCTGTGTCCCTGACCTTTGCCCACAGCAAATGCAAAGCTCCTTGATAAAGGAAGCCTTGTTTTGTTGTCATACTAACCACAAGCCGAGTACTTCAGTAGATGTGACCATACGTCTCAAAATTAACGGTGGTCACAGACCCACAGCAGTTTTATAAAACACAAGAACATAGGAGTTACAGGTGGGTGGAACTATAGCATATCAAAACTAAAATAATTTACAGGTAAATGTCAGTTTTAACAACTATCTTATTTAAAAAAAATAAAGTTCAAAGCACTCATTTTGGAGCTGCCTATCTTTTCCTGCTGAGATTTCAAAGTGGAAGGCTTTTTTATTTAATTTTTGAGTTTTACTTAGTAGTACAATAGGTTGAGTATTTTAAAAAGCTGAAATTAAATATACATGTATAGTCAAAATGAAGTCTCTTATGGTAGTAATACTATCAATAATAGTAATTCTGTTGAGTTAGTTGAGATTTGCTGGATTTTTCAGCACTTTTTCAGTCTGAATCAGGATTGGAAAAAGATGTTGACTCTGAGAAAACTGTCATGGGACTACAAATATTTCGTGACCATCTTTAATTTACCTTGATCTGAAGTGACCATTAAACTACTTAATTGAAACACTAACATTTAAAATCCTGCTTGATATGATATAAAGCAATACAGAAATCCCAGGGCAAGTTTAAACAAGCCATACATTTACAGTCATTTCTCTCAGCACCAAAAGCTCCCAAAAAACAACAACATAAAGCTGTGAGTTTTTTAACCTGATTTAGCTTCTCTGATGTTGTTCACAGTGTGACACCAAACAGTGATCTCACTGGTTTGTCTGAGGGAGTGAGATGAGACAGTGATAATCAGTGAGGCTCAGGGGATGTACAAGCAAACATTAATGCCAAAATAAATACTTGTGAAACAAGAACCTCAGACTTACTCTGAAATTATTGTTTCCTCCCACTGCTGCTTACCTATCCCTCTAGCTTTTTTATCTGTTTCTGTCTTATTTGCTTGAAAGTGTTCCTCAGCAGGACTGAGTCATATGCAATATTTATAAGGACTTTTCTTTAAAGATGAAGTTTTGTTTCCATTAGGGGGAAAAAGTATGAGCTGGGAATACTTGTGACCATGAACAGTTGTTATTTCTGAAAAGCACTTCTTTCACTGAATAAGACAATCAATTATTATAAAACAAAACATCTATCTACAATTTATTTTATTATCAGGTTAAATGAAAAAAAGCGTTTGCCCAGTTAGTATTTTCACGGGGTGTAAACACACATGGGTCACTTGCAATTGTTCTTGGGACTTTAGAAATTTACAATCAATACATTTTTTCCCAGTCCATGGATTTTATTTAATCAATGGAAATCGTTTTAGACATGGTAATGTTAGACTCAAGACAGATAACTCTTCTACTTTAACCAGCGTGGGGAAATAAAAAAAAAAAAGAACATTTTAACTCTCAAATCTATCTCCATTTTGCACACTTCAAAATGAAGGTAGATTGGTTTGCTTGATACTTTTGCTAATTTGAAGATTAAATGTGAAACATGAGTTCTCTGTAGGTATACAATTGTTGTTTCCTTGCAATATCCGCCTATTTATTGCTAAGGCTGAGTATAAGGTAATTTCAGAATAGCAAAGGACTGTTGATTTACAAGCTAAACAATTATTTTATTCACTCCTGTGTTTAACAGAACACCAACCTGTGTGATTACATTCTGCCTACCTAATTTCCCCTTATACTTATAATAATAAAAAGTTAGAACCTGATCTTTCTTATTCAAGTGTACATCAGTATAGCAGTGACTCCATCTGCCCATGCAGTTAGGCAAAAGAATAAATATGTTGTAAATGATATATTAAAAAGAAAATCAGATTTTTTGTCCCCTCTTTTTGGAACATTCACAAGAGGTGGTTGCATTTCAATGACAGGTGATTCATTACTTCCACTTTAATTGAGCTAATGAGGGATGGAGTATAAAGGCACACCTTCATTGCTACTGTCATCAGTATGCTTTCAGTTACAGCAAATAGATAAATACATGAAAATTAAAATATCTTTTAAGTGTACTCTCAAAATTAAAGGCTGATAGCTACAACGGGGAAGTTTTCCTAAAGCTGTTCGCCTGTGAGTCTGATCATAGCTATGTGAAATGCTTTACCTTCTACCTCCTTAAATAATTCAGAGATGCAGTTGCATCCGTTATTGTGCTGTGTGTCCACATGCAGTTAACAGTTGCCACAACCTACCTTAAAGCTATCGAGATCATTTCCAAGGACATGGGGTGAAGCACAGTTCAAAGAAAGCTACTCTGACTGACTCCCTTTCCCCTTACCTTTAGCTTGGCTGTAAGTAAATATGATTTGAGTTAGACAGGAGGGGACAAACTGTCTGATGGTCTTTCCTGTGGGGGACACAGACATCGATTTGTAAGACTTCAGAACATATAATTTTTTTTAGATCTTAAAACAATGCAGTCTTATTTCACTCATCAGGTTACACACAATGCACTGACAATCCTTTTTCTTATAGTAGAGCTAATGGCAACTGGAAATGACAACTTCAAAGTTAAGTTAGTGTAACATTGTGTCACTTTTTGTGAGAACAACGTTAATTAACACATCACTTTGCACCGTGCTGGAAAAATACTGTTATTAATTTCATTAAAACCTCAATCCATGATGCTCGCCTAATACAAAAGGTGTGTCCTTTCTGGTACTGATTATTTGACAAAAGATTAAATGGAAAAGAGGAGTTCTCTATATTTTTATTAAAATTCTTGGAAACTGACCTGGATTTTGACTGGAAGATTCATTAATATTCATTTGTATATAATTGCCTTAATTTTAGTGATAATGACTTCAGTTACCAACTGTGTGATTGATGGGACTTGTGTCTTCTCTCTGAAGGAGATGAGCTAAATAAAAAAAGTAGAAACTTGCCATTCATGCATGATATTCTTAGCTGCCTTTAATTACAAGCTAGCTAAATAAGCATGCAAACCTTGCTATGATTGATAGGATCTCTATGCTGTAGTGATTGTTTTTCTTGAAGTTAGAAGGTGCTTGAATCAACTGAGTTCTAAAATTAACTGGAAGCTGCATCCCAAAGAAGCCTCAATTCTCTCTTAAATTAGCAATGAAAAAGAAACACTTAAATACTTTGGCTGTTCTAAATGCATGCACACACAATCATCTTCATAGTAATCTGCAAAGACGCCACCTAGATGGACGTTACGTATCCCAACTAGATGGGAAACAATTATCCTATCCTGCAAAAACCCCTGTGGTTTCAAAACGATCTCAATCTTCCCTGGGATGAAACATGACCTTCTAAACTTCATAGCGAGACACGCAAGCCACACTTGATTATTTTCATTGTTGTGCCAGGCAGTCAACATCCCTGCTTTGGCATTGTCCCACCTTGCAGAGCAATGCTCGAGCAGACAGAATAGTCTAAACCGCACAACCCTCTTGTTGCAGCCGTTCCATCTTCTGCTATCAGTTACATCTTCCCTAGGGCAAGTCCTCAGCAGAACCAAATCAGCTGAGCCTTCTACTGCTTATTTCAGTGCCCTGGCCAAAAACTATTGGTCATATAGAAGAGAAGAAAGGTAGCTTTTCTCTTATAATCTCACCAGAAACTCTACCATGTTTCCGAGGGAAACGTTGAAATTAATGAATACCCTTTCATTATATTATACACATATGGAGTGAATATATGACACTTATTATCATTTGTTAGGCTCAGTCATTGTACAGAAGGTGACTTACAAAAGCACACTGAAACCTACAGAGTTGTAGAAAGCTGAAATAATCTCTTATAGTAATTGATATGATTTGCTGAAACTATTTTCTTGGTGATCAGGATCATTTCTCATTATTCATTCATCATTTAGAAACATATCATTCTGTTCATAAAGTCCAAACTAAATTTATGTTGAGAGTAGTGCTAGAGAGGGGATTAGAACTTCAGAAGAGTGATTTCTTAATCCAGGATGACCTACATTTTCCTTCACTTACTTTAAGGAAAATATCCCCAAATAATGTTATTTAATAGCATTTTGAAAATGATATTTCTCCGTGGTTCTATGAATAGCTCTTCTCTGAGAGTTCTTTGGCTGTTGTTATGGCTGTTGAATGCATATTTGGCAAATCCCCCTGTGTACGCATTGTGGGGTGTAATTGCCTCACACCAAATTTCTGATGGTATGCTGTACTTCTTTCTCCGGCTGGGTTCAGTATCAGAGCAAGGAGGATGACCAGAAGAGCATCCCAGTTTTGGCCACAGTGTGGTTTTACCCCAGAACCTTTGAAATTACAAGCAACCAGCTACAGACTGGAGTAAACCCATTTGAACCCGGTCCAGATGAGTGGTACAGCACCAGGGAGCAATGCAGCAAGAACATTATATTTTCTGACCAGCGAGAACCATATGTTGACGAAAACACTCTGGAAGCATTGCACAATAGGGAAGAGATGAAATAGCCTTGTTTACCTTCCCTGAATGGATGAGCTGACTACATTCTACCATAGCGGCGAGAGATGATTGATGTATACAGCAGACAGTTCACAGACAACAGAGGCTGTGCTGTGCAGCTTCCTCTATGCCACTTGCTTTGCGCTGATTGCCATGTGTTAGCTGTTATTATTATTATTATTATTATTATGATGTCCTGATGAGTCTTCATTTTCTTTCATTTAAATGAAACCAAAATGAATGATTTTAAGCAGTTCATAGGCTATTAGTTGCTTTTAAAAGCTTATTTTATTCTTAAAACATTTATTTATTAAAATTTTAATTTATTAAATAAATAAAATACTACATTACTAATAGCCTCAAAGACAAGAGCAATTAGCAATGAAGATTGTTTACAAGCTGATTTATTGCAGTAAATACCAGCTTGATACTCAATTGCAAGTGCAATAATGGCATTTTCATCTCTCTTCATTACTTGCTCGCCTATCACTTGCCTGTACAATTTCAGGTATAGCGGTCAATGGAACTATGCCAATTCATTTCAGCTGCAAATCTGGCCCTAAATATCTAACGTTCCCTCACACATATGTCTCAGTCCTTTGCAAGACAGACAATCATCTGTCAATGGAACTTCAAGCCAAGCGTTACAAACATTTTACACTTCTTGGGTAGCAGCCATCAGTGTGGAAATGTCAGGTTTTGAGCAGGTACACAAAGGAAGGTTTCTGAGGATATCTGGACAGCTTCTGAACAGTTCCAAATTCTCCTGAGGCTATCAGCATCAGAACCTTCTGTCATACTGTTGTTACCATTTGTTTTAATTGGGAAAAATAAGACAGAACATATGATCTACTAAGAGTGAGGAAAAGAATTCCATAAATATGAGCCTGAAGAGATTTCAAAGGTATACCTGAATCTCCTCAATTAACTTCTTTTCCTCTCTGGGCCATTTTTAACCCAGTCATCATAAGGGCATATCTAAGAATTAATATCTACTAACAGATTTATATGGCTAAATTGAACCCAGTTTAAAGGAACCCCACCAGAACTAATTCTGAGAGAAATTTCACAATTACATTGGAAAAAAAACCCCACAGGTGAGGCCAATGTGACAATTCCCATGTGCATTCTTACAAGGCTGAGAAACAAGGCCTTAACTGATATTTATATTTGTTGTTTCCCCTTAATTACGACACATGAAATTTATAAATAGATATATCTGTATTAACATATCTGCTAAATAAATGTCCTGCAGCCTGAAGGTGGGTGCAATAAATATGTGTAGGTAACTTCAGAAAACTTTTCCAGCAAAGGGTTCATTGACTTCACTGAGATGACAGCTACTGAAGATAAGATGGTGCTGGGTAGGATAGCCACAATGTGAAAGTTGGGTTTCCTTCACATTGTGAAGGGAAAAATATTGTGCATCTGTGGCTGTTCAAGCTTCACAATGTGTCTGGTCTACCTTTCCTACAGACACAACTATGAGGTGTGAAATCATGACAGCATGAATAAGTCATGAATTTTCATAATCTGGCAGATCTTTCTCATCTTGTATGCACATAAACATGCTGCACAGTCTACCACTGACAGCAAGAAGACGGAAAGTGCTGTAGTAAGTCATGAAACCAAGAAGAAGGAAACCCCAGAAAGTAGATTGTGCTTGAAACTACATGAACTTTTTGATACATATTATCTGAGAAGCATATTCACAGACTCACAGAACGGATGAATTGGGAAGGGACCTCCGGGGATTGCATAGTCCAACCTCCTTGCTTAAAGCAGGGCCAGCTAAAGCAGGTTGCTCAGAAGTGTGTCTACTTGGGTTTTGAATATCTGCAAGAATGGAGACTCCACAACCTCTCTGGGCTATCTGTTCCAATATTTCACCACTCTCACAGTAAAAAGTGTTTGCATGTGTGTGCAGGCTGCTGCACAAAAAAAACAGCTCATTTGCTTTGCCATCTCCTACAGCTTCATTTGATGAATCCTAGTTCTCATCTGGAAAAGACAGTGAGCAGTCATTTCCCACCGTCTTCTCATGCTACTAATCTTTTAGAAACTCCCCCACCTTATTCCCCCAAGTCATCTCCTTTCCAGGGTGATTACACCTACACTATTCAACTGCTTCTTATAGAGAAGCTGTTCCATACAGCTGTGATAACAGTTTTTGTCTTTTGCACTTTTTCCACTTCTAGCATATACTGTACACACTGCTCAAGTCATGGGCAAATAATGAATTTATAAAGCAGAATCATTTGCTGTACATACATTTATTAAAAATTACTGTAAATTAATTTGTCTTTTTTAATGCTTCCAAACACTGATCTGACACCCTCATCTATCATAGCCCCTGGTGTGAGTTGTAGGAAGCAGATACGGATGTATAAAACAACAACTTGTGTCATCTATGATGTTCGGTAGTCATGGGCTGAAACCATGAAAGCCTCTCTGCTGGCAGAAATAATTATGTTTGAACAAATACATATAGACACACATAGGTATATATATAGCATACCTATACACTAAATCTGAAATGAATAAACACACCTTAATTTAAGATTTTACTCTAGAATACTAAGTCAAATAATGCTATGATACTTCAGAAATATGATGAAGTAAATTTCTTTTATAATTTTTCTATTTCTTTTTCATAATATTTCTCTTTTTCTCTCTGTCCTGATATAAGAACAAAAAGCATGACAAATAGCAATTCCTAAGTAAGTTATTGGGTTGCTTTAGCCAATATAGTGCCTGCAAAAGGTGCTTTGCTGACCGAAGTTTGTGTTTATTCATGAAAAATTTAAAACCCATAACCCCTCGTCTCATCACTGTCCCAGCAGTTCTACTGCTAAGGGAGAGACAAACCCCCACAGGCCTCAAATTTTATGTTCGTCTTTATACATGACAATGGGTCAGCTAAGAAACCTATTTCATATCTTTTCACCCTCTGATCTTTGATCTTTTTCTCTGTAAAGTGTGATGCAAATGATTAAGATCTAAGAGAAGGAGAAGCAATTAGATAGAAACTGAGTGTCAGTCAAAGTGAAGAGGGAATATATTCATATATTTTTCAGCTAAGGAAAACAGCCTTGATGCCTCACAGAACTGCAGCATTATGTTTCTGGAGTTCTCTTCTTCTTAAGGCAAGCATGCCTGAGGTGCTTGGTTAATTATTCTGCTCGTTCAGAAAGCCTGAGGTGAGCATGGGTACTTGTGTACTCATTCATCTCTAATTATTAGATTCAGAGTTGGATGCTAACTAATTCTACTTGTGTACAAATTCCTCCAAACAGATTTGAGCCCTAACACTATATACAAAACCACAAGGAACACATAAATAAACTGTCAACCATATGCAAATCATCAGCCCAGGGGAGTAAGAAGACTGAAACTGGTAACGCCACAACATGAAGAACAAGTTTTAACTGAGCAGCCAGACTGGAATTCTGCAACTAAATTGATGAACGCCCTAGGAAAGAAAAGCAGACTACAGTGGGCTGCATAATGCTGCACGTACCCTTAAACTTTGAGATCTAGTTGCTAAAGCTACATTGAACAACAAAATAAAAAGAACTTACACAATACAAAGGAGATAGCTTGCTGGGGGGAGATGCTCCACGTCGCACTGGAGAACAGTTTTACAAGTTACCACTGTAAGTAAAGCAGCAGGGTCACCTAGTCATTAGAGATGAAGATGGATCTGTGAAACTCCATATGCATTTGTAATCACTACTAGCTTAGCAGGCACACCCCCTCTTCCAGAGACTAAATACTTGTTAAAAAAACCCAACCAAACAACGGAATAGAAGCGTAGGTCCTGGTTCATTCTTCCTCCTGTTTTGATACTTAACTGACACTTAACCAATACTTAACCGACTAGATATCCATTAGCACAGATTCCCCTTATGGTCCAGGGAAAAAGACGAGTTATTAAAGAGATCAGTTCAGTCCATCTAGGACCTGGATCACCTTCTAGAGAGCCTCTCTCCCTGGGACTGTAGGAGGTACTAACAGCGGCCATTCATCAAGGTTTGTCTGCTGCAATGCCTAAAATTAACAGATCTGCATCAAGAAAATGGTCTTTAATTTCAAGTGACCATCTGCACTCATTTCTTTCTTCAGACATTTGTTTACTATCTCACAGAGAAGACTGTTGACACTATTAAGGTGTTTTTTAGAATGATAATCTGGCACCACACCTAAGTCCATCAGCAAAACACAACAAGTTGTGAGAATGAGGTACAATACCAACACTACTGCTTAACATGAATCGTAACTGTAGAATTAAGTAGATAACAGCAGCATATGTGAATAACATGGGATTTATTTCTGGTTTATGATAAAACTAGGGGATTCCACCTCAGGAAGTACAATTAGTTGATAATTTTGGTGTTAAAGTCTTCAGTAAAATTGAGAAAGCACCATCTCCCAGCTTCTAAGTCTTTATAAAACCTAATCTGATTCAGAGGATCAACTTAGTTATACCAATTTAGATTTTTTTGTGTATGGGAAAAACAAAAGTGTAGCTCGAATGTCAGACCATCACATTTCGGTGGTACACACGTTACTTATGGCAATTACATGGAAGATTCCTATGAGATCTAATTGAACCCTGTCCTGCAATTTGTTTGCAATGTAAATCTTGTGAGGGGTGGGGGATGAATAAAAGAAAAAAAAGTTAAAAAAAAAAAAGTAAAAGTGTAAAATGCTTCCATGTTCATACTCTATCCTGAAACGTGGAAGCCAAATACTATACATCAATGGGGCCAAAAGGCTCTAGCCATGGCATCCACATCTATGTGTCTGTTAGTACTTGCTAAACTACAAAGAAAAGAATGGGATAAGGATAATCAGAGCAATAAGCAGTATAAACCATGTACTTTTCCCTCTTCATGAATACACAGAGGTGATTTCACCTGAAATATTTTGAGTAGCAGTTGGATATAATTGCCACCATAAAGCTTTCAAAAAGTAAAAATGTCAGTTTGTGCTAAATGGAAATAAATAACTAGTTTATATATAAATATGTATGTATGTATGCATACAGAAATTTATGAGGAGAAAGATATTTTCTAACAGCTCTGCTTTGAATAACTTTATGGAAAGTTGATGTATATTGGTGTAGTTACACTGATTTACATCTGATAAGAACCCGTTATTTTGTTCTATTCTATTCTAACACATACATGGAAAATATGTACAAATCAACATTTGCTATCTTCACAAATATCTTATTCAGCCACAGGAAAAAAGCTATCACCTGTCAAGATCAGATTTCTTATCACAGATTTTGAGAGTATGAAAATAACTATAGAACTTAATGTATTTTTCTCACTGAATCAGAAGCCAGAGAACAATTTTATCATCTGTCTGTGTGAAGAAAATCTCTTCTCCCCTGGACCATGACCTCAGCCCAGGCACCATTGTAGAGTGCCCTTTGATGAGTGAGACTCCAAATGAGAAGTGCTGGAGGCTGTGTTGATGAGGATTGCACTCTGTAACTTATTTATGAGACTTTTTCTATGCAGTAAAGGGCAAAGAATAATGAAACATAATGTTGTTGTGGTTCATTCATTTATGTACTTTTTCATAGACTCAGGAAGAACTTTCAAGGAAAGGCTAATCCTTGTGTCTGAAGAAATGAAGCATTGAAAACAGCCAAAGCAGCAAACTAAAAACAACTTTTTACAGCACTGTTACAAAGTGAAACAAAAAAGACATTATTTTTCCTCTCAGTCTTCAACCTTGTCACACTGAAACCTAGTCAGTAGTGATGAAAGCAGCAGGTGAAGACAGGGAAGATGAAGAGCATTCCCATCTGGTTCTCCTGCAAGCTTAGTGGCTGGTTTCAAACAAGTCACATCTTCTCACTGTGTCTCTTTCACATTTTTAATTTTGGGGACAGTGACACTAACTCCATTTTCAAAGTAGTCTGAGATCTTTAAATGAAAACTGGATCATTAGAGCCACATATTGTTATTGTTTTATTCATTCCTAGTACTTCAGATTTTGCATTGTCCAGGGAATCAGAGACTAATTCTTTTCATATATTTTAATCTAACTCCACTCTCCACTATTTGACTCTGTCTGCAGGTTCTTCTTGTAATAGAAGAGTTGGTTGCATAAAGATATTTTTAGCACAAAAATCTTAGCAAAAAAAATGACGGAAAATTTCTGTTTTGCTATATGTATATGTTTATACTCATACACACATAAGCAAATATATACAAATAAATATAACATATATATATTTGAAGAGTATCTGCATTGTTCACAGAAACTCAAAAATATTTTTATAAACATGGAATATTTTCCATTAAATTTGTTTGGTTGATAGATAATAGTATATAAAAACCAATAACAAAGTAAAACAAAAACCTTCTCTGGTTTGCATGGACATATTTAAAAAAAATGCTCTAATACTTACATTTTTTGTTCAAAGGACTAAATACATGAATTGTCTAAAAGTTTGAAGGGTTTGTTACCTTCAGAGTTCCAACTAATTTATTCTCAGGTCTAGATCAAGTTTCTGAAAATCCCAAATTGCACTCTCTCATGTTAAATTTCCCCTCTGAGTTGGGCTTCAATAAATTAAGGATGTAAATGTGGAAAAGAAACAGAGAAGAAAAAAACCCTTCATATTGCAAATGCAAGTGTAGACTACAGTAACAGGAAAGAAAATCTCGGGTATTATTTCTAATGTTGGACCATTCAGCATTACCTGAATTAAACCTGTAGCTTCAAGCCTTCTGACTTGAGGTCTCAGTAAGCTTCCGGATGAAGCGTGCAATAACTCCCACCTGCCATTGGGAGTCCCACCTGGGACTCCAATTAGATAAATCAGGGCAGATTGCCACCTACAAGGTCTGTGTGAGGTTTAGGACATCTGAGAAGTTCATTGCTAAAGCAACACACTTTGGAGCTGCACTGGCTTTTGTTTTTTCATTGCACTTCCCGGGATGTGACATCCTGATGAATACATCTCTATCTCAACTCAGAGTCCACACTTTTTAAAGAGCTTCCTGTTAAAACTTTATATAGATTGTATTCAGGGCTGTGAAATAGCTGTAGACCAAATATACCAGAAATAGGGCACAGAATGGCAAAATCTGCAATATTGCTGTACTCTCTTTTTCAGACACAATGGCTGCAGATGAGCAAGTAGCTCAAAGTGCAAATTAATGCAGTGATATCTTCTGTAACAACTATGTTAAAAACATCAATTCTGAAGTTCTTGCTCTCATTTTAATAGCATAATATTCTATGCAGGAGCACCGTATACTTTTTAGCAGACATGATCTTACACGTACATTGACCCTTATATTTTTTTAGCCATAGTGTTATTTTAAATGCTATTTTATGCTTTCATTTCAGAAATATGACTACAAAATACCATCCTGGAGATAGTTATGTGAACTCATTTGGTTAGGATAACATTTGTGTTTGTGTGTGACAGAGACTTACAAAGATCACCCCTACAATACGCATTGTTTCAGATCAGCAAAACCAGATCTATTGCAAGCTTACTGATTTCAGTGCTTTGTGTCATGTGAATATTACAGCAAGATGTCATCTGTTTTGCAATTTCCAAGTGAACGTAAAAATACGAAAATTTTTCAAAACCAAAACACCAAAAAAACCTCAGGATTTAATAATAAATCTACTGGAAAAGTCAGGGATGGAAAAAAAAGGAAAGATGTAGGAGACCCACGGATTCAAATAAGCAGTTCATTCAATTGCTCAACAGAAACATTTGAATTGTTTGGTGGCTCTTATGGAATACACTAATCAGACTACAGTCAAATAAGAAAAAATGAAACCCATCCACTGAACTAATAGAATCATAGAATCATAAAATAATCCCCTCTACTCTGCTCTGGTGAGACCTCACCTGGAGTACAACGTCCAGCTCGTGAGCCCCCAACATAGGAAAGTCATGAACCTGCTGGAGCAGGTCCAGAGGAGGGCCACAAAGATGATCAGAGGGCTGGAGCACCTGTGCTGTGAAGACAGGCTGAGAGAGTTGGGGTTGTTCAGCCTGGAGAAGAGAAGACTCTGGAGAGACCTTATTGAGGCCTTCCAGTACCTCAAGGGGGCCCACAGGAAAGCTGGGGAGGACTTTTTACAAGGGTATGTAGTGATAAGATGAGGTGTAGTTCCTTAAAACTGGAAGAGGGTAGATTTAGGATAGATATCAGGAAGAAATTTTTCACTGTGAGGGTGGTGAGGCACTGGAACAGGTTGCCCAGAGAAGGTGTGGATGCCCCATCCCTGGAGGTGTTCAAGGCCAGGCTGGATGGGGCTTTGAGCAACCTGGTCTAGTGGGAGGTGTCCCTGCCCATGTCAGGGGGGTTGGAACTCGATGATCTTCAAGGTGCCTTCCAATCTAAATCATTCTATGATTCTATGATGCTATGATTAAAGACTCAGACTTTGAAGAATCGGACTGAATAAGATACCCAGACAGCATAAAAGACCTTTTTATCCTACTGTTTCCTCTAAGACTATTCTTTCAATTTGCTCTCAGTACCTTTTCACAGTATGCAGATAAAACTAGCTGCTTTCTATGTTTGTCCCTGAGAGGAAATACTGAGAAAGATGTTTAATCTCGTGTGGGGAAACAGAAAGCTTGTGTAGAAGGTGACACAGGGCTTGTTCAAGGCAAAAATGCATGAAGTCATTTAAAAAATAAAAGCTGAGGAAAGGAACAGCATGCAATTTTTAAAACAAACAATAACCTTATCTAATGCAATGAAAATGCTCTTTCTGTTTAAGAGCAGTTCAGCACTCAGGAAAAGAGAATTTTAGCATTTGAGGACATCACTAGCGTTCAGGAATAAGGGTTCCAACCAAGGCTCTACAGTGTCTACCTAATCTACAAGCTCCATCATCTCAGGTCTCATACACCAACTGTAAAAAATGAGCAAAAAAGGCTACTTGGGGAAGATAAAGGCAAAAGGGGGTGTAGAACGGATATGATAGCAGTCAGGAAGAGGAATTTCACATGAGGTTTTTTTGATCCTAAAAATAAACCCTTTGAGCCAACCCCGCCTTTTGAAAATTAGTGCTTAAAATTTTCTGTACAGTCACACAAGAAAAACAAGTACTTTCCCTTCTCCTAAGTTAAAGTTTGTCAGATTTAAGGGGGAAAAAAAAAGTCTGTATAAAGCAGGTTGCATAACAATCATTAGTAAAGAGAATACTTTGGTATCTTGCAACAAGAAAGCTTTGTCAAGCAAGAGAAAGGAAAATTCCACATTTCAAGCATTCCTCTAGAGTTCAATAAAAGGGCTTCTGCAGTCCTTTACATTAGATGGTTAACTTCTCTGGCCTGTAGCACTTCCAAATTTCTTATCACTATTCACTCCATAAATACAATTTCTTTTTTTCTAGATAACCTTAGATTAACAAGTTCTTTAGATAGTTAACTTTTTCTATAGCAATTCAATACAAGTTGCTTATCAACTTAATGCAAGAGACCCTTCAGTTGAAAATTAGAGGGAGATTGCCAGTCTTTTTTTCCCTGTTCACCTGCTTGTAAATGATAAAGCAAATAAACAGCTCTTTAAATATCTGTGTCTAGCACTTCATTCTCTTGAAACATTTTATGCGTCTAAGCACAGTATCGTACATCTATGATTATGCATCATTTTAATCTAATGCATTCTTCCCACTGTGAAATTCAGTTGTTCTTCCCAATTTAATGCACAGTTTGTTTTGTATGTAGAAGAGAGTATACGCTGAACTGCATCCTGTCTGAATCACAGTTATAAAATACCAGTCTGCACTGAATCACAGAAGAAGAGGTTTTAAAGATCCATTGTCTGTCTCCTGTTTCAAATTATTAAAAGATAACTTACGTTAGCACAGATTCTGGCATGTTGACTGACTAGGAGGGACCGAGTCCATAAACACTGACCCATGTGGGAGAACTGGTCTATCCCTGGTCTCTCATACTAGTCAGTATTAAAAAAGATAGCTGTTGGCCAAGAAAAAAGCACACATATATATTAAAAATGCCTTTTTGGATCTTGAGGGCAGTAGACAAAATTCGGCAGTGAATAATGTTGATGAGTGGTATGAAAAGAAATTTTTAAATAAAATTGCTAGCCTGCACACGAAGGCTATTTTATTGTAGGTGAGTGCTAAGCAAATTGGGAATCAATGAAAGTATTTTTGAAGTAATCAATTGTCTGAAAATTTGTATCAGAAAATAAGTTATTTACTATCTGTCATTCTTGTCCTATTTTCAAACAGTTTCTCAATGACTTCGTGTGGCCTAGAGGACCAGTTTTCTTAGAAAACATGAATAGCACATGCTAACAATCTAGAAATAAATCAGGATTGCAATTATTTGAATCAATTGAAAGAAGAATCCTTATATAGAAATGAAATCAAAGATTTGTGGTAACAATTTTCTGGCAATAGCAACTAAAATTTAAACTTTGTTAAAGCATGCATATAGAGCAGTAGGACCCACCCTGAGGTTTAGCAAAGTAAACAGAATATAAGAAATTACTGAACTTGACATAAAAAATTGCTGGATGAAACAGCTGACAAATATTGCAGATAGTGTCATGAGGGATGGATGAATTTCACAGATGGTTAATGGGGAATTATGTGAGAAATGGTTGAACTTCACAAATAATTGAAGGGGAGCTTTGGGAACCTTCTGGGGACCAGTCTTGCAAGGCCAATGGGGCCAACCTAACTAAGCAGTCGTAGTATGTAGGATCAAGGTGACCTAGGTAATAATGTTAGAAATATCAAATTTGGGTCTTGATGTAGCCAAAGTGGGCCTTTTGGGAAAAAGTAATTAGAGACAGGTTCTTTATCTGGGCAGGGACAAGGGTGGAGGAAGTGAGGGATCAAGGTCTATCAGGGAAAAAGAAACATGGAAAAATGGAGAGGAAGGGAGATTGTGGGGGCGTGTGAGCAAGTGGTTGGTCAGTACGTTTCCATCTTCAAGCCCTGCACCTGATCGTTGCACCTCTGTTCTGCCTTCTTGATGAACTCTATTCCTTTCTACTTTCTGTGCGAATGTGGTTTCTTGTTTGTGTGTTTGTATGCATGTGTGTGCGTGTTCTGCTAGCAAACTTTGAGCTGTGCTAGCCAGACAGGAGGAGAAAATCAGATTCTGGAAAGACCCAAGGCGAGAGCCAAAACTGGATGAAGGGGCCCAGGATCTGGGCATGGGGATCTGGATGGAGTCCTGTTTGGGCCAGAGCCCACGGGATCCTCAAATGAGTGTGATGCACCAGTAAATTAAGGTAGTGCAGGACATGCGTGCCTTCCACCAGTGAACTTTAAGTCCAGTTAGCCAGAAAGAAGGAATAGGATTGGACCGTTTGTGTTGTTCATGATTTATAGAGGTGTCTGTTATGTGTGTATTTCCATTGTATATGTGTGTATTTGCAGCTCTGTTACACAGGCTCTGCTTCACTTTTGCCTGCACCTAGGAGCAGGGATAAGCAGCAGATTCACATCTATCAAACTGAGATGGGATTAATTGTCTGGATCCTCAAGTACAGTAGAACTGACCTTCCTTAACAAACTTTCAAGTATGAAAAATTTACTTAATGTTCCAGCTAATAATTTGCCCAGTTCTGATAATGGGTAAATGGTTGTAGAATAGTCATATAATGTGCTACGCTCTTCAGAAGAAAAGAAAAAGATCATGAGCTACATGTAAATAGAGGCTAATATATACATCCATATCAAAGAAAAGAAGCACAACAGAAAAAAACAACTTAGAGAAGTCTGCAAAATTTATCCCAAGCTCTATTTCTTTGTAACAGATTCATGTATAAGCACAGGTGTTAAGGATTTAATTCTCAGGTAGAGCAGCCAGAATAAGCTAACAGAGACGAACTGAAAATAAAATTTCACCTTTCTCCTACGAGTGAGAGAGATATATAGATGTATACATTGAGAGAGGTGAAAACTCTGTATACGGGAAGCAGACTGAGGCATCTAGTAATGATATTCATTAATATGTCAATAAATACATAACATTTGACTGTATGAACCAGGATTATGGATTGTGAAAGTAATGGTGAAAGAATTTTTTTTGGTGTTATACTTTAATTAGCTTAAAAACGCTTCTGTACCATAAAATCAGCCTGAGGGATTTCAGTTATGTTTACCCACACCTTGAAACTAACACCTTTATAAGGCTTTGAAGGCTGGTTTGTTTTTTTTTTTCTGGAATTAAAATTCATTTTAAATAAACAAAACATTACTGGAAAAAAAAAACCCAAAAAACCAAAACCAAATAATTGAGACCACCTAGCCCAGATTTGTCCAGAAGGAAAAGTTCCCATCGATTACAGGAAATGATGTTAAAATCTACGTTGTCGCATTTTGTTAGGCTCCTACAACAGCTGACTTGGTCAGTTCAGAGGGCATGGACTTGTATAGATTTGGTTGTAACTGTCTGGCTTTTTCTGCTTTTGGGGTTTGCGATGGACGTTGGACTTCGGCTGACACAGACAAGTATCCTCACAATAGATTTAAGTAACTGAGTTATGTTCTCAGAGATGTCAGCTGGCCAAACTCTGCAAATGTTTTCATATTCATAAAGGTCTTGGGAGTTGTGGTTTGGTTTTCTAACAACAATGAAGTTTGATAAGTTTTACATTTTTAATACAAAGTTGAGAAAGCTTTATGCAATTGGCCTTCCCTTAGCTCAAGACTTTTTGAACTTTTATAATATATGTATTAAAAATATCCCTTCTGTATATGTTTAAGATATATTATGCTTGTGCTATTATTTATGAAATGCTTTCCCCTTTTCCTATATTACTGTATTATATTCTTCCTAAGATATTTTTAAGGTCTTCAGGGTAGATCTGTCTTTCTCTCTATAAAGACACACAGGCACAGAATTACCAATGAGAACTAAAGGGATTTCAGCCCTTCTACATTAACATTGTTCCCACGATAGCTGGTGCAATTTACCTTTTCAACCTTCCCCAATGTGGAGCAGGACTGCAGCGTTCCTAGACTGTACTTATATCTTTCTCTCTATAAATACATATACATAAATATATGTAAACAATTTATTCAATAACAGTGTAACATTCTAAAAGTATCATCATACCAACTAGTGACTGATACATATGGAAGATAACATCCTATATCTATAACCCCTAACAAAATTATGCCAGTTCTTGAAGTCTGTGCTTTGAAGTTGATTATCTAAGGCTACTTTCTTACTTATACCCCTGTAAATAAATAACTTCCCTACACTATTGCCGTAAATCTTTTTTTTTTTTTTAAATAACAAACATTTTAATTGAAACAACGAGTGTTTCTTATTTCAAATAATGTCTTGGATTTTCACTTATAAAATATCTGGTAGATTACAGAAAATAAAACACAGTGCACAGGTATTTAATAGCACAAAGACCGAATACAACAATGTTGCCTGCTTTTGGATTCACCAGCGAACCATTACTTTCCTTATGCCGAGTACAGCTGAGTAATTGATCAATGAATACTACTGAGTGAATAAACAGAAAATGCTGTGTGAGCTGATGGGGAAGAAAATGCCTGAGGAAAAGTCCATTCTTTGGTATCAAAACCTACCAGGAACTGCTGTTTTACTGATCTATGCTTGTGCATCTCTGGAATTCTAGCTGGGTAAAGCAATTTTGATGTCTGTATTGCCATAAATAAAGATTGCTTTTTTCCCACTGCTATTTGTTTCCCTCCCCTGTCCTTTTTGAAATGGTTAAAGGCCATAACTGGGAAGGGAATATGATCTAATGTTTAGTTGACCAGAAGATAAGGTGCATCCTGTTACCCCGTGCAACATAATAGGATTAAAAAAATACAAAGTCATAAATCAGCTTTTTATATTGTTCCTTCCCACATCTGTATACAGAAATCAATAAGACTTAGCCTTTAAGGGCTAGACTTGCAATAAAGAATTAGGTGGCTAACTGTCACCCCACCTACCCCCATACTGAAGGCCCATAGAGATATTTTTGTTTCTTTTTTTCTCTGCAGGCATGTACAACTTCCTGACATCACACCTGCCTCTCATCTCAGCCCATGTGAGATTTGTGAAAAGGACAGGGGCTACTCGTCTGTGAGTCACAGAACCACACGTCCTTGCCATGCTCAGCTTGCAACTAGCTTTCTGCAGAGAGAGGCTAGAGAAACCTGTAGGAAATCGTTTATAAGATTACCTATTAATTTTATAGTCAAAACACTCAGGTATTGGAGTACAGGTTTCAGGTCAAAAGTAGATATGATTAATGTGTCAGAACTGTGTGTTGAATCACAACAAAGGTAAATGAGAACATTAAGTCAGCTGTCCGGGCTGGTTTTAAAATAAAAGGATGCCTTCACCACTTGAGTAAGCAAAGTGCTTTTTTGTTTTCCAATGCATATACCAAATACAAGTCTGGAATGGAGCACAGTTCTGTATGAACACTTAATCACAGACTGTAAACAGAGGTCAAGTTGAGAGATAATGCAGGAATGCAAGATATATTTCTCCATGTGTCACATTCAAGCACCGATTTCTTGTCATGAGGTGCCAGAAGCTATCGTGTATTTACTGATTTGTTCTGTGCATTTCTAGAACTGGAGCTTTGAGATTAGCTATAATATAGCTGTGGGTAATAGTTCAGGGAAGTAAAAATATTATAAAACTAGTTTTAAAGTCCTAGCTGTGGAGGCTGAAAGATATAGACAAGGAAAGATAATTTCCTTATGATATTCAAATTGCTGTAAACTTCCAGATTTAATTTGCAACCACAATACTACAAGACACTAATAATCTTTCCCCTGTAATATAGAAGCAAACATATGGAGAGTTTTTGCCTCAAAGATTGGTAGAATCCTATTAATTTTCAAGGATAAATTCAATTAAAAGAATGTATTAATTTGTGCCGTTTAATTTATTTATACTACCCTACCTGTTCCATGGGCAGATAACTCTGTAGGTTTATAAATATTTCACTTGTTAGAATACAAGTCTAGCTTCATTTGCAACTCTTTTTGTGTCACTGTCCTACTTTTTGCATAGTCTGCTTGACAAAAAGTTTCTATGCCTTACCTACCTGAATTTTATAACAAAAACCTTTGGGACTAATTAAGATTTTTATAGTAAAATAATGAGAGAGATTTTCTGTCTCTCTACTTCTTTTCCCTAGTTTTGTGCCTTGGGTTATTCTTGGGGCCGCCATAGTCAGATTCAATTTATAGAAGCATATTTGTTGCTCATCTGCATTAATAGAGCGTAGTACAACGACAACAACAACAACAGCAGCAAAGATCTTGACAAGTTCTAATATTTTCTCTTAAGCTAAATAATTCCCCAGCTTCTTTCTGTGTAAGACTCATAAAACAAAACATGTGCTAATTAATGTAGGAAAAATCCGGTTGTTCTGAAAATATTTTAAATGAACTGAAGGACGCTTTTTTTAGTAGGCAAATTTAATCTGGCAAGGAGAAGCTGGTAGAACAGGCTAGACCAAAGTGCAGAGCTCTGCTCTATCTGCCATAATTATTCATGAAGCCATCAGCCAGGCAGGCTATGTCTGGTTATAATTCTTGCACATGTCAGTGATAGGGAACATCCAGCTCTTATCCTTCAAGATGCTGACAAGGGCAGGAGAAGGTACGGTCCCAGTGCCAGCAGGAAGCTTCCAGGCTCTTCATTACCCAAGGGAATTCCTGAGTTGGCCCCTCACTTCCCAAAACAAAGCACCAGCAGAGTTCAGGACCAAATGGTTAGAGTCACAACAGACACCATGCAGAAAGTCATCTGAGAGAGCCAGGAGGAAAAAACAATGACTTCAAGTCATATTTCTGGGACAAGTGTTAACTATGAGATAATAGCTGTCACATCCATTTGGGAAGTGCCAGGCCAGAATTCAGGTTCTTCTTCTGTGTGCTTGGACTTAAACCTATGTTTCACAGCTTGCACGGAGGACGTTTTAGCTTTATAAGTGAATAAAATGGCCCAAGAACCACTCCCTGGCTCTACAGGCGAGACCCTCGTGTCCATGCAACTTGTCTTTCTACCTGTGAAGTGGTGCACCTCACACAGGCTGCCTTTGATAACAGTCCCGTGGAGGTGACACCCAAACCTGGACTCTGTCTGGGAATGCGCTTGCTCATACGGGCCAGGATTACACCACAGCGTGCACTAGCACCTAAACAAATCCGCATGACTGCAGGAATATATCTTGCTCCTCTTTAATTTACCAGTGGAAACACATCTGATGATGGATGTGGCAGTACTGGTGACTGACTGACTGATTGTTCAATGTTTTTGAGCCAGAAAGATAAGCGGAAAACCTCCTCTGCAGGGTTTGCTCACCTCAGTGTTTCCAGTCTCTTGGTTGCCACAGACACGTGAGGACCATGCTCTTGTTTGGTCTGTGTGGAGCACAGCTGCTAGAGTCTAGGCTCACCTTTGTATCAGCAAACCCACCATCCCAATTAGCAGTCACTGAGCTGAGATGTACTCTTAGTCTTCTCTTCAATTTGTATAAATCAGTGAGTACACACTAGGGCAATACATGGGCAAAAAGGAAAACCAAGAAATGATCTCTAAAGCTCCTCTGGGGTGCAGGAAATTTAGGAACCAGACTTTAACGATCTGCTGGAGAGTGGAAGAGATTCGTTGGATCTTGTTAAGAAAGATCTAGAATAGAAGACCACCTGATGGTAAGAAGGTCTCTTCAGAGGACTTCGGAGCACTTATGTTTCAAATTAAATTAAATTAGATGGAGGATGGATGTAACTAATGACATTTGACCTCCAACTTGAAGGGGGACCTGTAAGATGTATAATAATAAGCACCAAGGAACTGGGCTCTGTCCTGATGCAGCTCCTAACTTCCAGCAGCTTCTATGAGAGATCAGGGTCTTGTACATGCTCAGGTGCACCTAAGAGACTTTGCCACTGACTGATTGAACGTCTGGAGAATTTGGGCTGTTTCTGAGTTATCAGTGCTATTTGGGATCTAAAACTCAAAGTGGCAGCGGGGCGTGTGTGTCTCCCAGTGAGCTGAAAGGATTCAGCTGATCCATAACAGCTCAGTGCCATTAGATCTTTTCAAATATGAGATAAAATGGTATATCTCAAGACATTTTTACTACAGACTAGATTAAGGGGCATTACTTCATGATTGCAGCAGACTGAGAACATGTGTATGGGAGTTTACAGCATTTAACTTGGTGCTTCGTAATTTGCTAAAACACAAGAATTGCTAGACTTAATATTTAAAGTCCTCCTTTAAATCAACACCCTCCCACACCCTGGCTACAGCTGTGCAATCCTTTTTACAAGTGTGGGTGTTAACACTTTCCAAGGGCATCAGTAACTCCCAGAATCAGACCCTTTGGCACAGGCTGGTGCAAACCCCACTACGTTGTTCTCCAAATTCATGGTAACTGTTTCGTCTGTTCACTCGTCTCCAGCCATCTGTCTACCTATCTGTTTGCCATTTTTTCATTTCTTTCACAGGGCACTAATCTCTGTATGATGACGTCATTTTCTTTGCTGCCTAAGGATTGATCTGGGCTACATCCCTCTCTGTTGCTCGTGCTCCCTCCCATGGGAACTGCTGCGTTCATCACGCTAAGCTGTGTGATGATGTTGTGATATGGACCAATGCTCAGTGGGCAATAAACTGGAACCAACAGAGACATTTTCAATTAAAGTCAAACTTCCAGAGGTGCAAAGTCAGTTCCTTATATTGCAATCAAACCCTTGTGACATTTTTCAGCAAGATGTTTGCAGACAGGTCACTGGAAATACATGTACTTCGGATCATTTTAGTAGAAGTAATAGAGTATGCACAGAAGGGTTTGCCTTCTTAGCCCTACAGAGTTTCAGCTGAAAAGGCCATTTAACATTTTATAGTAAAACTATAAAGCAGAACATGTAAAACTCAGATATATTCTCAAATGGTTAATGCAATATACAGTAATAGCAAGGCTTGGCTCTTAAACACTCTCTCTAGTCCACTGAAGCACTTGCAGAAATAATCCCACTGACTTCAGAGCTGTGGCTCATGTGTTTGAAGTTTAACGCATCATCAAGTGTTCTGTTGGATCAAGGCCCTTGAATGTTTTAATTCATATATTAACTTATTTAGAAGAAATACACCTTTGCATAGATATGCCATAGCATAAAGATAGAAATTAAGAGGCAGTTCAGGATCAAGTCCATATAATTTGTTTCTTAGTTTAAGTCTCCTAATTAGGGAATTAATCTAAACCAGGTGCTTTATTTTACACTCTATACAATGGAGAAAAGTGAATGCCTTTTGCAAGTTATCAGAAAGATAAATTATTTGCTTAAGTAAGCTACACTAATGCAAACAGAACTGATGCTTCTAGGTTTTCAAAACTACTTCTCCTGATTAAAGAAGATTAGGCTAAGAAAATTGTCATCTAAAATGGAGGTGAGAGTTAGATGCCTAAATCAGTAAGGCAGCTGTAGGAGAAAACAATTCTTGTTTTATATGAAACAAAAGAATAATGACAAAAGTAGAAATAAAACTCAGGGATAAGAAAGTTTGTTTTCTCTCCTCTTTGTTATCCATTCCTATGAAATTCATTTTTTCTACAAATTTTATATATTGAGATTAGCAAAGTCTTGGGTTCAAGCTTTGCTATGTCAAGGAAATGCCTAGATGTTTTATGGAAATTGTATTTCCTCTTCTCTGGTATCCATATTCTCTCTCTTTTTGTGACCTGTGTGGCTGTAAAATTCTGTGTCTTTGAAAGCAGAATAAAGAATGGCCCAGCCTGTGAAAACAGGCCATGGATGGGCGTGGCAATACAAGACAATAGAACTACTTTTTATGATGTGGTGAACTAATTAAACCAACCAGAAATAAGCCAGTAGGCAAAATAGTTATGGTGTTTAGGTATTTTTTTCCTCAGTTAGAAGGTTTGTTTTTCTTTAAAAAAAAAAAAAAAAGTGGATGGAAAGTTTAGAAATTACTGATAAAAAGCCTATTGTTAAGAGATTCCGGGTGTGACCTGAATCAGGAAATGCAAGAAATACCCTGAGAAAACCTTTCAAAATTTCTGGCCTGGTTTTGTGAAAAGAGAGTTCTTAGGACTGCATTTCCCTTATGTTGATGGCCAATTTCCCTGAAGACAATGATTAGCCAGTTACAGAAGCTGGCTCGTATCATACCTTCAGTCACAGTTCTGTGGCCTGACAGGCTGAATAATCACTAGCTGGTGAAAGATCTGATAAATCCATTGTTAATTTGTATGTTAATGGAGTCTTTCATCTGTTGATCTCTTTTTTTTTAATATATTAATTAAATAACACAACAACATCTATGAAGGACACAGGTTAGCACAACTGGAATTCAGTTCTCTCTCTGGTCAAGTAGAAGTTGTATGTAACACTTTGAAAAAATACTTAAGTGATTTAGGAATTTACATGTCATTTTTAGGAGTGATGGACATTTTTAGTTGTGTGAAATGGTGCACCTAACTTATTCTCAATGCAGGTAAATATATAGCCTCGAAGGTATCTTTGACACTTCCACAGTGTGTAAAGAGATGTCATTTTTTTAACCCAGAACTTCAAGGCAAATTTCAAGAACAGGACATATTCATATAGACTTATATTTACTGAGGAAATTATTTTTTCCTCAGTGTACACTCGCAGGTATACTCACAGTGCATTGCACGTTTTTCTTGAAAGAGTTTTTTGGGGTGTATGTGAATATCCTGTACATAACAAATGAGAAAATAATATTGTCACGTTGCTGCTGTTCTCGTAGCCTGTCTTTCATAGTGCAGAGAATATTTAAATGTATTTTTAAGGTAATAATAATTAATGACATGAAAGCAATTGGAAAATATGATAAAAATATAACAAAAGTTTATGAAGATAGATGGTGTCATAGTAACTTGATATCTTTCTGTGATAAGAAAACTGATTTTCTAGTTAAAGGACACACAGTAGATCTAATCTGTCTGGGTTTCAGTAAATCATTTGATATGGTGTCAGACAGAAAATTACTAGTTAAAGTGGATAACAGAGAAATTAGAACTAAAAATGTAATATGAGTAAAAGACTGGCCAAGAGAGACAAAAATGGATATTATTAGAAGGGGACATTTCAGAATGGGGAAAGGTTACTTGTGGTTTCTTCAAAGACTGATCTTGGGATTAATCTTATTAAATACTTTCATTAAGGACTTTGTGCAAAATAGGTATGAACTAATGAAATTCATAGTTTAAATGATGTTGAGAGGCATCATATGTCTGGTGGGGGGGTGAAAATATCATACAGGAGCACCTGAATGACCTTGATCACTGGACTTACAGAATAGAGGCAAATTTAATATATCTGTGCACATGGTCATGCACTTTTACACTAATAACAAGATTTCCTACTTTACTTGGAGGCCAGTCTTTGGAAATGATTGAGGAGGAGAAATATCTGAACATATTAGCTGATCCCAAGATAATGTGAAAATGGAAGTGTGTGACTCAAAATATGTAAGATGTATCCAAACAAATTAAGAAAATATTCTTTCCTTTATCTGGAATAAAGAAGGACTGCAAAAATAATAAAGTGGAAGGACGCTCTATTTTATGACTCAAAACTGAAAGAGTTATGTCCGTTTAGCCTGAAAACTGGAAGACTAAGAAAGGTTGCTATTGTTACTTACATATGAGAAATTAGGTTAAAGGTGATGAGTATATTAGAGAAAATAGGAATAAATTTGCAATGAGCACAGTAAGACTGATAATCAGAAGGGTGTTTTTGACCATATATAAACTGAGATTCTGCNGAGAAAGGTTGTTGTTGTTACTTACATATGACAAATTAGGTTAAAGGTGATGAGTATATTAGAGAAATAGGAATAAATTTGCAATGAGCACAGTAAGACTGATAATCAGAAGGGTGTTTTTGACCATATATAAACTGAGATTCTGCCACAACCTTTCAAAATGGTCAGTAGGGGAACAGTCCTAGTTCTAAGCACCCCAGCAATATTTTGTGAAATAGTTGACAAAAAAGCAGAGGCTTGGTCTTGAAGACTCAGAAGGTGCCTTCCGATTCTGTCATGTATTATTCCTGTAAATGAATTATGTTAATTTAATTTAGAAAGCTTAATTTTTACAAACAATATTTACACTTATATTTCATATGCAGTTATATTTATTATCAAGTTTACTGTATACTCTAGGCAGATAGAATATGTCATCCTCAGGGTCATATAATAATCATAACTGAGCTAAAAATACAACCTAAAAGTCTGATTCTCCTTTCATCTATTCAATTTTTTTATTGAGGTGGTATAACCCCTTTAACTGTCGTGGATATTCACTGCAGTAGAAGAATCCAATTCCAGACTTTCTGACTCACATTTCTTTCTCTAACTACTATAGTCAACTGAGTCTCTAATATATATATATATGCATGTATATGTGTATGTATATATATACATCTCAGCCTTAGGCAGAGCATATATTTAAAATGGATTTACCACAGTATTTCCCCAGAGGCTTATACTCCCTGGGTTGAGTTTTGGGTTGGGGTTTTTTTGTTCTTTTTGTTTCTTCTAATGGTAGTTATAGACTGTATAAGATTAGCTAGCTTGGAGGTGCAAATGTACCCCAGAGGAATAGCCTTATTTATTTTTCATAGTATAATTGATTATTTTGAATAATGTATGTGATGGCTAGGTAATGAGTGGAAAAACAATGTCTAAACATGACTTGGTACTGCTTTCTATAGTATCTGTGATTTGACAGCATAACATATTAGGTTGGCCTCACAGGACAAGATAACTGTTACATTATTTTCTGTAAGTGAAAGTCATTCAGCACATTGCCCCCGCTCAGAAAAATAATATGAATACGCAGAATTTCATCTGCATTGTTTTATCTGACATACTAGTATAAAAATGATGTACAGAGGTAAATTATGGCTGAAACTATTTTTTGAGATGATTTGTCAGAAGGGGAAGAATAAATGTCTCTGTGAAAAGAACAAGACATGAAACCAATTCTTTACTAAAAATAATGTTTTTTAAAAAATTGGGATTATGACTGGCTCTCTGCTTGAATTCTGAGGTGTTATGGGAGCTGTGGTGTGACATGTCGTTAGAAAGGGCTCATGCCGTAACACCAAATATTTTCTCTGTATCGTCCAATGCACAGTGTGGCGATGCATGGGATCTTCTTCGCTTTACACCAGACTGGCTTTTAGATGTGCGTTGGCTTGGAGTTTGACCTTGGGCAGCAGGTCAGGTCATACAGTGTCTAACGCAAGTCAGCAAGATGACTTTTACCCTAAGGGCCTGGAGGGGCCTCGATAAGCAGCCAGTCTTTAAAACAGATTCATTTTTACAAATGTAATCTGTGAAATATCAAAGTTAATTTTCTTTAACACTCTCATCTGTACCTGTAGAAAAGGGAATGTATAAGAAGTACACAGTGAATATGTTTTTGTTACATTTTTTTGGTTACAGCTTGTAGGTCGCTGAAGGGAAAAATGAACAAATTGATGGATTTGGTTATGTGTGAAATGGATATGTAACAAGGGAACTAGAAAACCTTTTACATTTCCAGAGATCAGAACTCCCAACCTACCATATAATACTCCATTCTAATTTCATTCAACTGTGATGGAGGGAAAAATTCTGTAACATCGGTGTGCACTTAATTGTCATAGGGAAATAAAATTACAAAGTTTAGTAATACCATAAAAATGTGTGGTGTTATGCAAGAACTTAAAATTACATGCTCTCTAAAGTAAAATTATTATACTACAGAGGCTCACAAAAGCTTTCAAACTAAGCAGTATAATCTCACAGTTAAGAGCTTTAACTTCTGGTTGAGAAAGAATAGAAACACAAATGCCATTGCTGTCAGAACCAAACAGCACAACAGACTGAAGGTGAATTTTTATGCGTTTTTTTAATGCATTTCTTATGCTAATGGTGTTGATAAAAACATAAGACATAATATTTGCATTTTCTGTGCACGGCTAAGATATTAATAGCAAAGTCAGAACAAGGGAATGCCCATTAATACGTGGACACATGGAAACGGGTATGCACAACCCACTGACACCTTCCAATAGATGAAGGAACAATAAGAAAAGACAGATGCTCATTCTTCTGAATCCATCAAGCTAAAGCCATGTATCTCCTATCTTATCAAAAAGTAGCACCAGCCAAAGCTTATCTGTGGAAAGATTTGAGTGCAGGAAAAGACATATTCTTCAAGCACTGAATAAAAGGTAAAAGTGCTAAAGGGTGGATAGAAAGACTTAATCATTGGGTCGTCAGAAACGTTCATACTTTACCCTACACTGCATGTTCTTGTCTTCCAGCATGATGGCAGAGGCTTCTTGGCCAGCAGAGCCATTTCACACAGAGAACCAGCTGATCAATATGCATTGCATGAGCAGACACTGGACTGGGGCACAGAATGCTCTAAATAGCTCTCACTCTATGTTGTTGAAAAGATTAAGCAAATCCATGAGCAGAAAATATGTATTCTGGATGATACAGACCTAATGCACTTTGGTCCTTTGTGGTCCCTGCTGTGAAATTGTAGGACCCCTCAGGATTATCCACTGAACTGCAAAATAGATCCATGCTTTGTCAAACCGATGCAAGGTAGAGAAAAACAACTATTGACTTCTGCCAACAGAAGTTATACATATCCCCTTGACAGAAATGAACCAAATAGCTTTTTTGAAAAGCATGTGACTGTAACGAATGTAAAGAAAATGCAGTAGTCCAAGGTCCAGAAACTCAGGCTTGTATCTTAAAGTGTTCAAATTTGTCATCTAAATGACAATGGCATTCTGTAAAAAAATATTGCTGCTTTTTAAACTTGTAGGCAACCAGTCGTCAAATGGCGGGCATGCACAAAGACACCTAAATGCTGATAGGTATCTCACAAGTAAGAAGTTGATTTAATGTCCTAGATTAACCTGTGAATCATGAAAATCTCAACAAACATCTTCCATGTAGATAATCCTCACTGTATTTGCACTGTGCCTGCCAGGAGATGTAGTCCACCCAAAAGACAGGTAGTGAAGGCATCACCTGGCACCCTGCGCTTGGGGAACTTTCAATGTGAAAGTTGTTAAATCCCTATTCTGTAGCTTTGATCCACATTTTAGGGGAATGTAGCTGCTGTATTTTGGTTTTCCTAGTGATGATTTTCCCTCTGTTTTCTGTCACAGTTTGTAGTGACCATTATATAATTAATACATGAAGGCTGTGAGTCTGTCTTCTACATTCCAGGTGAATGCCCTGATCAGTGAGCTAAGATCAGCTTCTCTGCCTCACTCAATATTTCAGTTTAATTTCAAGCGAAGCAGCTGCAAGAGGTATGCAAGAGAAAACCACTCATGTTCATATTTTTTTTTTTTTTTGTTCCAGGATCAGCCTTCTCAGGATCCTTTCCTTATGCATTAAATGACCCGTGAAGGTTTCACCTGGGACTGGGGTTTCATGGGGTTCAGGAGAAGATAGGCTGAGTTCATGGAAAAGAAATTAAGTTATGCTTACTAAATAAACAGAGAACACATCTGGCTCAAGAACATCCCTGAGAAACGAACGGTTGGATGATGGGAGAGTACAGAGGTAAAGCATCATCTGTAATTGCTCTCTCCTTATATCCTTATGATTTTGGTCACTGTCAGAGTAGAAAACTGAGGTAGATTGACTTGTCATCTGATTCTGTGTGGCCATTTTTTTATTCTTAATATTAAGGTAGCAGTTTGACCAAGACCATGAGAGATGGCTTTCTGAGCATCCAGGTCTTGGCCACTATGAGCACACCATTTCAGTTCCTCTGGTCCCCCATCTTTCCCAGCTGTCTTTTCAAAGGCATTGACCAGAGTGCTCAAATGACAAGGCAACAAGGCTACTAATAGAAGAACCTGAAGTGAGTAGATCAGAACACTGCGCAATTAAAACTGTTTTTCTAGAGTACAACCAGAAACACTGACAAAGCTTACAGAAAGCTTACAGAAAAGGAAAATTCAGAGGTGAAGAGATGGAATGTGTAACTTAACACGTAGTATTCCATTCCCAGTGCTCTGAAACTGTAAAAGCTTTTTATGAATAAATGCTGAAAAATTTATGCTGCCCTTTTTACCTTTCTAGTGTCTGGATAATTTTGGCTGAGGGCCTGATGATAAACTCTAATTTATTATCTCCTGGCATCTTGGATAGATAGAGTGCTTTGTTATTTGACTTAGTTGTTTTTCACTCTTTGTTTCACAGAAGACAAAGGATGGATTGGCTTCTTTCCTGTAATGTTTTTGGAAGAAGAAAAAGGTGTTTTTCTCAAGGTGATACACTTTGATTTCATAGTCAGATGCCAAATTATGAATTGAACTTGATAATTTGTTTCATGTTCATTCATGATGAAAGTATGTTTGATATTAAATACCAAAGCTTTCAGCGAAATTTAATTTTTGTCACAATCTCTAAGCATTGCTATACAGGATGCTTACCTTTATGAATAAATTCATGGACTACTATACCTCACTCTTCCATATCTACAAAGGAGGGATAATAACACTTATCTATGTGACAAATGAGATAAGCAGCTTAATTTATTGAAGTTTGTAAACTGCTTTGAGATCCTCCAATAAAAGTTGCTGTGCAAGGAGCAAAGTAATAGCAACCATATCATAAAGGCAACTAAACTTTTAATTTTGCCAAAGTTCCCTGGGTGAAAAGATAACTCTTTAATGAGATTAAGGACGTGTTTGAGATTGGCAAGTTTATAACAAATCCTCAGTGGATACAAACATGTAAGGCTGTTTGGCATAACTTTTTGCAATTGCATTTGTAAAAGTAATTGGATATTATGAGACTGTGAATAGTGGAGAAATGCAGTTGGGAGTTCTAAGTTGTGAATTGTATGTCATATTTTATTGCATAGTCGTGAGTGTTGCTGCTGTTGTGGCATTTGAATGGGTTTCCTTTCAGATGATTTATTAGCATATGTACAGTATTTGACTACCATTATGCTTATTTATTGATACTCATAACAGCCATTTGATCATATGGTAACATGAAGAAATAGCTGCAACACTGTGGTTTAAATGTGTATTTTTTCCTATTTGAGGTAACCCTGATGTGCCAGAACATTTGTAATCAATTTTTAAAGGATGTAAAGACTCAAAAGAATACTGTTGAACATAGGATGAAGAAGCCAAAAGAGTATACCTCTAATTGATTATTAGTTTTCTCTGTGTTGATGGATGGAAAGAGCTGAGCTGTCTGTTTCCTCATAAGAACAAGATGCAGGTCTCATTTGAAAGGAACCCTCATTATCTGAGATGGCCTAATATGTGTTTTGATTAAATAATTCTGTGCTATCCAGTAGAGAATAATAGCCCTGGAATAGCAAGACTGCATCCATTCGTGTTTTGACAGTTCTCTGTTGACTTTTTTCCAATCCTCAGTGCTAAAAATTGAAGGAAATAATTTAAATTGCCATGGAGTAAAAGTGTATAGTTTTTTAGTATTTTCAACCTTCATTTACTTAAAAATAAGTATTAAATATTTGCAAGCAATGTTATACCTAAGAATTGTTTTTTATAAAAAGAATAATATTAAGATCCACAAGGTCAAGAATGACCCAAAGCTCTATTATTTACATATAACTATTTTCAGTATATCTTATATATCTTAAATATGATTGCTTCTGTGCCATGGCCAAATGTTATTTCAGGGTAGGGAAATAAAAATAACAACAATCCAGTAGAATTCCAACACTGCTATTATTATTGGCAGTCCTGATGCTAATAGTTGTACTAATATTGCTGGTTTAGTAGGAAACCAATCCAGGCCTGAGGAATAATTTTGCAACTCAGAAATCCAGTCTTGTCCTCAGAAGCAGTCAACGTCTTCAGGGTCAGCTGAATTGTGCCCAGGGTGGATTTAATGCTGGCTCTGTCTGACACAGCTTTGAGCAGCAGTAGTTTTTGTTCCTGTTCATGGGGTCGGGTGCCCCAGCTGCCTGGCTCAGATGCTTCTCCCGATGCTAAGTGTTGGGGTGAGGGTGAGGTGGCTGCTTGTCTCACTTCTTCATCAATCTTTGCTCTGTCAGAATTGTAGAAGGCCTTTTTGCCCTGTTAGTCTAGACACCAGCAGCCTGACTATCTTCTTACACTCTGCCAGCATAAAATGACCTCAAAATGTTCTTAAATTACAGCGAGCCATATATTTACTCCCAGTTTAAGGCTCTTTGTAAGGCTTGCTGCCAGAGTAGTGCCAAATGTAAATCAGAGCCAATATAAATCAGGGTCCATTTAACATACTATGCAGAGTGGAAATTAGAAAGTTTAGAATCAAGTAACAGTCTTTTTTCTCTGCTACGAGACTCTCATACCAATTTATATTCTGATCACTAATGCATGGCATCATTTGCCCCCTGTTATTAAGGGAATATATTACCTCCTCAACATAATTTTTCCTTGTTCATAGGTTTAAACAATTTCAGATTTTCTGAATCATGTTATTTTCACAGAAAAAAATAGCATCTATTTTAATAAAATTACAGAATTACATTAAAAGGGGAAAATAATTGGGATGACGGAAGGGAATTTCTTAATTTCCAGTCACTGTTTGTTACTATCTATCTGACTGTATTACTCATTTACAACAAATGCAGCCTGAGTTATAAGATCATGTTTTATGGTATGACTTGAAGGCAGACTACAGTTTGCTCTTTAGTCTTTTGTTATTAACAGCCTTGTTAATCTAGCTGGATAATTGAACAAAGAAGCTTAGATCTATATGACAATGGGAGAAGGGCTTTTTTTCCATGGTTTGTTAGACACACATCAAAACTTAACTCTGTCCCCTGACACCACCTCATTGTAACTGGATCTAAATACAGATTTTTTTTCTATCTAGTTACTCTAACTGGATTCCTGGAGCTAATTGCCAGGCTTTAACTCCTTTGTGGGATTCTGCAGTCCATGCCTCCTAAGCCTTACAGCTAGTTCCTCACGTATTTATTCCCCTTCCTTCCCAGTGATTAATAACAGTTTCTTCATAAGACCTGAGGGCTTTTCTTGGTTTGGCATCATAAAAAAAGGGTAAACAAAGTATCAAGAAGAAAAAAGTTCTTAAAAATGGGATTTTCTAACAATTGACACTCTTCCTTTTTAAAATTAATTTGACCATGAGGTCAAGTCTTTAAAAATGCAACAAAATAAAGCATTTTTAGAAGTAATTTCTTATGTCTGAGTTTACCTTTTCTTTTAGTCTGATAGGTCATTGTTGAAACTGGGAAGAGTTCTCTTATTTTCTTTCTTTCTGGTTTTTACATGGGGACAATACATCCTCCTGTAGCAAAGGACAGTGTCTTTTCCATGGTACAGTGTCAGTTCCTGCTGTCTGGATTTGGTCTCTTATTAAAATATCTAGCATCTCTTTCTAATTGTATGCCTTTTATCTCTCATAATGATTCATCAGCTGTTCTGATGCTTGATTCCAGTAAGACAAATTCCCCTAGGCAGTACCCCGTAATTGTTGTTTCAGGATTTGTTCAGTTTAAATATGAATGCTAATTACTTTCAACCATAAGCCAACTACTAGGAGCAAAAATTTTCTCAGATATATTTGAGGAGAAAGTTGGGCAAAGCTTCAGCACAAGGTGAGGGGTATCTACCAAAGAATTCCCAAGAAGTAACAAAAGACAGACTGAGGCAGATAGATCTGCTCCGTTACATCACATAAAGTTTAGAAATAAAAAAAAAGGTTTTGATAGGCACAAATCACTTACTAACAACTACCTTCAAAATATAAAGAGTATATTTTTTTTTTACCTTTTATAAAGTGATTTTATTCCTCCAAAAACTTTGGCAAAAATGTTTGGTTATCATTTATATATTAGCGTTCCAGTATCTGAAGGGGGCCTACAAGAAAACTGGAGAGGGACTTTTTACAAGGGCATGTAATGATAGGATGAGGGGTAATGGCTTCAAACTGAAAGAAGGTAAATTTAGATTAGATATTAGGAAGAAATTTTTCACTATGAGGGTGGTGAGACACTGGAACAAATTGCCCAAGGAACTTGTGGATGCCCTGTCCCTGGAGGTGTTCAAGGCCAGGCTGGAGGTGGCCTTGGGCAGCCTGGTCTAGTGGGAGGTGTCCCTGCCTATGGCAGGGGGGTTGGAACTCGATAATCTTTAAGGCCTCTTCCAACCCAAACCATTCTATGATTTAGGTGTCCCCCATATGCTTGTTTTATTGCCTGCTTTTTTCCCATTTCAACATAAGGTTGTCTTTTTCCCATTCTAAGTGACTTTAAAAGCTTCTTAATTTAAAATATTTTCCTAATGTATAACCTTGCCTTTACTGTAACTCAGGCCCGTTAATCTCCAACAGATATTGGACACATTTTCTTACTCTCCTCTCTCTGGTACTGTTACATATTAAAGCCTGTTATCATGTTTACCCTTAGTCTTTTCTACCCTAGTCTTCTAATCTGCTCTCCTCCGGTGCCTTGCAATGCCTTGCCATTGAATTCTGATTATGCAGACTCCTAAAGACCTGAGGAAATTTCAGGTCAGCTGTTTGGATAATCAATATGTCTCTAGTGCCTTCTCTTCCAAAAGTACAAGGGAGACTAAGGAACACTAATAACAGACTTCTACATCTTCAAGTCATATATTTCTCTGTTCTTCAAAACTTGCTTTTCTGAAATCAGAGGGTCCTTCTATATTTCAATATGAAGCTCTTTCTTATTATGTTGAATTCAGCCTGCTTGCAAGCTGTCCTGTTATTCTCACATTTACAATCAGTTCAGCTGCCAACAGCAAATATAAGCACACTTTACTTCAGTTTATGTAATCCATATTTTACATCTGAAGAGTCTTTTCATAATTTTTACCATTACTTCAATAATCAATGTTACCCTGTATTTTAGTATTTTTCAATCAGAACGGATACTGCAGGAGTTAACTTCTGTAAATATAAGTTCAGTGAACTCAGACAGGATGCCAAATAATTCTCAAATTTCTTTCAGGTGTATTGGTGGTTGCTTATCATTCATTTGGCTTCATTCTCAATTCTTTGCTTCCTTCTAATTAAAATAATTTAACCACTCTTCTGTTCCATATGTCTATACTATGGCTAAGAAAGAAGATTGTGTAAAACATGAAAACAGTCCTTCAATTTTTTCTTCCTCTGATACAGTTTTTCAAACCCAAATCAATTACAAGTTATCATCTTTCCAGCTATTTTATGTCTGTGACTAGTGTAATTATTACCAAGGGTACCATATCAGAATCTTCTTTTCATAGCACAGAAGCATTTAAAGGCCATAACATCAAAGATCTACTGACCCTGACCCTGATTAGAAGGGAATTTGTTATGTTAATCATCCCAAATAGATCTTGGGATAGAAAATAACTGCCACTGTTTACCAAGAGTTCAAGTTCTTGTTTCCTGCCTTCTCTAAGTCTATACCTAGATCTTTTTACTCCACAAATCATTCCCTCTTTTTTCCTCCATCTTCTATCTCCTTTGTGATGTCTGTCTGTATTTTTGCTTTTTAATTACACGACTTTTTTGCTAGAACACATCTGTTGCTTTTAATGGAAGCATTTGTATCTCTTGCAAGTAGAATTTAGATGGCAATACCAATCAGGAAGCAAGTTGTCTTCAGACCAGTGTATCATACCCAAATGAAGCAACCATAGAACAACACAGACTATCTCACTACTCACTACTGCTGAGAAATTTAGTTACACAGTTAATAGGACACACTCTGGCCCCACACAGTTGATAGTTTATTCAGAAACACATATCCTCCTTTTTGGTTCAAATAATATTGATAATGAGGTCTTGATTGCCTTGCATCTGTTTATTTTTCAGATGAGTTGGAAGAACTCGCTTGCTAAAGAGTAGTTATAGCCTGTGAATCCCTCAGTCTCCTAGTTTTGCTCCTCTCCATTTGAACAGTGTTTGGTAGTGTGATATTGTCTTTGCTCTTCAGACTTAGTTAATGGCCAGCAAGAGGGTATGAATAAATCATTGCTAATTCAGTTATTTATAAGAGATGCCAAAATGGACAATCCTGTACCTGCAGAAAAGAAAGAGACAGAAAAGGAGAGAAAAGTTATGATCTCTCTTGGCCTCTTCTCTAAAAGACAGTGTTGGAACCACAGACTGTATTGATAATGTTTGAGTTCTCTCATGACAGAGGAAAAACAAAGTCATGACACATTTTATTAGGGTAAGTAACTTTTCATACTGCTCTTGCTTTCTTATCTCTGGCCATATTAAAAACGCTGTTAGTGTTAAGAACACACCAGTTCTCATCCTATGTTTCCTGATCTGCCCAGGTTGCTCAAGGCTTTATCCAGTCTCATCTTGGAAGACCTCCAAAGACGGAGACTGCACAACATCTCTGGGCAGTCTGCTCCACCGTTTACCCTAGCACTGCATCTCCTTTCTCAATGTCAGTCCAGAAATGCGCTGTATTTCCCCTTTGTCTGAGGTTGGTATGATACACCAAGAGAACAAAGGCACCTTACAAAAGCACTAATGAGAGTGTGTAGTAGAAGAGCAGTAAATCTGCATTATGTATCTAGGCTGGGAGCTGACCTTACAGGGGTATAAAAAAAGGTTTATCTGATCCCCAGAGTGCCATGGTCACAGCTGGAAATGAAGGCTTGAAAAATAAACTTTATGATAGCTACTAATATTACAAATTGTAGCACTATGGAATAAATCACAGGAGCCATGAAACACAACATACGGTACCCTGTTTTCAGCCAAATGATTTATTCATGAATGTTCGTAATTTAAATGAATTGGCCATGAATATTCATGGTTACTCCTTTGTAACTAGATATTGTAAGGAAATCTAGGCTAATTACAACAGAGGCTCTTTGCTAGCATTTGCATAGTGGCAGTGGGAACATTTTGGAAGTTGGAATTCCTTACTGGAGTCCCAGCTGTAACTACTTCATGTGATTGAACGCGTACAGAGGTCAACAAAGCAAATATGTAGTAATGCTTGGATGTAGTCTGCTGGCATCTACCCAGCACATTTGTAGAATATGCACCATTAAACCATGAATATCACATAACTTACTGCCAGTAAAATAGTAGACATTCATGCAGAGCAAGCCTTAAGCACAAGTAAGTCAAGTGGCTTTTGGGCTATGTTCCAGTAGGCACAAGAGGTCAATTTCTGCTCACAGTTACATTAGTGCAAATTCACTGATTTCAATTAAGTTACTTTGGTGTGACTACAAGCCAAATTTGGCCCTGTCTACAGACTCATAACTCACAAACTGGCAATTTTCTTTTCCAGTAACAGCACTGAGAAACAAATTATACCATGATTTCTTATCTATTTCAAGTGACATAGGCTCAGGTTAAAATGTAATAAATCTGGCATTTCATTTTTTCTTGTTTTCTTAGAAACATCAGCAGGAAAGGATGCTTTTTTTCTCTCTGTTCCTCTTGCACTTTAAAAAAAAAAAAAGAGACATCCTATATAGAATTGTCTGCAAATACACATAGAAAGATCTGGAAAGGAGATGTAGCTTTGACATTGATGACAAATAAAAAAAAAAGGATGAAAGAAACAAAATAGCTGGGTCTTTGTTCATCTAGAGAATGACAAGCAGGTAAGATAGAGCCACGAGGATGATCCGAGGGCTGGAGCACCTCTCCTATGAGGAGAGGCTGAAAGAGTTGGGGCTGTTCAGCCTGGAGAAGAGAAGGCTCCGCGGAGATCTTATTGCGGCCTTCCAGTACCTAAAGGGGGCCTACAGGAGAGCTGGGGAAGGACTTTTTACTGGGGCATGTAGTGATAGGATGAGGGGGAATGGCTTCAAACTGGAAGAGGGCAGGTTTAGATTGAACATTAGGAAGAAGTTTTTCACTTTGAGGGTGGTAAGGCACTGAAACAGGTTGCCCAGAGAGGTTGTTGAGGCCCCATCCCTGGAGGTGTTCAAGGCCAGGCTGGACGTGGCCTTGGGCAACCTGGTCTAGTGGGAGGTGTCCCTGCCTATGGCAGGGGGGTTGGAACTGGATGATCTTCAAGGTCCTTTCCAACCTAAACCATTCTGTGATTCTATGATTCTATAAGATCCTTCGGGAGTTCTTAGACTCATGTGTTCTAAGCTCACGTGAGACAATTCTGATTTGGCGTCCTGAATATCATAAACAACATATTTTTTTCCAATAATCATTGTACCAAGAACAGATCTTCTGATAACCTGACTTAATTTAAAATACAGAAGTGAGGAGTCATTTCTTAAGGTTGTTGTCTCTGAGTCAAACACATACATATGATCTACTTATCTAAGGTATAGGCACTGCCAGGGACAGATTTCTAAAGCAGGCTAAGTGACTCATGAATATAAAGAGTTTTTAGATAATAAGAAAGCCCAGATGTAGATGTCAATGCTTAAAATACTCTATATTTAGATAGGCTTAATCTCAGCAGGGTATTCCCCAGCAAAACAATTTCGTTGGGAAAATCCAGGATTTCCTCCAGCAAATTGCTCAAATATTCATTTTACTGTTAAAATGTGTATCTGAATTCTGATACAAATTTTTCTGGCTTCAGCTTTCTCACAGAGCTGGAGGAAAGCTTTTGTAATGGGGGGGTGTGTATTAAAAAAAAAAGGACCTTTAAGATGAGGCAATAATTCCTGCAGGAAATGTTTCCCTTTTTTCAGTATTTGTTAATAAATGTCCTTCCTCGGCCATTGCCTCTTGTTATGACTTTGTTCATTTTGTCCCCATGTGGTTATTATGGATTGTGATTATGTCACCTTGTAACCTTTTCTGGGGTACACCATTGATGGAGCCTTTTAAGCTTTTTACAAACAGAAATTTTTCAGACCATGTATTATTCCTGCAGTTTTCTTCTGAACCTCCAACACTTTCCAGTATTGTTAGCGAAACATGAACACTGGAAATAAACACTAGTTTTCCCACTACTGCTGTAACCAAAAGTAGATACTATTTCTCTGTAAAATTTTACTTTTAACTAGAGTGTTTTGCCCAATGTTCAAATTCATTATGTTTTTGTGTGTGTGACAGCCTCTGTCATTTTCAAAGTTTTTGCATTCTAGAACAAGTTCTGCAGGAATGGTTTAAAGTCTTTGTTTCCCAGGTATATGATGCTACATTCCACTCCCCTCAGATTAACGGGGATTGCTGAGCAGCATAACACTATACTGCTAACATATTACTTATTCATCTTACATTTTTTTGCTTGCAGATCATTGATAAAATATATTGAATATAAGTACGAAGGTAGACCTGAGCTATCCTCAGCTGAATGCCATTTTTTTCTTAGGGGTATTTCTGGGTTACTAGCCAGTTTTTAGCTAATGCGTTGTGTGCATACTTGATGTACCCACCACGAAAACAGGAATAGAAGGTGTCTTGGCAATTTGGGTCAGGTCAAATAAATTAAGTTCCTTTTCTAATAACTAGGTTGTTATTATGTAGCCACGAGGAAGGAACAGTTACAAGGAGCAATCGGGTGGAAAAGAGTCACATTCCTTACCTTCTCAAAGTTTTGAAGGAACAAACTGGAAGTGAACTTTGGTTGGTGAGGGTACATGTTAAACCAGCACAAAAGGCACCGAAAAAAAGTGAGAAAAACAAAACTGAACAGAAGGTAAAGGAAGTACAATCAACATAAGCACAGCAGGAGAGTTTTTGAGTGCCTTGGATAAGAAAAAGGGCGCTCTTATTCCAAGCTTATAGAACAGCAGTTTTACTCTACACTTGATTTATATTGTGCCCCTTCTATGGAATCAATTGCTTGAATGCTGGCAAGAGCTCCGTACTGCTCCATTAAATGTAAGACCCACTGTGCTACAGGATACTGATTAGCATGGACAGGAACATACAATAATGTCTGAAAATTCGTTGCAGCCATGTTTTTAAAAACTATCAAGTCATAACTTAACAAAAAGCCCAATTAGTGCTCAAATATCTTGTCTATTTTCTCCAGCTGTGGCGTTACCATTGTTAAAATATATTAAAACTAATGTATAATTCCCAGAGTGTAAAATGATATTACAGAATAAATATTCTAAATGAACTGTTCTCTATCCTGTATATGCAACCCAAGATGTGGAAATATACAATTTTATAGATGATAAATGAAGATCAGCCTGAATTTGTGAAATGATCATTATATATATACTACAAATGAATAATGAAATAGCATTTTTCCACCCACATGCATATGATCTATTTCTGATGAGCTGAAATTAGTCATTTCAATTATTCTTTTAAATTTTCCCCCTAACAGATTATTCTTGGTATTTGGATGCATCTAACTAGAATCATTAGTGCATCCTTTTTATAACACAGGAGACAGAAAAGGGACTAGGTTTTTTAATATCTTTTGCTTCTTAAAAGAAGATTTCTAAGTAAGTATCAGTGTCTGGAATCCACTGAAACATGATTTTACAGGTATTTAAGTGAAGATATGTAAAGCGTAATGTCATTACACTTCTATAAAACTATAATTCTGGACTTTGGTCCTTTTCATCTTATTTTTTGATGTTTTCACTACTTAAAATTTTATTTTTGTAAAGTTTTGTATTGAATAGTCTTGATGCGTGCAAGTTTTTTGTTCAGCAGGAGTGTTTTGTAGGCAGCAGGAATGAATACAGATTTAGAAAGACCCACGTTACAAAACCCCACATTAATTTAGCATTAACATTTGCAAGAAGTGTTATTTGCGCACTTCTCTTTGGAGTCTGAACGTACTCATGGACAACATGATCTCCCATTCTGTGTTGGGCTATCTGGAGAGTAATACTAGTTCTCCTTGTCTGGGCATGCCACGCCTGTGTTACACGTTTTTAAAAGGATGCCACTGAGCAGCAAGTAGAGTGACTGCTACTTGTCTTGTTTAGTCTGGAGCTCTTTCAATCTGACTGATTCTCCTGTAAGGAGTGCAAAATTGTGATAGACTCGTTCTCTATAAAAGCATATGAAATTCAGGAAGTTGCCAGGCTGAGAGTAAGACTGGATCTGCTCTGTGAGGAAGCATTGGAGAGGTGAAAATGGCTTCGGATCTTTTGTCCAGGGTTATCTCGTGCAGAAGATCCAAGTTTCTGAATTTCAAAACTATCTTCTAGCTTTTGTTCCAGTAAAAAATAACAGTGGAAATTCAAGGCCTTGAAATTCAACTCCTATGAGTTCTTTGACAAAGTAGTGCATACAGATAGATCCCCCTCAGGCCTCTGCATTTGGTGGGTGCCTCCACCGGCACCCGCGTGATTCTCAAGCATCATGAATGAATACCGCATTAATGTTATTAGGAATGCAAAGATTGATGTAAATACCACTTATTTGGCTTCACGGTGGGAAGAACAAGAAGAAATATTTTTAACAAGGCATATTTAAGTTAGACACCATGAAAAAAATAGTTTTAATGGTGAAGAGACTAAAACACAGGAACAGATTTTCTCAGAATTTTGTAAAGTTAGTGGAGGTCTTCAAGAAACAGTTGGGCAGCCAAAAGGCAGGAATGACATAGGTAAAGTTGATCTTGCCATGGGGAAACAGATTAACTTAAGGTCTAGGAAGTATCCCATGGTTCTGTAGACATGACAAGGACCTGAAAGTATTTTAAGCCATCCTACAGAAAAATAACAGTAGGGAGTTACAAGCAGTTAGTAAAAATTCAGACATTCACTTTCAAGGTGGTTAGTAAAAAATTAAACATTCTCTTCCAAAACCTTCAGCTAAAATGCAACAGGACGAGCAGAGATACGAGTCAGATCAGAGCTGGTCCCTCTGCCTTGACACTCTGCGCTGGAACACACTGATCATTTCCCCCACAGAGCCCATCTCACTGCTAATGAACATGTTCACTCAAAAACAGGAATACATTATTTATGTTAAATAATTACCCTCTCATAAAAACCAGGCATTTCATCTGAACAGCAGCACACTGCAGAAGGTGTCATAGTGTGCCTATGAGAAATGACTTCTTGGTTAGTGACATCACCATAAAAAAGCTTTTTTTATCAAGAACAAGGAGTAACATTCTCTTTTCAGGTTGTTGCTGTTAGGCATTATGAAGGATTTGCATGTCAAATCTTTCCCTCTCCCCCCAACTCCAAGCAGCTATTACAGTGTTTCACTGCAAAAATACTTAGATTTAATATGAAAGCTTGGAGAGAGCAACTGAGGCGATACTGCTGACAGTACCGCCTTTGTTTGTCCTGAGTTGTATCTTCCCTGATGAGCTGATTCACTCTTACTCCCTGTAATCATCATTACAGGGGACAGAATAAAAGCAGAATAAGGTGCTACTTGTGGTGTTAAACTTGGCCTTTCACGCTATTCCCTCTCCTGCTTATTTTAGTTTTGATACTGCCAAAGACAATTACTTTGCAACATTTAATTCAAAAGTTCAAAATTGAAGCCATTGCAGGATGTTTTATTGTATTTCTCATTTCATTAATCTTTCTGTATCATCTGTTTACTGGATATGAATTGTAAGAAGCACTGTGCCGCATTTGCGTGCTTCAGAAAAACAGTTTGCATGTGCAGGCAGCATATGGCAAATGTATAAATGGTTATGAATAAATCATGAATCATCACAATTATTAATAACTGATAAAGTCCTGAAAAAGCCTTTAGCTGAGCAATCTGAAGGAAGAAGAGAGTGCAAAATGCCTTGGAGAAATGTGTCTTCACTTAAGATGTGAGCACTCCCACAGCCCCGAACATTGGATTTAGCAGGAGACTGTGTGGAGCCAGCTATCAAAATGGTTTTAGCAGCAATGACTTTAACAGAGCGTATGTTCTCCTGGAATCTAATGATAGAGGAGGTGGCGAGAGGAAGACAGGGGGATAGATTGCTCAGGGGATTTGTAATGGGAACATCAAGATAACACTTGCCAATTTAATTGCGCTTTTCATCATATGATCTCAGAGTGCTTTTCTCATAGATTCATCGCTTTTATGGCCAGAAGGGACCATTAGATCATCCAGCCTGACCTCCTGTTTAATGCAAAATTTCATCCAGTTATCCCTGCACAGAATCCAATATCTTGAATGCTTTGGAAACTCTACAAGATTAATTCTGTATCTATCTCTCACCCACGTTGAGAAGAACTTGCTTAGGAGAGAAGTCCTAATTTAAATGGGAAAAGTTTTGTTCATAAATATTGCAATCTGAAAAGAGCTACAGAATTAAATCCACAAAGATTTAGGATGCAAATGAATATTCAGGACATAACCCTGGGCAAAGGTGTTACTGTTGAAGGGTCTGATGAGATGCACCTTTTTCTTTTCCACTGATAATCATCTATTCACATACTTCCAACTTTTACATTAGGATTTACATTTATACTAAAACATCTCAGACCTTAAAGATGTGAGGCTTCTGTAGTGCACTTTGATGGGGCAAATTGTACTTTGCCATTCTTTTATTGTTTTGTGAGAGCCTGGAGAACCTGCTCAGTTAGGAGGATGATTAAGTACTGAAGTGACTTCTTAGGAGGAAAGAGCCTTAACGTGGGTCTGGTTGAAAGACACGTGGTTTCCTCTCCCCTCACTTCTTCTCCAGTTATGATAAATCAACATCAGCCAATAAGCCATTCAGTCATATTACCAACCTGCACCACAGCTAGCATTTTCTTGCTACTGCTGCTGCTTCCCAGAGATTACTGATTTGGACACAAAACCAAGCTAACACAGATTTGTGCATTTTGGAGGAGACCTACTTCCCAGCTAGCCCATTTGTAGAATGATCAGAGCATATCTGTCTGTATCGGCTCACAGAAACAGACATTTAGTTTCTTTCACCTCTAAATTTCTTCTTGAGATCCATACCCCAGTCAACTGGGACTAGAAAATACGTCTATCTAGTGGGATGTATGAGGTGACTTAGTCCAGATGTTGTACAACTGAGGCAAAAGCATTCATTTGATGTTACTGGACTGCTGAAAGCAGATGGTAAAATTTGTCTTCTGGTGACTCACATATCATAGGAAAAGAGTACGTACAAATTTGTTCCCTCTTTTTTGCTCTGACCAGACGTTGCAATCCATCACCAACAATCAATACATACATTATTTGATTTTTTTCTATATTACAACATCTCAGCTCACAGAAAATTTTCTAAGATAGTATCACAAACTTTTGTTGATCCAGACAACCATGCATTTTGAGGGCTATTGCAATCCCATTTTGAAAGGATCCCTATAACAGTGTTTTGCCAATAGATGGGGTCAACAGAAAGGACACAGACACCAAGTTAAAAAGATAAGCTTATTTTACTTTAGTTAAAAACAGCATAAAGAATAAGCGAGATAATACACGTAATCATTACTACATAGAGTTAACTATAGTGATTAAGAAAGATACATCACCAATTGCCCTGATACTTTACCATTGTCCAGATCCATGCTTCAGCTGCGTAACCCCATCACAGCAAAGGATCAGAGAACTGCTCCCGGCAATTGGGAAATCCTACACTGTGCGTCCACTTGTAGGTGAGGTCTCCATCTTCACTGTGAGAGGGTCCTGCTTATATAGAGTTTAACAAACAAATCTATATGTCAAAATGCACGGAAACATCTGGTGGATTGGCATGCCTCACTCGGGCACGTCCAGGATCTGGACAGGATCCCGGGCGCATCTGAGGAGTTCCTGTCCCATGGCTTAGGTTGAAAGGTTTCTATTCCTATCTTTTACAGTTTCCAGGGGTTGTTCCTATGGTTGTATTTCATACAGATACGATGCTTGTTGGGAGGTTCACTCAAAAGTCAACTTCTAGGTTCATTCAGAAGTCAACTTTGGTTTAGGCCTTTTTGTGTCAAACAGCAAAAAGAGAGGGGGAAATTAACCATGCTATAAGATGGCTTAATTTGGCTATTCTAGTCCATTCTACTTTTAGATCATTAGAAAGTCCATAATTTACAGAGCACATTGTAAATATAAGATCACAGCAATGGCATGCTAAACTAGCAATAACAGCAATCAATTGGCTTATTTGTGACCACATCATGGTGAAAATGGTTAACATGATTCTTGCATTGCTACAGATGGAAAAAATGACAAAGGCTTTGGGACTCATTCTGATAAATATTGCAATAATAATATGATCATTTTCAATGTTTTTAATGATAAATTAATTGCATTTTTCTGGGAAACTGAGAACAGTGTTTCTTGATGCCATTCCATTGGCTTTCTCTTCCCATCAGCTCAAGACGTAGCATTGTACACAAAGGGTTTTATGCAGAATTTGGGAACTTGCATGTCAAAATCTCAAGAGAGACATATGTATAGTAACTGGATTCATTATCACAGAAAACTTGTCATTTGACCTATATTAATTATAAACTTCATGCTTTTTATATAAACCAGGAGACTGTGATTGCACAAATAAGAAATAAAAAGAAAAAATAACACAAAAGTACCAGAGTAAGGCTCAGCATTTTGAATTTTAGCCAGCAGGTGTTTTTAAGCAGCATTTCTGAAGTGTCAATACTTAGACAGACACTGTTTAACACAATTATTAATGATCAGGATGACAGGATGGAATCCACCCTCTGAAAGTTCCAGGGTGACAGCAGGTTGTGGGGCAGCTGTTGGAGGGGGAAAGGTAGTGCATCTCAATAAATTGAATAAATAGGTTGACAGAAATCCCATGAAGTTTAACATGGGCAAACAGAGACTCCTGTGCCTGGGATGGAATAACCCCATGCACCAGTGCAGGTGTGGGGCTAGGGAGCAGCTCTGTAAAAGGACCTGGAGTTGGTCACCGTGGACAAAAAGTGAGCAGTACACCCCTACGATGGTCGACACCACAGTAAACTGTATTAACCAGCAGACTGAGGGAAGCCGTTATTCTTTGGTATCTCACACTTGTGAGTCTGCTTTGGAGACCACTGTACCTCATTTTGTCCTCCCCACTACAGGGGCTTTCAGACTGGACAGAATGCAGTGAAGGGCCACCAAAGTGCTTAAGAGAATGGAACATATCATATTTGAAAAGAAGATGATCCCAAGATGGGTGGTGCAGTTAATACACTTGAGGGAAGGGATACCCTCTAGAAGGAACTTGACAGGTTTGCAAAGTGGGCCCATGTGAACCTCTTGAAGTTCATCAAGGCTAATTGCAAGGTCCTGCACCTGGGCCAGGGCAATCACCAGTATCAGCACAGACTGGGGGATGAATGGGTTAAGAGCAACCCTGAGGAGAAGGATATGGGAATACTGGTGGATGAGAAAATAGATGTGACCTGTCAACGTATGCTCACAGCCCAGAAAGCCAATCGTATCCTGGACTGCATAAAAAGAAGTGTAGACAGCAGGTCGACAAAAGCGATACTGACCCTCTACTCTACTCTGCTCTTGTGAGGCCTGACCTGGAGTACTGCACACAGCTCTGGGACCCCAACACAAGGAAGACATGGACCTTTTAAAGTGGGTCCAGAGGAGGGCCACAAACATGATCAGAGGGCTGGAACACCTCTCCTGTGAAGAAAGGCTGAGAGAGTTGGGCTTGTTCAGCCTGCAGAAGAGAAAGCTTGGGAGAAATCTTATTGTGGCCTTTCATTATATAAAGGTGGCTTGTAAGGAAGATGGAGAGAGACTTTTTACCAGGGCCTGTAGTGGCAGGAGAAGGAGCAACAGGTTTAAACTAAAAGACCATGGTCATGAGGAAGAAATTTTTTATGATGAGGGTGGTGAGACACTGGAACAGGTTGCCCACAGAGGAGTTGTGGGTGCCCCATCATTGGAAGTGTTCCAGGTCAGCTTGGATGGGGCTTTGAGTAACCTGATGTGGTGAAAGGTGTCCCTACCCACAGGCATTGGGGTTGGACTAGATGAGCTTTGAAGGTTCCTTTCCAACCCAAACTATTCTATCATTGTATGATTCTATGAAGCTTAAAGAAGTGGCTTTTTTTTTTTTTCCCCATTAAGGAGAGAAAATTAAGGGGAATTTTATTTTTATCTGCCACGAACTAAAGAGTGGTTGTATAGACGATGGAGTCAGACTCTTCCTAGAGATGTACAGGGAAAGAATAAGAGGCAACATGATTTGCAGTAAGAGAAATTCTCATTACATGTAAGGAATATATTCTTCACCTTGAAGGTGGCACTTTTTGCCCAGAGAGGTTGTTGGATCTTCATCTTTGGAGATATTCAAAACTTGAATGGATAGAGCCCTGAGCAACCTGATCTAACTCTGCAGTTGTCCCTATTTTGAGCAGGAGGTTAGATAAGACAACTTCCCCAGGTCCTTTTCAACCTAAATTATTCTATGAATCTATAATATTTCCTACAAAAAAAATTATGAAGAAAATATATTAAACATTTGGAAAAGATAGTACAGTCATGATGGCTGTATGAGTACTTCAGATGGATATTCTAGAAGAGTTCTTTTCAGTGGTATTCAAGATTGCAAACAATTTTTCCAGCTATTGAAGAATCCACTAATAATGGTGACCTACTCTGTTCTTTAAAAAATGTTTACAAGTTTCTAATTTTTAGAGCTCCTTTGAAGAACAACACATTTACAGATACAGCTTTCAATGCCTTTAATGTAATGAAATCCTGACCCTGTTAATAAAAGGGAAAAAAAAAATACTCTCATGTGTTTACTTCTGTGCGTGATTTGTGGGATAAAATGTATACACAGTCCAGGAACAAAAGTTGTAATTTTTTAATGTACTCAATATGACCAATAGCATGAAGATTATTATAGAGCATAAAAAAAAAAATCCATATGGACTTCCACAGAGCAAAACTCAACTAATGTCTTATTTTATGAACTTATAAAGGGAGAGACTGCTGTTGGGTAACAAACTGATTCTTCCACCAAGTTGAGGTAGGAATCAGAGTGGTGTTTCAGGGTGTGCTTGGAAATCCAGCTCTGGAATGTCTCAGTTTTGTCACCACGTAAAATGCAGGGGCAAAGCACTGCTTATTACACAGCTCCCAAGCAGGAATGGGGAAAAAAAAATCCCAGATTTTTCTTTGTATTGAGGCTTTGATTTCTGTAAAAGCCTTAAGATCATCTTTTTCTTTTGTGAACAGCCGAAAGGTAGTCCTAATCCTTATCACATTTTATATGAGTGCTCATAAATGGGTGGACTTGTCATCAAATGCAATTAAATTATCACAGTCCATCAGATGAGTGGCAATAGCTGACTAGATCCATGCTTTGGTGAGGCAAAATGTAGTGTTTCTTAATTTTGTACATTTAACTTTGCCCCTAGAGTGGACTAAGAGTTTTCATATTTTAAGCTACCACAGCCTCTGTTGACAGGCAGTAAGTCATTATTTTGTAGTATCTCAATTTTCTTCTGTCATACCCTCATACCCTGACTATACAATAAAAAACTGATCTATATGTCCTGTTTTTCTTGACACCTGTCCTGCCACATTTCAGGTCTGGAGGTCTAGCAGGGAAGTTCTGGTTTGATGTATATATATTAATTTAGAGATAAAAGTTAAGAGATAGTGTCTAACTATTCCAACTTATTTGGCACTACAGTAAATTTTCTGTGACACGTTGCTCTGATTTCTAATAGAATGGCTCAGGTAATTCTATATTGTAAAAGGACAAATTAACAGGACAAAGCTCAGTCAAACTTTTAGTGTTATATTCAAGGTGAAGACATTAAGCATTCAAATGAATTAGCCAAAGATCTGCAGCGTAAAACTTCTCAAATCTGCTGAATCCAGAAGAATTGTCATCAGCATTTTAACCTTTGAACTGAACATATGGTTGCAAGCTTCGAGGACACTACCTGTGCTCTGATTTACCTTATAGCAGATACATTTTTCCTTGAAGGTTCCTTACAGTCTTATGCAACCCTCCACTCAAACATATGTTCTCATTATGCAGTAGTTTGTTTCCCATATAATTTCTGTTCTTTAAGAGAATAACACCTCTCTTACCTAAGTGAGATTTTTCATTAAAATAATGAGCCATGTAACACCTTGAATGGTGCAATTAACCAAAGTTCACAGAACACTTTATAAATTAGAATTTCAACACCCTATAAGCAAGAGTTTTTAAATACCATTATTCCCATTTTCCCGGAGGTTTGGATTGAAATCGACTAGAGTTCACCGAAGTTCCTACTTGAAAAAAATTGGCATAAGCAATTCCCTGATGAAGCTGGGTAGTGGCTCACACTCTTCACTGACTGCACATAGTACTTAAGTGTCTTAATCTGGAAAGAAGTTTTATCTACTGCCCAAGTTAAGTCACACCTATGCCAGGAACCTGTAACAGGTAATCTGGATCTTTTACTGGTGCCCCTCCTTCACCTGTTGCCCACACACCACATGGGTGGCACAGCTGAGCAAGTATTAAACCTGCAAGTGCTGCAGTAGGTGACATCCACCTCTGTGACATCCCAACCTCCTTTTGAGGAAAGGTCCTTTTTCCAGCAGACTGTGCTGCAGAGCCGTGATCGAACCCACGAATTTTGTTTGACTTTAGGTGGCAAGAGAATCCAGCTGAAAAAAAAATAAATCTTTTGTATCTCTTCGTGGAGTACTTGACAACCAGACTCATTTATCTCATACATATTTATTAATTTTAAGAGCTTTTTGGAAGTCATTTGACATTTCATTTAACATACTTGTATTATTAGCCTTGAACGTTTATTTGCAGCATTAAAAATCACTTCTAATTGTTAGAAGGGCATAATTAGGATTATACCAAAGTCATTCCACATATGAAGTCAGACTGTATGTGAATGTGAAGAATACATGTGTAAATATGTATATGCCTATAAATATGTATGCACACATGTATACATTTGTTATCTATCTTGCAGTCTTGAGTTATTCTATCTTGAGTAACATTCTGGAACTCTGCATCCCGTAACAAGAACCACAGGAATCTGCATGGTCATATGTTAAGAGACTGACTTCTGGGACAGGAGGTATCTACAGAAAATCTTACTGCATCAGAGTTAGCCTTTTACACCCTCTTTATAATCAGTGGAGATAAACCAGCATTTTTAGCAGGGGGAAATATTTCTTCTTTTACCTCATATAGTTGCATTCTTTAGATGAATCTTGCATTAAACCTGTCTGCTCCCTTGCACAGGTATCCTTTTACTTGAAGAAAGTCTACACAACTAGTTAAGAAAAAGATGTCTATTCTGTGAGTAAGCGTGGAAAGATTACTAAAAATTATCAATAATACAGCATTGGTCACACGTTAAAGAAAGGTATAAAATCAAAAGGCTTCTAGGGTAAAATACAGTCACAGCTGGTATGTGAAGAACCCGCTACATCTGTGATTCCCTGTACAATATTGCTTGAAAAATGGAGTGGAGTGGGGTGGAGACTCCAAGGCCAAACCCTGTGATAATCTGGAAAACATGGAAACGAGATGGTACCACGGAAGAAAAACAGTGCGAAGGATGGAGCGGAGTAGAGACACCGCGGCTAAAACTCTGTGATAAACTGGGAACTTGGGGACCAAATGGAACCCTCGAAGGTCTTATAGAACTGATAAACTGCCTACTTGTTACCCTGAGCAAACAATCTGTCATTTTTTTTGATGAAATGTTGTCCTTTAGTGAACTTTGCTCATTATAATGTCATTATAATACCAAAACACATCTCCATCCCAAAAGCTACCCGCCTCCAAGGTGCGACCACTCCTCCTTGAGTCTGCGCCCTGAATTTTTCGTAAACTATACCTTTAAATGCGAGGCGAGAAAATTTTACACCAATCATAATGAAAGTATTTATGACTAGAGTCACTCAAACTCCACCTTGAAGATAAAAAATAGTATAAAAATAGCCCAAGAAAAGGGGGATGTGAAGGAAGACACCATCGTGGACTTCTGGGACCAGTCAACGGGCTGAGCCTCTCTTCCCCCCTCATAAGGACACTTGTGGGTAAGATTCAAACACTTGGCTATACCGAGTGCTTCCCCGGGATGCTTAGAAATCTCTATATAGAGTGGTTTTATAACTTAGTGCTTTTGTAACCGAGCTATATTGCTGGCACCTTTAGTATTCGCACGTGCTTTGCAGACAGTCACTGTCACCGGCAATCCAAAATAACTCATGTATTTATTGTTTAAATAAACCGCACTGTGTAGGCAGCAGTCGTTTGGGTTTTCTCATTGAATGTGACCGAAGCGAGGCCATACTAGTTCATGAGCACGACTGGGCTGAAGGTGCAGTCTGATATTAGTGTATCCAGAACCGTAATAGTTTAATATATTAACGCGCCTGGACTGACAGTGGTGAATTGGGCATCACTCAGAATTTAAACCTAGCCGCACCTAGCCTCCCACCTCAGTGAGGAAAGTTAGAACGCAAGGGGGTTTATTTTCTGCCAAAACCACTTTGCCCCTTAACGCAACAGTAAGACAAAATCATCTTCTGCACTTTAATACGTCTATTTTCCAATCCTGCTGGGAGATCTATAGAGATGAAGATCTTCCAGGATCAAAGCCACGCTGGCAATAGTGATGGACTTCAAAGTATATTTAGTAAAAAAATTGTTTGTATCTTTCATCTTGTAAAATGATAATTCTTCATATCAGACGCTTTTCAAATGATTGTGCCTATTTCTATGAAAAGTCCCTATGAAGGTTTCTAGTCAAACCAACAGAAAGAGGAAGTGAGGTAAACAAAATATACATTGGTAGAGAAGGAGATGGGATAAGAACGACTGAAGTGAGTTAAAAAAATTGTGGGTAAACAAATGTCAACATCCCCAAAAGCAGAATATCTGGATTTGAGTTCTGAGAAAAACACAAATATTGTTGGGGGTTTTGTGTCTTTATAATGTCATCCTAAAGGACTGTAAAATGTTTGAGCCTCCTAATGGTGACAGCGATAATAATAATTTTTCATTCAAATGTAGGATGCTTTCCCTTAAACCTTCTCTCAGTTTTTAGGCTAAACTCCTTGAATATTTTTAAACAAAGCATTTATTTTGTGACTCTTCTAGTTTTAAAAAGAAAAATAAGTGAAATATAAGAAAATAGAAACATTCTGCATCGTCTACAAAGTAAAAACTAAAAAGCGTGCACATTTGGAAGGCTATCCTCTAACATCGTTATCCCCTCAGCTACTTCTACTGGCACATAACAACAACAAAAAAAGAACTAGTTTTGTGTTAATGTCACCATCCTGTCTGTTTGCAGATAGCTAGTGCTATCCCAAATAGATGTATGTGTTTGAAAGATTAGTCCTGTTTTTATATGCATAATGTATCAACATCATTGCACAGCTCCAAGCGTAGTTAATTTTTATTTAAAATGAAGAAGCATAATGAAGACTGTGTGCTGGAAATGTCATAAGGAACTGCTTGTGTATATTACCCACTTTCAATTTCTATGATTTATGTGATGGAAATCGTAAGCCTGCTGTGAAAAGTGAAGCCCAAGACTTGAAACATATGAAGCTGAATCCTACAAAGGGCTTCAGCATCTGGGTTACTCTGAGAAATAATTTGGTTTTACTGTTATGAAGGTGAAAGCAAAGTAGCTTTCCTTAAGTTTATGCTTTGATTTACTATAACATCCTTAGTTAGATTTCCTTGTTCTGATGTCAAGATTACAGTGGAAATCTGGTAACATTAACACTAACCTCAGCACAAAATTCTATTTCAATGATTGGGAAATTCTTTTTTAAACAAGTCTTGATTATGGAATGTATCCATAATCACAGTGCTCCCCTGCACATGATTAATCTCCAAACAACCACATACTTTAAAAGGGTATATAATTAAAACTAAGTATTATCCTTGGCCATTAGGAAATGCTCTTCTTATCAGAGCTGCAGAATGCTGACTGAAGTATTACATGGGTCTGTTGGGAGTATGGTTAATGTATTAACATCTCTGGTTAAGTCTATACTAACCAATGGTAAATGCTATATATCACTTTTAATTTGCACATTCCTAAGGGATGAAAGTTTTATAGTCCATCCAGCTGTGAACCAAGGTCCCTCAATGCTGCAGTGCTACTGTTAGCTGCACTCTACAAAATGTCAGGATTGACTGTGATATGTTTTATGATCTTTTTTTTTTGTCATTACAGTAGTTTAGCTATAACTCAAGTATGTTGTTTTGCAAAGATCATAGAATCGTAGATTAGTTTGGGTTGGCAAGGAACCTTCAAAGCTCATCTAGTCCAACTCCCTGTCGTGGGCAGGGACACCTTCCACCAGGCCAGGTTACTCAAAGCCCCATCCAAGCTGACCTGGAACACTTCCAATGATGGGGCATACAGAACTGCTCTCTGGGCAACATGTTGCAGTTAAGCACCTGGAACCATATCTACCCTCATCATAAAAAATATCTTCTTTATGTCCAATCCAAAGTCTTTTGCAGGACGTCTTTGTAGAGGGCAGGCTTTATCAAACACAAGGTTTTAGACTCATCATGGGGCATACTGAATGAAAGTTCAAGACTTGTAGCAGACATGGAATCAGCTGAACCTTTCTGAGCTCAAAAATATTTGAAACCTGTTCAGTAAAGACCATCTATCAGAGGAACTGAAATAGGCAGGCTTCCTATAGAAGATCAATAACACTTAAAGTAGCAGGAAGATATATGGAAGTTCAATTAAATTTGCTTAGGAAAACATGCATCTGACATTTCAGTGTGTATTTCACTAAAAGTAACAAGATTGTTTCAGTGTAAGGCTTTTTATTACTATTTAATATTAGAGACAATATAATCTCAGTTGGTGTAACACAACACAGCCCCACTGTAATCAACAGAACTACACTGATTTATAGCAACTGAAGATCTCATCCTGTATTTCTACATTAATAAGCTTAGAAAAGCTATTTCTTCACAAATAAGAAAGCTAATTGTCTGACCTTTCAGCCTCACCCCTTTTTATAGCTGTCTTGGGGATTTATGGAGAAGAGTTATGAGAAACAACCCGTCTCAGGGCAGGGTTAGCTGAACCTTTGCACCACTCAGGTTTCTCTGAGCACGACTTTGCTGTCCAATGGGGCATGATGCTGGAGCAGCTGAGGTGCCTTAGTTACTGAAGCTGTTGTATTTCATATTACAGCCACGAGACAGCTCCGGAGCTGAACTTCAGTGTCCAGTGTGCAGATGGGGTCTGGGAGTTCAAGGGGAACCATCTTTGGCCTTTCTTGTCACAGCATGGAAACTGAAATCCTTAGATGGGGTCATGCTCTTCGTTTTAAGTGCTTTTCACTTTGTGGCTGGACAGAATGGGTTTCCAGCAGCTATGTTTTATTCCATTCAGAGACTTCAGCTGGTAGGTTTGACCAACTTCTTCCTTGAAACAAACCAATTCTATTTAGCACTTGGTAACATACACTCGAAAAAACAGATTTTAAAACAGTGATGCATACCTTTTATATGCTCCATCCATCTTGTAGTTATTCACAGCTAATCTTATATTTCACTACAAGTCAAATAAGATAAATTTTCCTCTTAAGTTACTGGGGCAGAACTAAATCAATCAGCATCCCCTTAGCCAGCCCAGATCCTGCTGTGTCTTTGGGTCTTTCTGTCTGGTTTCCTTTTGTTCGTGCTACCTTGAGTGCTCCCCATGAGAGTGGGCTGGAGCCATTAAGACTGTTATCTCTAGTATTGCCTCTTAATGACCCTTAAGTGTAAACTGTTAGGCACCAATTAGAAAGGCCTCCTCCCTCTTTCTCTAAGTGGGTAGGCTCTATTAACTTGACAAATCCTCAAGGTGAAATATCTATTGGGTATAGATTAAAGTTGTTTAGGAGTTTTTTCTTCTCAGAAGAAGCTGATTCAGCAAGACCAAAATGCTTATTAGGAATATATTGCTTTTGAAAAACACCCAACGAAATTCAGCCAGAGCTTAATGAAAATGCTTGATTTTCTGCTGATGCATTCAGTGGGGAAACCTGACTTGCTTTAGCGTATGCAGGGATACGGGAATCACACCATGAGTACTGCCAGAAAATCGCAGTGCTTTACTGACACAAAGCTGAGAAACTGGAATTTTTTAGATCACCTTTTTCAGTCTGGTCGAAGAGTGCTGAAGTGTGTATTTAAAAACTCAGTGATTTCAAACCCTTCCACATATCCTATGTGGATCCATCTGTCTGTTGCTCATTTATGCCCTAAGCTCTCAGATCCCCCCATCTTGTACATCATATAGAAACTACAGAAATACCAGGACCCGCAGATGACCTGAGGACCTGGATTGTCAGGTTCAACGCTGTTTATTTTTATTTATTTCTTTTTTTATTGTAAGCATTTTATTAAAACTGCATTGAAACAATTCTGCTTTTTCTTTCGCGATGAAGCACTTCAATCTCTCTCCTCTCCAAATGCTGGAATCTTCTGTGATCAGGAATTGTGGCTTTTTACTTCATTTCTAATTTTACAGTGCTGATAGTAAGAGACTTGGAACTAGCCTCACTAATTATCAAAAGACACTCCTACCTTTTTTATACATCTCAGACAAGAGCTTATGAAAAAGAATTCTGTAACAGTGTTGTAGAGTATTATCTGCTCTGTGCCCATGGCGCAAGGGTAAAGGAAAATTTTATACTCATCATGAAAGTTGCATCAGTTTGCATCAAATATGGATCTTTTTATGCAAATAGGATTCCCCACTGCTTCTATTACAACTTGCTGCTAGAAACCAGTACCTGCAAATTCTCTTTCCTTCAATGTGTTGGGGATTTCATTTCTATTGATGACAAATGCTATTACACAGTAAGGGATTATAGGAATTGATTTAGAACAAAAAATATGAGAAGGATTATATATGCAAATGGAGGAAGGAAGGCCAAAAGAGTAGTTTAGAATGCAAGAAATGGTGGAATAAAAAGCAGAAATAAGAGTGTATGTACAATAAATAGATAACATTTCTGATAGTGAGAATTTGACTGTATGTCAGACATCATGCAAAAGTAAATATGCTCAGTGCTAGAATAGTCTTTGGCACAATTGGAATATTTTTAAATATTAACATGGGAAGAATACTAGGGTTTTGACTATGTGACTTGTATGTGACTTTTCATGCCGTATCTTCTGCTGACATAGAAGTGCATAAATTTATTTCCATAGAGCTTAGATTTATACCAGGATGTGAGTTTTGCCCCTTCCTTATGGGATGTCTCTGATTGTTCAGCTTCTCCATCACTATGTGGTGATTCTGGTGGTTTTCTTTACCACTGCTTTAAGTGCATAGGTCCTGGAAGTTAGTCGGCTTTAATGAGAAGATGCATGATTGCTGTCATGTATTGTTCTTATGGAACTACAAGAGCAGGACAGTGTGTTATTTATCCAAGTACACAGTCAGGTATCCAGACAGATAAAGAATAAATGTTTTCCTTCCTATGAAAAGGCTTTTGTATAGGGAATCCCATTGTAAAATCTTTGCTTTCCATGCAGCTTTGAAACAGAGCTGCAGGAATGATGAAGAAAGATGATGGAGGAATCTGCATCTACTATGAACTGCATGACTTTCCCAGGGCTGCTGCTAGAATCATATAAAAGACAGACATTTTCTGCTTATAAGATTGCCTCTCTCTATCCGTTTTCAGGTTTTCAACAAACAATTTTCCTAAAAACTATAGAAAGGAATAGGAAGGGAAGGAAAGGGAAGGCAAGGCAAGGCAAGGCAAAGATGCAATAAAATACTTGCATAAAGGTTATTTTTCCTTCTGCAATTGAATTAATCAAGCAAGTGCATACTCCTATGTAGTTGGAAGCTAAGTTTGTAAATTTTTCCTACAGATGCATGACACAAGCCTTTATTTTTTTTCCTATTACCTCATTTTTTTGGTATTACTGTAGAAAGAAAAATAAAAGGAGATGCCATCTTTTCCGTGCATATGGTGACACTTCGTCTTCCCATGTGCAACACTTCACACCGAAGCATACAGCAGTCACTAATTCAGTCTAAAAACACATAAAGACAATATAAAGACTCAGGGAAAGAAAAAAAAAAACAATCCCCAAAACACCCAGAACAACAATAAAAAAAAAAAAACCAAAACACAACAAATACCAAAACACGCAGAACAACAAAAAAACCCCAACAAAAAACAGTGACAAGAGCTATAGCCACTTTTTTAACATTTGATCAATTGTGGGGCCACTCACAACAGCATAGTCTAAACCACAGCGCACCAGTTTCTGAATTAAAACACCTATGAGTAATTGCTGAAGTGCTTATACAGGCTAGTTCTGCTTTAGGATGAAATCCATGATGCAATTGGGGAAACAGAAGTTCTGCATGCCGAGAAGATTCATCCTTCCCACTGGAATCTTTTAGAGGATCTTTTAATATTCCATTTGTGGTTTTGCACTAAATGTGCACAGGTAATAAAATATATGTCAGAGAAACATTTCCTTCTTTTTAAAAAAAGACGAAGAAAAGAAAAAACGAGCTTCTTTTGCTGGGCTAAAGCCAAAGCAGGAAGCAGAGAGGGCGACTCAGTAGTGTTTATTCTTTGGGTACATTTATCAAGTCTTTCCTTCATTACTTTGAATGCAAACAGGCTAGTCCTGAACTTTACTCAACAGGGAGACTTCCATGGACTGTTACTGGATGGAAGCCTCACATATGATGACCAACCAGTGTTCAAAGAAAGAAAATAAAGTCTTGATTTTCTACAGTTCATATGCACACTAAGCTTTTTAAATAAATAAATTGTTATAAATAATTAAATTACTAAAAATATTACTATCTGCAGAGAATTTTGAGGTATTCAGTGATTATTAAAGAAGCTCCTGTTCCTCTGAACACTTGCAAGGTGCCACATAAGTTGAGAATAAAACTTTTTTAAAAATAATATTGTCCTTTGGTCGCCCAGACTCAGTAGCAGTTTTTCCTTTGGGAATGTGTTTTTCTCTCTCTTCTACCTGCCTGTGTTACATATTCCATCAAAAGCGAGAGAGGAGTTGTTCAGTTTTTCCAAGAAGAGTGGTCATACATCTTCCTTATAGATGTACACGATTAGGTAATAAAAATCAATTCAAATGTTTCCAAAGTAATCAAATAGCCATTGGTTGAATTTTCACCTGACAGCAGAAAAGTATAATGTATAGCAGAGTGTAACACAAAGTGCTGTGTTTTATAGTAGGAATACACGGTTGTTTTTCACTGAAACTAACTCCTTTCAGAGATAATTACCTTGTTTATTTACTAATGATAACTCCAGATACAAAGCTATGTCTGCTCAAAACATAGGATTTTCACAAGGAGAAAAGTGTTGTTAATTTCAGAATGAAATTTTATATCTTTCTCTATATTTAGAAATCATTAAGCAAATGATTTGCTAAATCACATGTAATAGATTTACTTTTATTGATGTTGATCTTTCACAATATTGGGAGAGAGAAGTAATAAAGATAAAATCTGTGAAAGATGCCAAATGGAGAACATTTATTTCTATTTTTCCTAATTAAACAAGCTTTGTAAATAAACAGTCCTAAACTTTATCTCAACCTCTTCTTAGTCGAGATGAATACACTTATAAGAACTGCCATAATAATCTTATTTAATACTCTCTCTGGGCCTGTTACATAAAACTTTAATGAATAATTTGTCAACAATAGACATAAATCTCTCTGCTGATACATATCTTAATCTTTTTCATAATTTGCAGGTCAAAGTCTATTATGCTTAATGCAAAAAAAATGTATCTGAGCAATATTAAAGATACCACATTCAGGCAGGTTTATTGCACACAGAGACATCCATTCACACTAGATGTTTCTCATTATTAGCAAAGATATATATATTTGCAATAGTATATTCAAATTACACCTTTTCTTTCATTACCCAGCTGCATTATAAGATTTCCTGGGCTCCATTTAATTTATTGCAGCTTCTTGTTATGCAAAGAAAGCATCTACTTAAAAAAAAATCTACATATCAGATTGTATAGAGACTTCATACTGGGAGAGAGATTATTAAAATGTGATTTATGTTTCTGAATCTGAAGTAAATCACCTGATTGTGAAATAGTTTCTAAAAGAAGCTAATTTCTCTTGCTTGTTTTTAGCATATTGTAATTTAAATGAAAGGTGAGTTTTCCTGCATTTTGTGACTTTGCAGGGCCATTTCACAAGTTTCCTTTTAATCTCGGTGATGATGTAGTAAACTTGTTTATTTCTTGTTCAATGTTCCTATTTAATCTTTTTTTTTTCTTTCTTTCCTTTAAATAGACTGAAATTAATAGTGTCCCCTGCATTTTAGGTTATTTTACTGATGTTTTTGCACCAATTAATTTTTCTCAGAAAAGTTTTCAATTAAACCCCTGGTGATAGGAAGTGGAATTCTCCAACACTAATCTGGAAATTCCACCTCCCAATCACTGGGGGGTTAATTGAAGGCTTTTCTGTGGAAAAAATTGATTGGTGTATAACCAATCAGAAAAATATTATGAGACTATAAGGAATACTGTTAACCTTGGACTATCTAAGGAGAAGAATATTGCCTTATTTGAAAGAGAGAAAAAAAACAGAATCACAAGAAACATATGAAATGGGTCAGCAGACTGAAGGAAGAATTCATTAGCGACCTCCAAGACAAATTCTCATTGCCTTTTAACACAACACCTTCCTGAAATGGCTCTCTAATTTCAGCAAGGCACAGTGTGTCCTGTGCTCCTGCGGGATGAGCTATGTGAAAAGGACAGCGCTTTCGTCCGAGTGCTTTCATAGTGTTAATTGGCAAATTGGCTTCTTTGCCTTTGATCTGCAGATCTATGGTGGTTAAAAGCAGCGAAGGTTCTGTTCCCAAAACAGCAGTTTTCACAGAATTAAAAAGTCCTCACCACTAACTGTAGTTGCCTTGGACTACATGCAAAATGGACAATGGCACAGCTCTGAAGAGACTTTGATAGGTTTATCAGGTAGTACGCACAATTCAATAAAATCACAGGAACTGGGAAAGGTGCAGATTTTGTATTGAACAAAAAAGGTTCCTTCAAAACCAAGGAGCTGGAGCTCCAGCATTATTGAAATATATTCTATTAAATGTAAAATAACATTTATTCCCCAATCAATAGACTCCTTGTAAATCATATCCTGGTGTGAATGAATTTCATAGATTACATTACAAACTCTTGATATGCATCTGTCGTTCTTTGCAGATCTGCTACTTTAGCTTAATGCATTGATCAGCTAACAGAATATGGATTCAAAAAGAGGAAATAATTACTGAACTATAGTCCTCCATTGATCTTCTTGTAGTTTGATAGCTAACCAGAAACAGGTTTGCTTATTCTGATCCACTAGCCATAGTATCCAGTAAGTCTTTTATCTGGTTTTCAGCCATCTCTGAAAAAGCATTTGGCAGGAGTGAGGGAGGTGTCCTATTTTTTGCAGGTTTTATGAGTGTTTTGCTGGAATTAAATGTATAAACAGCCTAGGACTCTTCAGCCCCAGCTCTACGAATTAAAAACAGATTGGAGATATACTTCTTCTTGCTCGCTCTGTGACCCCAGGATTTGCATTCCTGTCTGCACAGTGGGGCCCGTTAATGGGAGGAATGGAAATACATTCTCCTATAATACCCCACAGCCAGGTGGCTAATGTGTTTATTCATCATGTAGATTCAAAACCTTCCAGGATGATATCCTAATCTAAACTGCTGTTCAAAAGGAAAAAGCCACTGCTACCATGTCCTCCTTATAAGGAAGCTCCAACCTCTGCACTTTCATTTTCCAGTTTTATAGGAGCACCCAGCTCAGACCTACTAAAGGCAAGAGGCAGGGTTTCTGGTATCCTTTGATCCTTTATCCTTTACATTTCTTAATGCCATGCATTTCCTACTGTTCAACATGGTGGGTGTTGCTAACCTTGGTAGAGACACCAAATCACCCCCAGTCTATGTATAGAGAGACCTTAAGGAATGTGCATCAGCCTGATGAGTTCTCCTCCTGGAGCTGAGCACTTAAGGGTGGCAGTGCTGATTACCACTTCATACAGCAATTTTCTTATCAGTTGAATGCGCAAAATCAATATTTTTTCATATAGTATTCCTGTTAACTCATATTGCCAAAATCTTTTTTGCTGTGGGGGATTGCTTCATTACCAAATTGCTCTGAGAAGCATTTCCTACCTGCATTGTGCAATTCATGTTACGAGAACAACCAGACTTGATGCTGACACTGGGAGGTTTCGTAGGAGCCAAGCAGCTGCCAAATGTGGAGTTCAACAAAGACCTGGAAAGCTACCAATATACAACCACCTTTTTGTTGAGGCATGAAAACACTACTAAAGTTTTTTTCTGCCTTACCTCTGAAAACAGCCGCATGTGTCTTGACCGTTCTCTTGTACTTAGAAAAATCCTGGAAGATGACAACCTGATAATCTCACAGCCATTCAATAAAATACTGGAATTCATATTGCCTCAGAAGTCTAAGGAAATAATTGATGATTCCCTAAATATATTTCAGTAGCAGTAGTTAGAATATTATTCTACAAAACATAGGAGGAAACTATGATTTATTAATATCCCAAAATCAATAGAAGTGATCATATTTCTTAAAATGCTTCAAAAGTTATCCAGGATATAGAGTTCATTAAATGAGCTTCTCATCACAATCCCTGATATATATATATACACAACAATGTATATTCAATAAATATTTAGTCATCCATCTCCCATTATCATTCAATGAGAAAAGGACGTCAAACTCTTTTTACTCCTAAGAAATCCCAGAACCCAATACTTCAAAGAAGGAAGGAAATTATGTAAAGACATTTGTCAAAATGATCATTAGCTTGCATGATAAAAGAAATTCACATCAAGCCTCAGAAGAGATGCATTGTAACATCTGAAATGTTGAATAAAATACACTGGCATTTCAGATGTATGCTGAAGTGAACGTAATAGATCCGATTCTTTCATTTACTTGGATTCCTTTGTCCACTCATGTTAAATTTATGGTTCAAACTAAAAGCATTATAAATAAAGTTACTTCTAATCAATCAATTTCAGTCATGATTTTTTCCCTTTGATATCCAGATATTTTTCTGATGGATTTCATGAAGATATCTGCAATCATTGTCTTTCTTCAGCTTTTGAAGAAGAAAAATACTCTTATCATTGAGCAGTGGATTTACTCAACCTATATTCACCATGAACAAATTAAGTCCAGGTTTATTAGACAAATATAAGGAGTATGATTCAATTTTATCAAAATATTTGCATAAATATTTAATTTAAAATAGATGACCTTGTTCAGCCAATGTTGCCTGTCCCCAACCTTATTTTCCTACACTCTCAGTGTACCTGCTCATTACCCTTATAAATACACATATAGATCTTGTGTTACACTTGGAAGCATTTCTCTGTAGAAGTGTTTCAAATCTGGACCTTTGTTCACAAAACTTAGAAAGTTATCTCAGTGGTCTAGAGAGGGAAAATCTTGAGGGATTGTGGATTTTAGCGCTGCCAAGGGAGAGGGGAGTTCCAGAGTAAATTTATCCCTGTCTTATTACCAAACATACATGGTTTGCACTGCTAAACTTCAGGAATTTTCCCAGATGACTGAAAGCTGTACACTTGAAAACAAAATACTGCAACAAATCAAGCATGAGGCTAAGACTGAACAAAATGCTGCCACTTCTAACAGGGTTGTTAGTTTTCCCTAGGAAGACTAGGGAAAATGTAGACCCTCTCCAGAAGGAAACGGGACACCTGGTCAGCCAGGACATGGAGAAGGCTGAGATACTCAATGATTTCTTTGCCTCAGTCTTCACTGGGAAGGGCTCTAACGACACCGCCCAAGTTGCGGAAAGCAAAAGCAGGGACTGGAAGAATGAGGTACTGCTCACTGCAGCAGAAGACCAGGTTAGAGACCAGCTGAAGAACCTGAAGGTGCACACGTCCATGGGACCTGATGAGATTCATTTGTGGGTCCTGAGGGAACTGGCAGATGAAGTTGCCAAGCTACTATCCGTCATATTTGAGAAGTTATGGCAGTACGGTGAAGTCTTGCTGACTGTAAAAGAGGAAACATAACCCCCATTTTTCAAAACGGTGAAAAAGAAGACACAGGGAACTACAGACCAGTCAGTCTCACCTCTGTGCCCAGCAAGATCATGGAGCAGATATTCCTGGAAACTCTGCTAAGGCACACGGAAAATAAGGAGGTGACTGATGTCATCAAAGATGGCTTCACCAAGGGCAAGTCATGCCTGAAAAAATTGGTGGCCTTCTACAAGGGGGTTACAGCAGTAGTGGACAAGGGAAGAGCAACTGATGTCATCTACCTGGACTTGTGCAAAGTGTTTGATGCTGTCCCGCACAGTATCTTGGTCTCTAAATTGCAGATACTTGGATTCGACAGATGGACCACTTGGTGGATAAGGAATTGGCTGGACGGTCACGGTCAAAGTGTTGTGGTCAATGGCTTGATGTCCAAGTGGAGACCAGTGATGAGTGGTGTTCTTCAGGGGTCAGTACTGGGACCCGTGCTGTTCAACATCTTTGTTGGTGACATGGACAGTGCACTCTCACAAGTTTGCCGGTAGTACCAAGCTGTATCGTGAGGTAGACATGCTGGAGGGGAGGGATGCCATCCAGAGGAACCTGACAGGCTGGAGATGTGGGCCCATGCCAACCTCATGAAGTTCAACAAGGCCAAGTGCAAGGTCCTGCATGTGTGTCAGGGCTATCCCAAGCACAAATACAGGCTGGGCAGAGAATGGATCAAGAGCAGCCCTGAGGAGAAGGACCTGGGTGTACTGATTAAGGAGAAGGACCCGGGTGTACTGATTAAGGAGAAGCTCAGCATGACCTGGCAATGTGTGCTCACAGCCCAGAAAGCCAACCATATCCTGGGCTGTATCAGAAGAAGTGTGGCCAGCAGGCTGAGGGAGGTGATTCTACTCCTCTACTCTGCTCTTGTGAGACCCCACCTGGAGTCTTGCGTCCAGCTCTGGGATCCCCAACATAAGAAGGACATGGACCTGTTGGTGCAGGTCCAGAGAAGGGCCATGAAGATGATCAGAGGGGTGGAGCACCTCTCCTATGAAGACAGGCTGAAAGAGTAAGGGTTGTTCAGCCTGGAGAAGAGAAGGCTCCAGGAAGACCTTATAGGAGCTTTCCAGTATCTGAAGGGTGCCTACAGGAAAGCTGGGGAGGGACTTCTTACGAGGGCATGTAGTGATATGACAAGAGGTAATGGCTTCAGACTGGAAGAGGGTAGGTTTGGAATGGATATTAGGAAGAAATTTTTCACTCTGAGGTTGCTGAGGCACTGGCCCAGGTTGCCCAGAGAAGTTGTTGAGGACCCATCCCTGGAGGTGTTCAAGGCCAGGTTAGATGGGGCTTTGAGCAACCTGGTCTAGTGGCAGATGCCCCTGCCCTTGGCAGTGGCATTGGAACTAAGTCATCTTTAAGTTCCCTTCCAACCTAAACCATTCTATGATCCTATTCTATGAATTTCAATTGCACATCCCGTACCACTTATTTGAACTCCAATTAATATATAGTTCTCTTCCAATTTGTTATTTTGATTTTCAAGCTACATTTATTTGAAACTATGAAGTCAGAATAATTTAGATGGGAAAGGATGTCAGGGGTCATGTGATCCAACTTCTGGCTCAAAGCAGGGCCAACTTCAAAGTTAGATCCAAATTCAAAGTCAAAACAGGTCCCTCTTACCCTTGCTTAGCCATAGATGGATATTCCACAACCTCCTTGGACAAGCTTTTCCCCTTTTGTCCCCGTTCAGTGTGAAAAAAAAAAAAATAAAAAAAGGGAAAATAAAAAACTTCCTAGTATCTAGGCAGAATTTTCCTTGCCAAAAATTGTGTCTGTTGCTTCTCATCCTACCGCAACGCACTTAAAAAAGTCTGGCTCTGTCTTCTCTGCAACTTCCCATCATGTATTTAAGACAAAAATATGGTCTTCCTTATATGGTAATATAATAGTCTGTATTTCTCATTCTTCCTCTACCTCTTTTTCCACCACCAAAATGTTATTTAATTGAGTGATTGTAAAAGAACCTTTTTTATATGTTTTTGCAATAAAGCTTCCAGATGTATGAAACCATGATATATTGCTTGAATTAGGTATAATTTAAAAGTTAGCTATAATTGCTCAAATTCAAGTGCCTACAGGCTCTGTGATCAAGAAGCTGTTACTTCAGTGAACACTGAAAGGTATTTCTAAAACAAAGATACTGTTTTGCTTTGTTTTGTTTTGCTTTCAAATACCTCTATGCATTTATTCTTTCATATACAAAAATGAGGTATGCTGAAATACACCTGAAAGTGTCAGCTCATTGTGACTTTAATTCTAATAAAAATTGTAATTTTGAAAAAGCAAACAGCAAGTGACTGTTAATGTGAGAACAGTGACTACCCTTAGATATTCTCAAATGTAAATTTCTTATCAATATTTGAGATTAATATCTCTGGCTATGTTTTTTAAAAAGGTTGTATTTGAAATTCAAATTGAAGTTAAGTTAGCTGAATTCTCTGAAAATCCCTAATAAACAATAGCAAATTTATTTTGTTATTGTCAAACAGAATTAAGCAGACACAGACAATATTGTTATTTTTCATTTTCAGAAGTAAATGCAAAGTAACATATAGTGATGGGCTTATTATTTTCTGGGAAATCAAAATTATTCCTCTAAATAAAACCAGTTTGATTTCACCTTATTTTTCAGGTTGTCGTTTTCCATTACTAATGTTGTAACAGAGATATAATCTAACACCATCGACTATTTTGCAGAAAGCCTTTATTAAATGCTACTGCAAAATAACAGCTATTTTCTTTGACTGAAAATTGAACAAATCATGCTTAATCCAAGCAATCTTTCAACAAATCCATTTAAACAAAAATCTACCATCACCGAGCCCCTCCTGCTGAAGCCATCCACAGGAGCATGGGTTTTGTTGCTTGGGGAAAAAAACCCAAACCACCTTGTGAAACTTGCTATTGTTAACAGTCATCAGCCATTTTACCTCTCATTTTGAGAGACACAACTGAAATGTACAAAGCTGTGGTCACAGTTCTCACCTACCTTAACTATGCATTGTGAGACCCCACATTAATGAAGAACAGGCAGTCACACTTCCAGGTTCACCAGTTAATGTCCTTGTAGGTTTCTAATAATCCTAGTTCCTTGTTGCTCAGTAACAACAAAATAATTCAGGATCAATCCAATCAAATTATATTACAATATATATTCCTACATATTTATGTAGGAATGGGAGGGATGTATGGAAGGGAGTATGGAAGGGAGGATGTATGGATTTATGTATGGAAGGGAGGGATGCCATCCAGAGGGACNATTGTAAAACTAAACATGAATAAATGGCTTAAAGTTAAAAAGGTAAACTGAAAGGCATATAGCAATATCAAATCTATCTGCGTGTCTGTAACAAAACTACATTCTAATCTTTAGGTAACTAAAAGCAACAGAATGATAAAGACAACTTGCATAAATTATTAACCTCAACTACAGAATTTTATCACAGGAAATGAAATAAAGCTTTGGAGGAAGTTAATTATTTCACTATTTTGATACTGGAAATAAATTATTTTTCTATTCTCTGAACCACAATATAAGAAAAAAATAACTGGTTACAACATTTCCATCTTACATTTCAGTTCTGTTAGAATGTACCACCAAAACCATGTCTAGCCCACCCTTCTGAGATCCTACAGGACAGATGTTAGTGGAGCAGATTGGTGGTTGGCAGGCCGACAGCTTCTAATAGCAAATCATAACAGATGACCTCAGGTTTCTTTAGAGTCTAAGCACAGAGGTCATGTTAACATGTATGGCCCAGATCCACAAAGATATTTACTCATCTAACCCCCATTTGAATTTCTACTTTGCTGTTGAAATCTGTGGGTAGTTAAGGACTCAAATGTGAGCCTCTGTGGCTCCCTGGAAGCTCTCAGGTGGAGCAGCTGAGCTGCTCTAGTGGCTCCCAGCACAGGATGATTATCTCTCATCTCTTCCTTCGTGGTCTTTAGCCATTGTCTGACCCATTAGTGAATTGACTTGGGTCATTAAGCATGTAGAAAAATATGAACATTATTTTCCTCTGTTTTTTGGTTTTGTTTTTTTTTTTTGTTGTTGTTGTTGTTGTTATTTCGGGGTTAGTTTTGGGGGTTTTTTTGCTCTTTCTCTTACCAAACCGCAAGACTTAATGAACAAGTTTAGGGTCTTTCTTTTACTGTTGTTCAAACTGGGAGAGCTTTCTTCCTGGCGTCCCTTCCTTGTGAACTTGAAAGCTGCTCAAACACATAGATATGCATAAGGTTACACTTTCACACTCTCTAATTAAGGAATAAAAGTGGAGTATGTGTCTCAGATCACAAAAAAAGCAAAAGGCGAGACTGTAAAAGGGAAATGAGACACCTGTGATTACAGGGGGTGCACAAATCTTTGGCTCTCATTTTTACCACAATTTTAAAGACAGAGATGCTGCTGCACTGTCATCCTCATTTCACCGTTTCCAGGTGAAGAATGGTCAGGAACTTACTGATACTGTGATCAGTCTTCTACTGTTTAGTTCTTTGACCCTGTTGCCTGTTGATGCTAGGAGTAAGGGTGTCCCATCCCTAACCTTTAGTTGTCTGGTTTTCTGTCTTTGCTTTTCCTTCAGTTCCTCACACAAAGTGGGGATTAAATTTACAGTGAGGCTATGCCATTTATCTTCCAAGAATTGAAGGCAGGGCACCTCTAAGACACCTTGACTCCAGGAACAGTCACACCTAAGTGAGCAATTGAGGAAAGTACTCACATTTGCCACAAGGAATGCTCACATGCATATGTAAAATACAAATTGAGAAATACAGAATAGGGAAAGCTGGCATGATTGGACAAGGCAAAAACCTCTGTGATGGCTTTCATGAAGTTAGGAATCCAATTCTGTTACAATCTGCATGTAGTCAGTGGAGACAGGTTCCTACAGAGCCAGACTCTATTAGGCAAAATGACTCTCTGGAAGTATCCAAGCCCCTGCACCGAATTTTGAGAATTTAACCAGTCATCAGAAGTATTAATTTGACTAAAAATAGATGTCTATATTACAAACCTCTATACCTGAGATAGTTGTCAACATTAGTATCATAGTGAACAGAGGGAAAGTGGTACTTCCAAAGTATGTTCCACCTCTTCTTACTACGGACATCTACCATAGGTCAGATATATTGTGCCCCAAAGTATGTTTTGCTCTGCAAAACAGAGTCTGAGATGATGAACTCAGATACTGATGTTAGGCATGATGAATCCTACCCTCTGTAGTAAACAGAACAATCTAGTGTTTTGATATTTGGATATTGAATGAGTTCATGTAGCTCTGCTTAGAAAACAATGCCTACATACAAAGTGTATATTCCCATCTGCACAATTTCCCATTTTTCTATATACTTCTCTGTAATTACACTGTAGAATAAGGGACAATGCTGGGGATAGAGATTTTATTTCCATAATATTTATTACCATGGGATATCACTGAGGCCAAGAACACAGCAGGATCAAAAGGGAAAAGAAAAACCAAAACAGGATAAGAAGCTATATGGATAACAAGAACATCCACAATTATATTAGATTAAACAAAAATTCATAAGGGATATAAACCTTCATGCTTCAGAGCATAAGCTAATCACTGACTGATGGGAATTAGGAAACTTCTGTTATGGAGAGGTTAATCCCTAATTGCTCACTACAGTATTTCTTGCAACATCATCTGAAGCAAATAGCGCTGGCACTGGATACTAGACAAAACAGACAATTAGGCTGATGTTATATTGTAATGTCTATCTTGCTGTCTTGTGACTGTAATGTACAAAATGCAAATCCATGTTTAGCCTGGTTTCCTAAAGAAATTAAGCTTACATGACCACACTGTCTGCTATATGCTATACCCGCCTAATAACTTTTGAATCCATTAGCCAGTTTCAACATTTGTCATAGGAATTGAGCCCTGGAGGATAATAAGAATCCTACACCTTCAGCAAAATCAGAAGCTTGGCCAAGGAGAAAGGCCCAAATTAGTGTTCCACTGCCAGGACGTCTTCAGAAAGAGCTCAGCATTGATTTGGACAGTTGACCTGCTGTTAGCCGACCATCCCATGAATCCCGGCTTGCTGACCGGCCCGTACACCACTCAGAAGCAGCTTGTTCATGACGTCTCCTTCACTGCCAGGAGCTAGAGGAAACAGGAGCAATAGGACAACACAGCTGAAAGAGGTAGAGATTGAAGATGCAAATGCAGGCTGAAGGGCCATCTGAAGGTCTAATGGGTACCTGGGCAATAGGCACAATGTAGTAAAACTGGTGAACAGACAAGTGGATATAGGGCAGCGATGCAGAGAAGACCTGAGTTCATTATTGGTTTTGTTCATACAACAACTTGTTTTAATGTTCGAGAAAAAATATGCTTGAATCATAAAGGTGACATAGGGCTGTTTTGAATGAGTCAGTACACCCTCAGCCTTCTCAGCATCTTCTCCCCTACTTTACCCCCTTTCTTTCCGCATGAAAAAAGGAGATCCATAGTGACTCTGTTACTTTTACACATTAACAAATATTCTTTCCTGCCTTTTCTGTCTCCACAAAAGATATATGCCATGGATCCACCTTCGATTTCTGCTCAGCATACCACAGACAAAAAGTTAATACACAAGAGTTACTCTGTTTTGCTTCATTCTCAAAAACTGTACAATTAAACATGGTCGTATTCCTGTAGTCAGAAGGGAAGACGGGAAAGCCAGTAGTAGTATGACCTCATTTGAAATAGCTTGAGGGCTCTTCTAACATAACATTTTTATGAGACCAATGAAAGACTGTTTCTGCTCTGTTATTCATCCTGCGTATGTCCATCCCACAGGGTTGACAAGGCATTTGTGGGAATCAGCTGTGTAGAGAATAGAGTAGAGTAGAATAGTAGAGAATTTCCCTCTGCTGGGAGCACTCTCCACTTGCAGATGAAATGAATTCACTGTACTGCGGAGCGGTGCAAAATGATTAGAGCTGAACCAAGACCTTAACTGACACTCATGATTACGGTATGTCTACACTGTAAGAAGATGTGTGATTGCAGTATGTATCAGCATATTCACACTGCCTTTAGTTTAGCCAGTGAAGATACCATGACATGGACCTTGAGGCTGAGTTTTACAAGTCTGTTTGTTAGAGACGTTTCATTCTTATACAGTTCTTATAGTGTGTGTGCATGTGTGTGCATCTGTGTGCATATATGCATGTATGTATGTGTGTGTCTATATATATATAAAGGTAGATATTTGTGAGTATTTACATGGAGTAGACCAATCGTAGGAAATTTAATCATAGAATCGTAGAATTGTTTAGGTTGGAAAAGATCTTTATGATCATCAAGTCCAACTGTTAACTAAACTTTGCCAAGTCCACCACTAAACCATGTCCCTCAGCACCACATCTACCGGTCTTTTAGATACCTCCAGGGATGGTGATTCCACCACTTCCCTGGGTAGCCTGTTCCAATGTTTGATAACCCTTTTGGTGAAGAATTTTTTCCTAATACCCATTCTAAACCTTCTCTGGTGCAACCTAAGGCTGTTTCTTCTTGTCCTAGATCCAGGCTTAGGCAATGCATTCAGTTGTCCACTCTGGGAAATTACTGGAAAGGCTCCTGGCACAGTATTGGCCTGCGAACTATCACTCTTCCAACAGTTCCTAAGCCTTGTACAGGAGTTAATGTGGGTCAAGAACTGTAGCTAAGAGGCAGCTTGCATGTGTCTGTTCACCCTATCCCCAGTTTTGGAGGCTAATAGAGTATGAACACTGTTAGGATAAGGCAATTGGCCTAATGATAGCAGAACAAGCTCCAACGCTGTTTTATATAGTATGGGTACAATCAATGACAAGTGGATGGTCATGGTCCCCAAAATGATGAAACAATACCTACCACTGAGCAAACAGACTCTTGGCTACATGAGGCACTGGTGCAAATTATATTGTTCTCCTGGTTTCATCCATGTGCATTCAAAGGACTGTCTTACTAGTATTCCCTGTTTGCCTTAGATCCTGGCTGCCAGATTGCCCTTCTCTGACTTGTCTCTGTGGCAGGGGAATTCATGTAAGGTGCATCAATAACACTTCCAGTAAGCAGCTCAAGGTGGGGGCAGAGAAATTTAAGTGGATCATCAGTAGATGCAGAAGTGAGTTTGCTGATCATTCTTCAGGGTTTTGTGTAATACTTGTCCCCATAACCAGGCTTTTACAGGGGAAAGTGGTGGAGAGAGGAATGTTTTTGTAAAGACTCTATGGATGTACAGTGAAAGGACAGCTTTCAAAGTTGATCCTATTCAATAAATGTCATTAATTTCTTATTGCACAGAGACAATATACCAGGAAGAATGAAGGAAGGAATTAATTTTGGGAAGAAAGAATATATTTCTATATATATATCTCTGTTATGTGGTAAAGGGAATTCAGCACCATCCCTTCAAGGGCACTGAGAGTGGTCCTTACTTCTCCCTGAGTAGCTAGGTTGGCAGTCTTCAGACAGGAGCAGCAACACTCTTTGCCAACTGTCAGTAACAAATTAAAAAAATGACAAATTCAGCTTTAATAGAAACACTTGCACTGGGGAGAGCAAATAGCCAAGGAACATATGTACAAATTTTAAAGCATATGGGCTTCTTGCTCTCCTAGTAATTAATATAATACTGTAAGTGCATTTATGTTCTCTCTTTTTTCTTCCATAAACTGTGTATATAGGAGGCTATTTGGGACATAATTAACACTTGCTGCTGTTATACATTATAAAGGACACTTGAAAGACATGTATTAGTAATTGGATACATTAAATACCAGAAAGAGATAATAGAGCAGTAGGTCCGGAAAAACAAAAACATTGTTAAAGAGCAGATAATAGATCCTTCAAAGTACAAACCACCCACCCAAAACTTATAAGCAAGAAACCAGAAAATTACAGGAGATAACTTGACTCAAGCTTTCCCTTGCAAACCATACACCCCAGTATTCTCTTTTAATGCTATGTTTCAGACAGCTACTGAAAAGTGACTACTATTTCTAGAGAATCCAGGGACAATCTCTGCTCTGTAAGTGTATCTTACCCACCCTGTGGGTGCAACCATTTAACCTAAACTCAGTAAAAGTAAAAAAAGTGCCTTGATTCACCTGTGTATTAAATTACTTCATGAAGTGAAAAAATTCATGAGATGATTCTGAGGTGAGAATGATTTGATGAGAAAAATAGCAAGAGATTTCTATGTAGAGACATCACCCTTTAAACTAAACAGGAGGTGACTTAATGAGAATGAAAAATTAAAGTTTTTAGTCTAAAGAATATTCTTTTAAAGAGAGGATGGATTTAGTTAAAAAGCAACTGCAGATAGTACTTGCTTTAGGGTTTTTAGTAGCTTGAAATATACAATTTAAAACCCCCAATATTTTTAGTTTAAATCAAAATTTTATCTAATTCCAATATTTTTAAAATATTTCCATTGTGAAATCTACTTGTCTGAAAATTTGGGTTTTATTCTTGTCTATTTTCTACACCACCACCCCCCCTTCCAGTGCAAAATAATGAAGAGGGGTCTTACACTTTCCACACAAAGTTTTCTGGTTTTACTTTCTCTTCACTGCAATTTGCTAATCTTTCCTGAGACTAGTAAAAGTCTGGACTATCAGAAGAGAAAATAAGATTTTATAACTCTGACTTTTGCAATGGTCACCTCTGACTATTGGAAGCATTGCACAATATGAGACAACCAGTAAATGAAAGAGTTTTGGACTGTCCAAGTTATAACATAATTGTCCATAAAAAGATTTCTCGTTCTCCTTATCTGTAGTGTTTGATATTGGCTTTCTGTCAGAAATATAATATTGGACTACCTGGACAATATTTGCTGTGGTATAGTAATTCCCATGGCTCTGTATCTTCCTTCAAAGTTCACAGATTCCAGGTACACATGCATTTCTCGTAAAAATATAAAAACAGGTTTAAAAATGACTAGCACTGTTTTCTAATAGTAAACCTGAGCGGTGAACCTTTTCGGGGGGGGTAGTGCGCGCATTGAATAAAGGGTTACCCCAGGATGCTCACAGACAGCAGGGTGCAGGGTGCAGTGCCACAGTTCCCAGACCATGTATTGCAAACGTGAACTTAGATGTTATTTTGATGTAACAGCATCCAAGTCTATTGAAAAGTATTTGTTTTGTTGTCCACAACCATTCTACTCCCACTTTGTCAAAGACTGAGGGAAATAGTTTTCAGTCATCCAGAGTGCAATAGAAATTATGAGGTTTTGGCGAAAAAAATATTTGGAAGAGTACTAACACCAAGTTCACTGAAAATATTCAGAACTACAATGCTAATATTTGCACGTCCAAATTCAGTATTTATAGGCTCAGAATATTCTCCAATATTTGCTTAAAACTGACTATTATCACATGCATTCTGCCATTAAATTCACTTTATATAATATTCACTAAAGGCAAACACTAAGGAAGTAAAAACTCTACTGTGGATAATTCAATTATTTTACTTGAGCGCATACCCACAGAAATATTTCGTAAGTATTCCTTCAATATTGGCACCCGTTGCAATGTCAGTGAATCACATCATCTTTAAGCAGCACCATTAAAGCATCGGCACTTTTTCTGTGCTAATTTATAATTGTAGTTCTCTTCACTAGGTTGGGTCAGTGCTCAGTTGTCACTCAGGAGCAAACAAGATCCATTATTGCAGCACTCTTAATGAAAAGGTAAAACTGTTGCACAGATATTCTCAATATAGCAATCAGAAACCACGGCATGTGAGACAGAGTTGTCCTGCTCTTGTCTTGACAGCTGGAATGGAAAATGTTACCTATGGTTAGGTAGGAGCATAAGTACCTTCTTTTCCTTCTCTAAGAAACAGGCTTTGGATATGGAAAGTCTTGAGATTTCCAAATTAATGAGAAGAAAATTAACCAACCTTGAAAATAGGAAATGAATATTATTGGGAGAACATAATTGTCTCTTCTGGAAAGAGGTGAAAATTGGAACTAGCAACAATCCAGTGAGATCCTTGAGTTGTTTCAGCATTTGCAATCTATAAGGTTGGAGTGGTAAAGTATAAAGAAAAATCTCTGTATGAATTAGTGAAACCAAGTACTCTGAAACTAAGTCACTCTGCAGAGCTATTGGGGGAAAAATAGTTTTTCCTGATAGGTGGCGAGTTAACGGGCTAGTTGAGCTACATCGTCTCAGAATGTGAAGAAGGTCTAGAAACTGTAGTTTTGATAAATTAGCAATTTTATTAGAAATAGATTATTTCTTCAAAAACTTCCCAACACTCTGAATAAATGTTCTCTCTGTGAAGATCTCTTTTGTGACTCCACTGTTGCTCTAGGGGTGAACAATAAAGCACCTCTTCTCCCTTCAGCCTGCTACTCTTAGTGCTTTTGAATCTCGCCCATGCAGTGAAAATGGCCTTTTGCCTTCTCTAACTTTCTGCAGTTCATCAACTGACTGTTGCAGCATAATAGGTCCCCCTGCAAAGAAAGGTGCTAGAGAATTTGGGACTATAAAGATGGAACCTCCAGACAGTCATTCAAACAGGCTTGCTAAAGACCAAGTCTTTCACGTTACTAGCAAATTACCTGGCATCCCAAGGGGCTCAATTTAACAACAGTGATCATCAAGCCAGTTTATTGCTACCTTATCTCTGGAAGTTGAAAAAGCTCTTCCCTCTTTTCTTCTGTGAAACTCTTTAGCTTCACAGTATCTCGTTTAACAAGCTCAGCTCAACGTGGAATTAGCTATAGATGTGTTTCTTTATTCCTCTCCCCTCTGCCTTCCCCTCGACCTTATTAAGGGGGTAAAAATTATCCGGGATTAACCACTGCTTCTCAACAAATAAAAATTATAGGAGGAAACTGACTTAATAATTATTTTGCAACATGCCAGTTGCCTTATATGTATTTGCTTATCTGCTCTTTTGTGCAGAATTGTGCCTGTATTTACACAAGAATCTCAGTCTTGTGGCTCTCAAAGGTTGGACTTTGAAAAGCTAAATCAGTTCTGCCATAATTAAGAAATTGAAATAAAACTAAACTGGATCTCACTTCACTAAGGACACAGCAGGTGGCCAGAACACTAGCCACTTCTATCATTTTCTTGAGAGTGTAATAAATCCTCTAATCTTTTAGACCTATGAGACTGTTCATGCCTTTTCCAGTCAAAACAATTTCTCCTCTAGTTGCTTTTAACATCACCAAACTTTGCTAGATTTTCATTATATCAAGTATCACCTTGTAGCATTGTCCTTATCCCCCTATTTTTTAAAACCATGAGGAACCCTAGGGTATATGAAATTCAGCAGAGTAGCATGCATACAATATGCACCTATGATTGGAGGCAGGAACTGCCTTATTTTACTAGCAAAATCAAGTCAGCAGCACAAAAGTAGCACACTCCCAGACGTAAGGATAAGAGACCTTCCTCCAGGCTATGGATTATAGCTCATGTATTTGGGTTACATTAGCATTTCACGCTATAGAGGCTTGATTCAGCCATAAATTCCACCAGTGTAACAGAGGATGAAGGGTCTGAAGCTACAAAAAGTTTCCCCAGCATGGCCTGCACTTCCTCCTCACTGCTCTGGCATGGAGGGATGTGCCACAGTTGCAGAAGTACAAGTCACAAACCAAAGGAGTATAGCCCACAGATGTATTTAAATCTATGCCTTCAGCATGGATGTGGCCTCTTTGCAAACACGCACACACTCAAAGATTTCCAAACTCTCTACCTCAAGGCTAGGAAAAAATGTTATTAAATGAGCAGGGCTCCATCTATATCACACATTGCTGATACACAGTCCTTGCTCCTAAATCCTTGAAACAAGGGAAACAGGTTCCTCAGGAATATATTTCCTTTCGTTTCCCCCTCTGGTTTAGCAAAGCGTGCATATTTCAGCCTACAAGAATAGGATGTCATGTCTTTGCTTTCCTCACATATCTTTCCGTTCCTTTTTCACAACTGAATCAATCTGACCTATGTGTTAGGAGGGGCAGTGCCCAACAGACAATGAAGTTAAACAGTGGTAACTACAACGGCATTACAGTGTTGGTGAATAAGGGAAGGGCAACTGACATCACCTACCTGAACTTGTGCAAAGCTTTTGACACTGTCCCACACATCATCCTGATCTCTAAATTGGAGAGACATAGATTTGACTGCTGGACCACTCGGTGGATAAGGAATTGGCTGGACGGTCACACTCAAAGAGTTGCGGTCAGCGGCTTGGTGTCCAAGTGGAGACCAGTGACGAGTGGTGTTCCTCAGGGGCCGGTACTGGGACCGGTACTATTTAACATCTTTGTTGGTGACATGGACAGTGGGATTGAGTGCACCCTCAGCAAGTTTGCCAACGACACCAAGCTGTGTGGAGCAGTCAACATGCCACCCAGAGGGACCTGGACAGGCTGGAGATGTGGGCCCATGCCAATCTCATGAAGTTCAACAAGGCCAAGTGCAAGGTCCTGCATGTGGGCTGGGGCAATCCCAAGACCAAATACAGGCTGGGTGGAGAATGGCTTGAAAGCAGCCCTGAGGAGAAGGTCTTGGGAGCGTTGATGGACGAGAAGCTCAACATGAGCCGGCAACGTGCAATCGCAGCCCAGAAAGCCAACCCCATCCTGCGCTGCATCAAAAGAAGTGTGGCCAGCAGGTCAAAGGAGGTGATTCTGACCCTCTACTCTGCTCTCGTGAGATGCCACCTGGAGTACTGTGTCCAGCTCTGGAGTCCCCAACATAAGAAGGACATGGACCTGTTGGTGCAGGTCCAGAGGAGGGTCATGAAGACGATCCGAGGGCTGGAGCACCTCTCCTATGAAGACAGGCTGAGAGAGTTGGGGTTGTTCAGCCTGGAGAAGAGAAGGCTCCAGGAAGACCTTATGGGAGCTTTCCAGTATCTGAAGGGCAACTACAAGAAGTCTGGAGAGGGACTTTTTACAAGGGCATGTAGTGATCGGACTAGGGGTAGTGGCTTCAAACTAGAAAAGGGTAGATTTAGATTGGATGTCAGGAAGAAATTTTTCACTCTGAGGGTGATGAGGCACTGGAACTGGTTGTGCAGAGAAGGTGTGGAGGCCCCATCCCTGGAGGTGTTCAAGACCAGGCTGGATGGGGCTTTGAGCAACCTGGTCTAGTGGCAGATGTCCCTGGCCATGGCAGGGGGGTTGGAACTAGATGATCTTTAAGGTCCCTTCCGACTCTAAGCATTGTATGGTTCTATGATTCTGTGTTCTTCACCCTGTACATTTGTGCTTCACTCAACAAGGACTCATGGAGAAAACGAGATTACCGCTGTCCCCTTCCCCTCCCAACCCCCTACTTATAAAATCTGCACCTGGGATTGCTTTGGCACCGTAACACCATTATTGCATCCTATCCAGCAGGTACTGTGAGATGCTGATTATAACATTTGGGATTGCTTCTGTTCCTGTTCTTCCTGCAGGAGGGGGAAATGTTATTTGTAAATGAACACAAGAAGGAGTAATTAACTGTTATATAAACCTAATTTCAGCATTGGAAAACATAATAGCAATCTTTATATTCATTTCCTTGTTATCAAGACTTCAGACGGCTGAGATGCATTTGGAGGGTGTGTCTGCAGTGAGGGGTAGCACAGACAGTCTGCCCCAGAGCCAAGGGTAGTGGAAGCCAAGGAGGCTGTAGCTCTGGGGAGTGCATGAGTAGTGGATTTTTCCTGGGGAAGCTCAAAGTCGTGGATCCCTAGCCCTAGAGCAGACAATTTTGGCAAGTGTGCCCTGAAGCCAAAGCCCCTGAAAGCTGATACTGGCAGTGAAGCTGACAAGTAACATCAAATTCAATGAGCAGCTGCACAGTCTGAAGAACTTTTGATTCATCACAAACTTGAAAAAAAACTTGGATTTACATACAAATTAAAAAAATTAAATAGATGAAATGACATTTTTTTGAGACTCAGAAACCCTGTGTGAGCCTGTATCTGTTTAATAGATTTGAATGCAGCTTACATCTAATTTTCTGTTCTCTGGACTAAACATTTGTTTTTTCATCCTTTCCTGATAACTCATCTTTTCGTGATCTTTTATTGTCTTTGTTGATCTCTTTTAGAGTCTACAGAGTTTACCAGCCTGCTTGTTAATGAGTGGTGCAAATTCTAGAAACTGAACTGGAGCAAGGACCTCGGTAGTTCAAGCAGAATAAAATAATTACCTTTTTAAGTCCTGCATACAACTCTGAAATTAGTACACTTCAGAATGATATTCTTTCTTACAAGATTGTATATTTAACCCACGTACAGTCTATAGTTAACTACAACTCCCGTTTTCTATATTGATCTGTTTTTGTTTTCCCTTTTTTGGTTTCTTTCTATTTTTCCTTCCTCAGTATACTTCTTTGTAGTTGTCTTTCACAAATTTCTTCTTATTGATTTCAGACTATTTCTCTAATATATCTTAATCTCTCTGAGTTGCTGTTCTGTCCTCTAAAGTGATATAACCACTCCCAACCTAAAGTCCTTGAACTTTTCATAAGCATATTCACTACTCTGTCATCCATGTCTCTAATGAAAATATTAAATAATACATGTCCCAGAACTGCCACATGTGAGGCCAATTTGAAAAAGCCTGCTAGTTAGGCAGAAAACTAGTGATAACTCTGCTCTGAGTATTTTTTCTCTGAACCAGTTCTGCATTTGAGCAAGACTAAATTTCCCAAATTTACTTGTAAGAATGCCCCATGCATCCACATCAAAAGACTTACATAAGTCAGACTATCAAATATATCGCTTCTCCCATATCCACTTGGCCAGTTAACATGTCAAGAAGGAAATTAGACTGGCTTGGCATGTTTTGTCAAATCCTGACAAATCCATATTGCCCTTTTCTTAGCACCTTATTATCTACCAGCTGCACAAAAACAGATTAGCAATTTTGTTTTGGTATCTTTTGGGGTATCAAAATGAGGTCAAATGCTTTTTAAGTCCTTGTGATCTCCCTTCTCCCATTCAGCATTGTATTGTTTGTTTTTCTCCTGTGGTCTGAATGATCTCTTCTTTATACATTTGTGGAAATTAATTGTTGGTGCTTTTGCTAATATTTTAAACTACTTGAGGCTGTCTTTCAGCTATGGAAAGCTAACTTATCCAAGTAACTCTGACCTCTTCTTTCCCTTTTTTGGCCTATTTTCCTGTTCCATTGATAAAAATCTGAAAAAAATAATATTTACAAGACCTTTCTTTTAAATAAATTCATTATGAAAACCAACTTATCATTTTTTCAGTGTTGTGTAAGGCTTAAAATTTTCTGCACATTTTAAAATAATACTTTCTTCCTAATATAATCTAAGAATTTTTGGAAAATATAGCTGTGCTCAGATCAAAAGTCAATGAACTAGAGCTAGAACCAGCACTGGAATTCAGTTGTCTCTGCTGCTGAATTGTTATAATGCCCATGCTTTTGGCCAGAGCCAACTAGCCAGATAATTTCTGGGTCCAGTTCAGGAGGTAGCACAGGTCAGGGACCATTCCCAAATGGCAGTGCAGATCTGACCACGTCGCGCTGAAGGCTAAGAGAGTTTAATAGCATGGATGTGACTGGACTGCGCCAATTGGCCTCAGTGTCAGAGAATGATCCCTGGTACTGTTCAGTATTAGTACAGATCTAGCCTTTATCTCCTCATATTTTCCTTATCCGTCAGATGTTAAGTTAGTTCAATAGGTGTTCTATAGGAGTCATGCATGCGTTTTTTATTAACCCATGGATGTTTAATAAGTCCATATCTCACATTCTTCTCTGTTCAGATTCAATGCATTTTTCCCTGATATATAAGGCAATACCTTCCCCATTTTTCTTTTCTTTAGTTCCAAGGCAAGCAGTTCCCTTCTCAAGCTGTATACCTTTTACTTAAACTCGGGGAATAAGAATTCCAGTAGTCTTCCTTGGTGATTTGATGAGCTGGAGACAATGAAAAAATCCAATTAAGGATTCACTATTAATTATTTTTTTTGTTTCAAATAGCAGTAGAAATGTGTTTCTGAGAAAATTACGCACTTCTTGGATTTGATCTTTTCTTCTTCCTGCAAAATGACAGAAATGAGAGATCAGTATTTGCTAATTATATATAGCTGATTATTGGAATTTAGTACAATATTTAGCTCTGCACCTTTTCCAGATATTTTATATTAGGCATTCCAGTGCTTTGCTGGCTTGAAGCCTCCTCCCCCCACCTCGAATATCCATGGGGATCAACAAAGGCACAACAGCTCTTTCAAGCACAGCAGATTGAAGGATGGAAGCCTTGGACCAGAAACCATTTCATCAGGTTTAACAATGTGGTGTATGTAATATGCATGTTCTGGAACCCCTCATTAGAAAAAGATCATGGCCTGTTCAAAGTGGTATGGAGGGAAAAAATGACATCAAAAAAAAAGAACCCTAAAGTTTATTTTTTGCACATCCTTATCCACACTGGAATAGATATACTGGAAGGAGAGAAAAAAAGCCAGACTCTCAGTAACTGCTGAGCCATTGAAACAGTTTTCACAACATCATAGATAATTACAATTATCCTTCTCTTAGGGACATTGGAGCTGCCAATTTTCTGCAATCGAAAATAAATAAATAATTTGGAACAGATGTTGACTACTCATCCCAGTTTAATAGAAAGCTTTAGGCAGGCATGTCAGCACTAAACTTGAAAACAGTGATAGAACTTAAAAATATTTCTTTTTTTCTTTCCTCCTTTTTTGTTTTCCTCTTTCCGTTTTATCTTCCTGGCAGGGTTTCAAGTTTGTCATAGGGTGATTTAGTCCAGTGGAAGAAGAAAACCCAACTGCTTGACAGTTCTATTTGGATTAGAAATGTAAGGCGGGAGCCTGTTTAGTAACCAGGAGAAATACCAAGTGCCTGTGGGTGGCACTGTAGGTATTTGGTCATTAATTATTAACAGAACCAAGCAGTAACTGTTGTGCTCCTCACACATCTGTTTGGTGGAGGTTCTTCAGTCTCTAATCAAAACTGTAGCACAACTGTGACACTCGCTGGAAAAAAGATTCACGTGACCCAACAGTTTTTGTTCAGTTCTTTTGGCTAACAAAGGCTACCAATGCATCTAATTGCCTATTTGATATGATATGATCAACTGCATCTTGCCTCTGTGGTGATGGTTCTTCTGTTTAGGTCAGGATAAATTCAGTCTATTCTAAAGTGTGTTGGTCTCCATCAGCCTTGGCATTGGGATATCACTTACCTTTGCCTGATGCTTTAGCTTTTTTTTTGCTTTTGCTTTTTTTTTGCATGCTTGCTACATGCAGACACTTTCTCTTCCAAATATGCAATTTCCGAGGAGTAGTGTCATCTTTCTGCTCACTGTTGCTATAAATAAAGCCAAAAAAAGTGCTTAGACTTCTGCTTACAGGTTACAGCTTACAGCCAAATACAGCTTTTGTTTAATTTTGGTAGGGGTTTTTTTTGGATTTTTTTTTTTTTGGAGGAGAAATTTGGAGACGTAGAATAAAAAGTTCTTTTCCTTTTAGCCAGACTTTAAATGTTTCACTTCTAGTAGATGCTACAGTTAGGAACTTTGCTATATCATTACCATTTTAGAAATTAAAGTAGGATCCTTTCAGCTTCTGAAAAATGCCAGACTACTGCCTGTATGTCAAGGCAACCACTACCGAAAATACAAAGCATTTGTCCTATGACCCTTGGCTCAGATCAGCCTACTGCTGGATGGCTGGGGATGTGTTCCGGGCATTGCTCGCATCTCAGATCTTTCAATTGGGATGCAGCATGAATTAAATTGTGACAGTTTGTTACATGCACTTGGGGGCTATGTCTATACCATCAGACTAAATAATGCCCAGTACATCTCTGGGCTTTCCAAGAGTTATCTGTATTATCTATACTTCAACTGTTAAACTGTTAGAACAGTCTCTGTCTTGGTTTGGGTTTGTCCAATTAGCAATTTCCTAAACAGTCCTTGGGAACAGTACATTTCTAGGCACCATTTCCAACAGGCAGTTCGCATGCAGCCGCCCTGTTTTCAGAGGCCGAGATAGATGTAGGCTCCTCCGTGCCAGCTGGCCATGAATTTTCCCAAGAATATTTAATTTATTAGTGTAGAGGTAGCCATAGGGAATCCAACCTCAGAAATGTGTCTGAGATATTTCTTCAGGTGAAATAAAAAGTGATCCTCCCTCCTGTTTCTTCTTCCTCTCGCTCCACTCCTCACAGCTACTTCAGCTGAGGTAGGAGAGGTATCCATAGGAGCATGCTTTTAAAGGATACTTTGAATATATTAAATCAGTGCAAGTTTCACTAGCTGTATATCTGTTTTTACATTAAATTAAACATCACAGTTCTGACAGACAGAATGTGAAGGCTGCCTATGAATTTCCCTGGAGAAAAAAAAAATAAAACCCAAAAGTATCCATTCTACAATTGCAAAGATTATTGGCAAATTCTATTGCAATGTTTTACAAGAGTATATCAGAATATGTCCTTCTCTGATCGCCTTTCCAGTCTGATTGCATCTCCTCCCTATCTGCTTTTTGCCAAGAGTGTTATTTTCTGTGCGTTAGTCTTTTTGGGGGTGCAGTACTGGAAGGAGTGGAAGGAAAGGGCAAAGTCACTGTTCTGTGTCATTCAGGCATTGTGCTTGGGTGAGAAGTGCTGTAAAACAGCCTAACGTACTGCTATAGTTGCACAAGAGAAAACATCCTTTCTGCTTGCAACTATATCTATTATCAATTGCAGGTGATTCAAAACTTGAATTATATTTTACTCTGCACTAAACACAAGCAGAAATTAAAAATAGGTTTTAAATATTTTTCTTTTAATCCCTAAAGAAAGCTGAAAATGCATGCAGCGGGTCAGGAGATTAGACCATGGACTTCGGCAGTGACTGGGAGGTAAAGCATGCTGACAGCGTGTGCTATAGGAGTGCTGCTGGGACAGTATGTTTACTGTCAGTGATTAACAACAAGCAGAAGCATTGCATATGACTTCATTCTTGCCTTCTCCCTCTTTTGCAGGTATGTCACTTGTGCCTGTTTTTTCTGTCCAAGATACTTGTAACCACGAGTCCTAGTCCTGCCGTCAAATTAACTCATCAGGCCTCTATTCAGAAGGAACATTTATATTTATTAATTTTGATACCTTATTAAATTAGGTAGTAAAATACTTTGCCAAAATTAACACAGCATTTTACATACACTTTGAGGATAAGCTATTTTTATAGGGAAAAATTAATTGCAGGCTTTTGGTAAACAAAAGTCACCAACATGCAGGACGCAGCGATGGTGAAATGTACCCTCCGGTATTTGGAAGAACACCCTCCGGTGCGTTGACTTACATTATTCTGGATACACACTGGAATGATTGTACTGCTAATGCTACTTAAAAGGTCAATATTTATCACACTGTGCAATGTTCCCAATGTCTTAACTGCTTGTACAGCCCGTACTGCGATGGGATATGAGCCTTTTCAAGCTTCACTGCAATTATCCTCAGAACACCCAGTGGGATAAGAAAGAGCTTTTACGCCATTTCCACACATCAGGAGTGAAGATACAGGAAACTAGCTCAGATTGCTAAGGGCAGATCTGCAGCAAGGTATGTTTATATGGAGGGTGCTCCTCCCACTGCGTCCCTGCTCTGGTGTTTTCCTCTTGCCTCCCTATCACTATACCACCCTGGCACCAAATGAACTTGCATCAACTCTCCTAGCAGGTTGCCAGTAATATTAGGACATATTTTCCTCCATTCTCCTCCTAAATGACCTATAAAATGCCATTTATACATGAATGCTCCATAAATATCCTTTCTGACCAATGCATCTGGGTTTTCTGCTCGCAAAAGCATGAGTACGAGGGAGCAAGAGGAATAATTTACACTCACATTTTGTCTGGACACACAGATGGGACGCAGCCAAGACATGCATTAAGACCTGACAGATAAAAGACCCCTCGAATCATGTTGGTCCCCCAGTCATTCAAACATTACAATCAATGTAATCATATACAAAAGGACCTATGATTATTTACTAATTTTATGAGGAAGCAGAAAGTTTACTGGAGAGTGAATTGCACTGTATCTCCAAGGGCTAGAAGATGTTGCTCAAATGCAACTGTATAATATACTAAAAGTCCCTTGAAACTAACATGCAGAGTGATTTTTGCAGTCAGATAAAATCTTTTACCTAAATCTAAACAAAAATTTGGATAGGAAAAACAACCAAATTTCATGTTTTGTCCTCTACTTTCTGATATTTATATGCAATTACGGTTATAAATTTACAGATTTAGTCACAAAGATGTGATATCTTGGCCTAACATCTCAGTATTATGCTTTTTTAACTTAAAGATGATAATAATAATCAGTTTTCTTGTCTTCAGAATATGTGTTGGTATCATCAGTTCATCTTAAAGAGATACTGCAACAAGCTCCCCAGGGAAGTGGTCACAGCACCAAACCTGTCAGAGTTCAAGATGCGTCTGGACAATGCTCTTAGTCATATGGTTTAGTTTTAGGTAGTCTTGCGAGGAGCAGGCAGTTGGACTTCATGACCCTTATGGGTCCCTTCCAATTTGAGATAGTCTATGATTCTATGATTTCTATTATTCAGCAGACATCCCTGGAAACCACTAGTAATGACTTTTATTAAATCTGCTATTCTGGAAATGTTACAATATTTTTGAAGACTTAACAGTGTTGATAAATACTGCTACTACTACTGCTGCTACAACTACTACTACTAGACTTAAGAATAGGAAAGAAAGTAATCTGGTCAGCTGTACACCCATTAATTTGATCGCCACACTGTCCAGAAGTTAGAAGATATTTTAAGAGGATGAATAATTAAATATATGGAAGTAAATGGGAAATAGGGTAAAATGTGACATGGATTCACCAAAGATAGATCACATTAGCTTCAGCAGACATTTCCTTTTGATGAGTTAATTGATTTTCTAGATAAAGGAGATGCAATAGGTTTAATCTAACTGGACTGCAGTAAATCATTCGACATGTAGCCATATGGGAAATCGTTGGTTAAACTGCAGAAGACATAGATTATATAAGAATTAGATGCAAACAAATGGAACAACATAAGAGGGTAGTGCAAAAGTATTGTTGACTTTAACAGGTTAGGGATAACCTAAAAGTTGAGTCAAGTATTATCACTGAGGTTTTCCCAGAAAGAATGCTTAAGAAATTGATCATATCTTCATTACTGAACTTGGCACAAGTCTGCTGCTAATGCAAAATGTTAGAAGCTATTGTTGGTAAGAGGAGCTTGAAGACTGTTCTAAGAGAAATGCGAAATATTTATTGTACATTTGTACAAAGTGCCAGGTAATGCACTTACAGTTTAACAGGAAGAATTTCTTCCACAAGGTGGGTAACCATCAATTAGAAAACACAGAGGATGTAAACCACCTTGGAGTTCTGGTCAATCACAGGAAAAGTATGAGTTAACAAAATAGTGCCATACAATATAACAGGTATATCTAGGAACGAAAAGAAAATATTGATGCCAGTGTTTGGGGCACAGCTAAGTATTCATCTAGAACATTGTACAGAAGTTTAGTCGCTTGTCTTGAAGAAAGAGGCAGTGAAACTGAAACAGGAGAAGAAAAGAACTGTTGAGTAGACCACAAATATCTATACTCCAGGTGATGTAACCGTCTTTACACACAAGGAGGATTGTGAAATGAAAAGAAATCAAAACCACTGGATATGTGTAAAATAGTGTAAGTTTGATCACGTTATGAAAGTGATGATATGATGTGATGCCTTTGACACCAAAGGACTGTACCCTGTGAAGCAAAAACCCTTCTTCAATCCAGTGTTTTTAGATTAAAAAACAGAATAAATGGCTTCTCCTCCTACTGGTGTAATAAGGTCTTTAAATGACAGAAAGCAAAGTATTTTAACCATGCACACACATACACAAATAGATTTTCTGATACACAAAAATAAATTTATTTCCAATTCTCAAAGGTACTTTGGTTCCAGGAACATGAATGTAATTGCCATCAGCAATGCTCATTCAGTGCTTGTAATATATATTTCAATAGCCTGAGGGATCCCAGTCACATACTACAGTCTTGTTTCCTGCACAACAGAGAAAAGGAAGGTTTATTTCCTTACAACCATCTGCATTAGGGGGAAAAAAAAAAAAAAGGTAATCCATTTCAAATTAGTTAAGTTGCAGATGCAGCCTGGTGCAATGGTTCTCACGCAGTCATTTTTATAAAAAAGAAAAGATGTACATTTCAATCTTCAAGAAAGGCCAAAAGGGCAATTGGGAACAGTCAGCATCACTTTAGACCCTAGGTAAATCATTATCACTTTGGTCCCTAGGTAAATCATTGAGCAAGCACTCTTTTAACACATTTCTGGGAAGATGAAGGAGAAGAAGGTGACTGGGAAAAATAAAAAACGGATTTACTAAGGATAAAAAATGCCTGACCAACCTGAGTTCCTTCTATGATAAAATAAGTGACTGGATTTGTTGATGAAGTGAAAGAAGTGAGTATTACCTGTCTTGACTTTATCTCCCAATATTCTTATTCAAGTTAGGACATTATAGTCAGGATGAGTAGACAACCAGATGGGTAAAAAGCTAGTTGGATGGTTGGGGGACAAGGGCTGATTGGTCTTAGTTTATCTTGTGGCTGGTAACAAGCAGTCTTTCCTGGGTCCAGTCACGTTTAACATCTTTATCAATGACCTGGAGGAGCGATTGCTTATCAAATATGCAGATGACACCAAGTTTGGGGAGAACAGTCAATATACTTGAGAGCCAGGGTGCCATCAAGAGGAACCTGGACACACTGGAGGAACAGCTCAAAAGAAACCTGTTGAAATTCAACAGGGAGAAGTGCAAAGATCAGTGTCTGGGAAAGAATAACCCCTTGCAACCACAGAAGCTGTGGAGCCACTCCACAGAAAAGGCCCCGTGGAGCCAGATTGACAGGGAGCTGCACAAGTCAGCAGTGCGCGCTAGGAGGAACAAGGGCCACCAGCACCCTAGACTGCAAGAGTAGGGACACAGCCAGGAGACTGAGAGAAGTGATTGTCCTCCTCTCCTCAGCAGTTGTTAGCTCAAATCTTCATCTACTTTTGGGCCCTATAATAAAACAAAGACATTGATAAACTGCAGTGAGTTCAGCAGAGGCCACCGAGATCTTCAGGGGCTGGAGCACTTGCTGTAGTGCTGAGGCTGAGGGAGCTGGATTTGTTCGTCCTCAAAAAGAGACAGCTTCAAGGGGAGGACAATGTTTGAACAGTCTGCCTGGGGAGGCTATGCAGTCTCTGCCCTTGGAAGATTTCAAGACCTGACTGGAGAAAGCTCTGAGCAACCTGGTTGGACACAACAGCTGACCCTACTTTGAGCAAAAGGTTGGTCTAGAGGCACCCTGAAATCCAACCTGAATGATCGTGTGATTCTATATAACTGAAAACCTCATCAATTAAACATTTCATACATTTACACCAAGCTAGTTGTGTAATAAGAAGAAATAAATATTGTTAGGAGTCCGACAAAAGATAATGGAGAGTTACACTAAAGAAGCAGCAAACAAAGAAAATCCATGTTCGGACATACTGCTTTGTAGCAGTGCTGGTTCTGGGATTTCTGTCCTGCGTTCCAACATGGTATGACTGATAAACTTGTGAAACAGAAGCTTTAGCACACCCACTGGCTAGCCATAAGTCAAGAGGCCCAATTTCTTGTTGTCCTGCATGTTCAAAATTCAGATATGTGAACCTCATGTAAGACACCATCGATTCAAAACAAGTGTTTTGCACCAAGTCTGAATGGATGTAAATCACTTCTTAGCCTACGGGCAAAAACTGAGTCAGGACCAATGAAACAGGCATATGGCTTTGCTTCTAAACAACAACAGCTTTTTAAAAATAGAATCATAATAAACAAACTTCAGGAACTACTTAATGGAGTAGTGGGTTTCCCCAACCATTTTTCTAACCAACCAGATTGATTTTGTTCCATGTTTTTCATTAAATGTATCACTTCAGACTGTGAGCTCCTTTGCTAATTTCTAGCCTGCAGAGAATTTTAATGACTGAGTCATAAACCTGTCCAAAAATAGTATATTTAATGGAAATTCTAAGGGACCCTTAACTAGAGTAAGTGTTGGGTTATGCTGCAATAATAATAAACAACAATAGTAATATTAATAAAAATAACACGGTTTTATGCTAACCCATAAAAGGCCATTTATATGATCACTGTACAAATATTTAAAATTCCAAAATACTGCATTTTTCACAATTATAGTGATGCTACAGACTTTATAGACACTTCCAAAACCTTTGAATCTCAAAGGCTGCATGCTTTGAACTCTTAAGATGGGTTAAGATACACATTGGCAGGCCTCCGGTCCTGGGACTACTGATTAGTTAAAAGGACTTTTTTTTAACATTTCCACTATGTATATTTTTTAACATATACCCCTTAATGAGGAAGTAAAAGGTGCAAAGTTTCAGGAAGTTCTGAAAAATCCCCAAGTACAAATCAATGGCAGCAACCTATTTAATAAAATATGAACCAAAAAAATAATCAGTTAATATTCATTATCAAAAAGGCAATTTCTTATAAAGCTGTTTCTGCGTGTCCCCAGGCCGTCAAACTTACTCCCTGGCTTCCCACTGTGTGGAAGTTTCAATTAGAATTTCATGTTGAAATGTACGTTAACACCTTCTTATATATATTTTGGTAATGTCTGTTTAACTCGGGCTGTCACAACTTGGAATGGATATTTTTTTCTTTTCCAATAAGCCAGCTGAAAAAAAGGGGAAAGATATTGAATGGTTCATAAATATATAATGTTTCCCATTTGTTATATTCTGCAATCAGAGGCAGCAGCTTTAAACTTGCATATCAGTGCATAATTCCACGAACTTAAAAAATTGATCTGCCAATGTCTCCCCTCTAGCAATCTTTTAATTAAATGAACTTCACTCACCTTACTGCTAAACTCCTTAGGTTGATTTTGTACTGAGATTTAATGTATTTTTCAGTGAAGTTTTTGGTTGCTGTTTTTAAACTGTAAAGGTTGTTTAGTAAACAAGTGTTTAATAATGTATACAAGGTGACTGAACATAGATCAATGCCAATTATTTATTCACAATAAAAAACTTGGAAGTGATAAGGTTCTTTTGTATTCTCGCCAGCCAAAGCCAAGAGTAGGCCCAGGTCTCATCCACAGTAAACAAAACTGAACTTTTAATTTGTAGGAAACAGGGATGATTTATACCAGCTAGAGGTCTGCTTTAAGAATACATTTTTCCCCATATTCTTATATAAGAATGGAATTTGTAGTGATGGCAGTTCTTTGTAACTACACGAGTAAGTTAGTAGATGGTTCAACACAGAAAGCCACGATGACATCAGTAAGAACCTAAAATATTGTGGATCCCTTCCTACTAGTTTGTGGAAAACATATCTGATCAAGTACACTTAACAGCTCAGATTACAAAAGTACAGGCTGAACTACGGCCAAACGGAGCAGCAAGTCTATAGCTCCAGTGGGTCTGGATACACACCCTAATAATTAATAAATCTAGCAGTTGTACAACTTTGGACTTCTTAAATGCTGCAAGGGCACACTCAAATGCAGCAACATTGGGCAAGGATGGCACAGAGAAGGTGTGTGGATCTCTGTTAGACATACTGGGTTGCAGTTGCACCACAGCCCCCGGGCTTCTGGAGCCAATACATGGGGCTACGAGGAGCGAAAGATGAGATACACGCTGCCAGCGTACACACGAGGAGCTCCATTCATTGCCTGCACCCAGGCACTGCTGATCCTGTGACTTCCAGGCTGTCTTCAGTAAACCCAAATCACTGGAGAACCCTTCTGGCTTCGCTGTCTTATGGGGGTAGGGTAGGACGTGTAGGAAAGCCACGAGCGCCTCAGCTTTTCCCCATGTAAACTACAATCTGCTGCCAAGAGCAGAACAGGAATTCCAGCTGACTTTGTGCCTCACCAGTTTCTTACTTTCCTCTTTTTTTTTCCTGTCATCAAACTGGTCTGTATGAAGAACTCCAAGGGTGGAGGAAGACCGAGATACTTTCCTTCTCCACTGAGGTTTTGAGACCCTGCATAAGAAAATCTTCCACTGTTAAAGCTGGAAGACAGCATCAGCAACTGTATTTCTCTCCCTGCTGTATATTACAGTGCTGCCTAAAGTTCCACCAGAATCCAAAGGATATTTATGTTTCTAAGCATCCCACATGCTTGTAAATTGAAGCAGCAAAAGCTAAATGCACCTGCCAGTGGTTTTCAATGCTCATAGAAAATATTGCTCTATTTCCTCTTTCCCACCCCAAAAGCCATTGCTTCTAAACCATTTGCGATACTGCTAAGGAATTATAACTGCAGCACCAGACATTACATGACAGCTGTTTGAACAGAAATACTAATTGCTTTCATATTTAATTAGCTATTGTTTAAATTAAAAATACCAACAAAACAGTCACAGCAGGCTCATTTTAACAGGAGGTTTATTGGTCCAGGCACTAGCTCAAAGAGCAGCAGGCATTGGATTCACGCACCAGCTCTCTTTAGTCCTGAGAAACTGCCAGTGCATTCCTCACTCAACAGCTGCTGGTTCATCCCACTGGCCTGATCTTCTTCCTAATGGTCTTTTCCCTCCTGAAAAGGCAGAAACTGAGAGATGTCATCCAAGGCCGCGGGGAATTATCTCACCTGTCCTTAGACATTGATAATGTAGATGCCTAGAACCCCTTTATTGACAGTGGGGAGTAATAGCCCCGTTTATGCAGCTAAAGAGTGTTGTACTCTGATGCCAGGGAGCATCATGGCCACACTGCTCAGGGCTGCCTGCTTTAGCAGAAACAGTCTGCTTCCACACGTTAGAACACTTGGCCCTAGAACATCGTGATTGTTTGTGCGATTTTTTCCCAGTTCAGAGTGACTGAAATGACACAGTGGCTGTGTCACAGGGAATGGTGTTTTAATATCAGGAGGATAATGGTATGTGCTCTACACCCTTCAAGGTGGTTTGGGGCTGTGACGCCCTATTGGACTTGGGAGCTGGGCCCACCACGAGTGCGTGTTGCCTAAGTGAAGTTGTCTCTGGAGCTTACTATCCTCAGATTGACCTTGGCAGATGTCTTGGCAGACAGTAAGCTCAGATGAAAGGATATTTAACTGGTTTAGATGGAGAAGGGAACGGGTTCTGGGAGCAAAGAGGAAAGCTGAGTTATTTGATCATGTAGATGAACACTTGTAGTGTAGAGACACTTAGAAAATATAACTCATTCCTTCCTAAGGTCCACTACAAGTTTGGGTACAAGAACTTATTTTCTCTATTCACTTTAAAGAGAGTAGGCTAGGTTAGGTGCAAATACTTGTGCCACAGAAAGCCAAAGTTTGGCAAGATGAATGTCAAGCACTGTGCCGTATAAAAGACTGTCTCAGAGGTTGTCACCCTCTGACATGTTCAATCATAGAATCATAGAATCATAGAATGGTTTAGGTTGGAAAGGACCTTGAATATCATCGAGTTCCAATTCCCCTGCCATAGGCAGGGACACCTCCCGCTAGACCAGGTTGCCCAAGGCCACCTCCAGCCTGGCCTTGAACACCTCCAGGGATGGGGCCTCAACAACCTCTCGGGGCAACCTGTTCCAGTGCCTTACCACCCTCAAAGTGAAAAACTTCTTCCTAATGTTCAATCTAAACCTGCCCTCTTCCAGTTTAAAGCCATTCCCCCTTGTCCTGTCACTACATGCCCTAGTAAAAAGTCCTTCCCCAGCTCTCCTGTAGGCCCCCTTTAGGTACTGGAAGGCCGCAATAAGATCTCCCCGGAGCCTTCTCTTCTCCAGGCTGAACAGCCCCAACTCTTTCAGCCTCTTCTCATACGAGAGGTGCTCCAGCCCTTGGATTATCCCTTGGGCCCTCCTCTGGACCTGCTGGATGCAGTACTCCAGGTGGGGATTCAGGAGAGTAGAGTAGAGGGACAGAATCACCTCCTTTGACCTGCTGGTCACACTTCTTTTGATGCAGCCCAGGATGCGGTTGGTCTTCTGGGCTGTGATCGCACATTGCTGGCTCATGTTGAGCTTCTCGTCAATCAGCACACCCAGGTCCTTCTCCTCAGGGCTGCTCTCCAGCCATTCCCTGTCCAGCCTGTATTTGTGCTTGGGATTGCCCTGACCCAATCTTCCCTCCACTCCCTACATCTCAGATGGAAACACTGTGAGCCTCCCTCCAGGTGGCAGGGGAGATGCATAGCTGGTGCAAATGCGGTGTGGGACCCCAGTGACCTGTGTAGTGCACAATGTGGATGTCCCATGGGCAGGCCAATCTAAGACGTCCAGAGTTGTCTCCCTGAATGTGGAGATTCTGGATTATTATGTGTTTGAGATATCACCAAATGGCAATTGCGTCATTTTCAACTGAATGTGCTGCCACACGATGACTCTTTTTCCCATCTTCTTCCTAGTGACATATAAAGAAGTTATCATTAATACATTTCAAACTGCTTTCCCAGCTGCATGATCATTCACTTTGCTGATTCTCAAAGATGCTGGCAAGTATATTGCAGGTACAACTATTTACTTAAATAAATATTTGTGTGAGTTTTCATGTGAGATTCCTTTTCTGCTGATATTCATGAAAAGAAAATTGTCTTACCCAAATATACATGAAAATCAAATATTTAACTGTTGCAAACACTGCCAAGGACAATTTTTTTTAAAATGTGTGCAAATATTCATGACAAATGTTTTGTGATATTCACTCAGCTCTGAATAATTAACAATGCTTAAATTGCAACACATGTAACAAAACCTATTAGTTCTAATAAGTCAGTACAGTGGAATTAATCAGGTTTTCATTTAAGCAAATGTATTACAAACTAAATTGTTTCATAAGCTGTCAAATGCATAGAAGCACAAAAGTTTGCATTTGTTTTAACTACCAAGTACCAGGGTGGTACGTGGTGTTCAGGGTTTGGTTCAGGTTCTGACTGGGAACACAGCTCACACATGGGGGCAGTGGTGCTTAGGAAGGGACTTCGTGGTGGGATCCCTCCCTCCTAACCTCAGCTGTGTGAAAAACAAGGGTGGGAATGAGTCGTCTCAAGCTTCCTGTAATATCGGTGGAGGCTGCAGAAACACTCGCTCTTCCCCAGGACAGGCGCCTATGACAGGTGGAATGAATTGCAGTCTGGAGGTTCCTGTCACTCTCCATTAACTATAAGAGGAGCTTTAGCAGCTCGTTTAGGCTAGACACCTACAAGACAGATAGAATTAGGTGATATGAATCTCTTCCATTACAGATCCCAAACAACAAACTTGGATTAGGTGAAATGAACTCACCTCTAGTTGGCATTTCCAAGAGACTGTGAGGGAATTGCATGACCTGCTGAAAAAAGTTTTCATTACAAATCCCTGACTTGGTTATTATGTGCCATATTTCTTTGCCTGCAAAAATATGACAACACCCTTGCCACGATCATGATCTTAGTATGAAGGTCAAAATAAATAATGATGTATCTATTCAAATCTGACTTTGTGACTGAAAAGTGTACATAAGTACTGGAAAGTTTTTCTTTCAAAAAAAAGTTTCTAACCTCCATGGCTGAAAAACAAAGTTTGAAAATATATCCCCAGTGTCTCTCGATACTCAAAGAAAAAAAAGAAAGGCAACTTGAAAGATATTACAATTTTTCCTATTGTCATGATCTTTAAGACACCCTCATGACTTCTGGGGACCCGACTCATGATGTTTTAGTACTTACAGTTGGAATTATTCAGATAAAAATACTTTTCCCTTCCTCATTGGGGTTTGTGAGGATGCATTTGTTTTCCTAAGGCAAAATATATGTGCATTATATTATTCATTTGAAAAGTATAATAGGCAGAATCAAGGAAATGCTCTGGCACTGATGCATGACTTCATGCTGAATGCATACACTGTAAATCTTCACACAATCCATGAACAGAGTACATAAAGGAAAGCAAATGTGAAACAATTTTCCCTATACTGCATTATCATTATGGTGTGAATGTTTCATTTGGGAACGGAAACATTAATACAAAGTGAACTCTTCTCTATTCAGCCCACAAACACCATGTCAGTTGAAATATACATTAGTTGGCAAGGGAACAAATACTTGATGCTGGAGAAAACCAATGTGGAAAGAAGCTCCTTGCTAGCTGTTGAGGAAAAGTTTGTCCCTCTGAGTCACGCGTTATAGTCCGCAAGATACAGGATGATACGCCAATTTCCAGCTACTGCTGTGGGAAAGGCTCTGACAGAATCTGGTTAGATTTCAGTTCACACTGGAAAATTGTGTGCTACAGGTGTGATCCTAGCAACGCCAGCCCAATTGTGCCTGCTCTACCTAGGCGTGCCACGCATTGAGCATCTGGCATCATTAGCAGCCTCTTGGCACACTAGAAGCATATGCAGCCACATTGTGCTTGTCTCCTCAGTAGACAAAGTGCAGACAAAGCACAGGCTGTAGCTTCTCCCTAACGAGATTCCTAAACAGTCACAATAAGATCCAATGCAACTGTGATTAGGGTGGATTTCAACATGGTTAATTCATTTACTTCTTCATTTTAAACACAATGGTTTCTGGTTTCTGATTTTTAAAATAGCATGCCAGAAGCATTCAGATGCTGTAGCAACGAGGGTCATCTGCATGCCTGGAAAGGTGAGTTGGAGATCTACATTTTTACAAATTTTCTGCTTAATTTTGATGTTACGCTAAACTTTAAAATGCCTTCCAAGTTTGTTTTTTTCAAATTAATTTCAAAATTTGCCATCAGCAAGACTTCAAGTCAGTGTAGTGTTAACTAATTTGTTTTTCATCAAGTTCTTTATTAACAAAGAAATCCCCTTATTATTACACTTCTCTGACTTTTTGATAATCTCCCTTGCAACCAGTCACATAATGCCTGAATACTTCTCACTGAAATATTGTTGAGCCAAAAGAGCTGATGGGCCCTGTAATTAACTTCCAAATAATACCAAAGTAATAGGATGTTGTAAATACTAGGAGTCAGAAATGGATTCGTGCCCTGTTCAGGAGACCCGTGGCACTGAGCACAGCCTTTGAGCCAAGGCTCACCCGCCGCTCCTTCCTGTTCTGCGCTCTTACTAACAGCTGCTACATTTTCAGTGCAATGCAATTTACATGTTACAGTGCTTTTCCTGACTGCACTCCGGGATACTTAACACATTCAAATGACCACAAGCTATTCAGTCCTGATGGGCAAGATGAAGCACAGTGATGGCCCCTCAAACTTACTTCCTTTCCAATTACAAAAATAAATTAGCTGAACCTAACAGCACAAACCTGAGAAATGGATATTGCAAAGAAGAGAGTACCTTCAAGCTGGGCTGAGAGTGATAATAATCTAGCCCATAATTAAGAGTAGAAATATGCTTCGGTATTAAAACAGCCATTGCTTCATTTGCAGTTGATAGGAAGAGAGTGAACTCATTACAACGGCAATGTAAGGCTTTCCATACAAGTGCCATAAAAAGACATGACAAATATAAGTTAATTAGCCACATAACATGCCTTGATGACATGAAATTCCTGTCATAATCAATTTTATGGAGAGATAAGCAAAGTCATAACTCGCTCAAAAGTGGAAAAGTAGCTGCAGGATGAGGAATATAAATCAGGATTTCTGCTTCACCTTGAAGCCATAAGGGTTCATTGCCCCATATACACTCTAGGAAAGTGAAGGTGTCCTCGGTAACTTGGGTATCAAAATTTGGTTTAAGCATTCTTCTGCAGCAGCAGTAGAAGCTCTTCGTGGACTGCGTATGGATATTTTGCCTCCAGAGATGGGGTAGAAACCTGGAAAAGGAGCAAGAACATTTGCTTTGCACCACTTGCTCCAGTCGAGATCACTCTGTATGTGTATGCAGAACTGGAGAGAAAATGCAAGCGGAGTGAAGGACAAGTCGGTCAAGAGCAGTAAACTCACATTGACGGTACCCACCTCTGAGAACATTCTGGACATGAAACGTCTTGTTTCTTCAGGAGTTCTCAACAAATGAACTTCACAGAGGGGGATTTATTTAACTGATAGATATAAGTACAAACAGATTTTTTTACTGTTATAGGGGTTTTTTCTTTAGCTTTTATCACGGCTTCTTTGGAGCAATTAAACCCAGGAAACAGTATTAAATATAAAATGAAAGCCTGAGGCACAGGTTCAAATGCAAACTGGAACTCAGTAATGTTTAAGGTTATTTCCTTTGTCTGCTTTAACATTTTCTGCCTTACCCAGCAGACTATGTTGCTTTTAAAGCTGAGATTTTGAAAATGAAAATGTAAAGTTTCGTCTTTTCATAACATGGATGACATTTTCAAGAGTCCTTCTTCAACAGCTCCTTCTGTATTTTTTAAAGCAAACAAAGCTGCTATAAAAAAGCAAATAATGAAATTCGAGAGAACAGAGAGAGAAAAATAGAAAGACAGAATATTTTGTTTCATTTCTGACCAGTTCTGAACTGCTTGTTCATATTTCCCATACTCCATCAAAATGATGAGCTAGTAATATTTTTTATTAAGAACAGGTTATAGGTGGTTCATAAACTCACTTGCTGATCTCCAGAATAGGTCATGGACATGAGAAAATACTCTGATTCAGACTCAAAATCTTACTTCTCACAAAGGATTGTGACTTGTACTATGATTTCTCAGCAAATTTTCCTATCCGTCAGAAACAATTAAACACAGAGTATTCTACTGTGTATTGTAAGTAGAAGTCATTCTGTTTCTTGCTAGATTTCCCTATTTACCTGCTTCCTAAACTATCTACCTAATTAAAAGTAGCTCCCTATCAGATCAAGCTTTCAGTAGAGAATGGTCATTTTTACAAAGAAATGTTAAATGGAAATACTTCCCTTAATTTCAGTAAGGAATCAGCAAACTTTTTTGATCAATTAACCTAGTGAGATTATTAAAACCCTGTAAACACCTTTAATACACTACTAGAAAAAAAAAAAAAAAGAAAAAAACCATGTTAAATGAGCCTGAAGCTTTTAGGTACTATCTAGGCTGATATTATCTATAAAATAGGTTATATAATAGGTTAATAACATGACTGCTAATCACTGCTTGGGTTAATGCAAGTCACAAAAGGCAATGAATTTGCAGACCATAAAATAAACGTTTGCAAAGCCTGATCTCTGCCTGGATCTAGAGCATGTAAATAATCCCTTATCCTCATAATCATTGGAGTTCACCAAAGGGTACCAAGGGAAATGAAATGGGAATGGGAATGAAACTAATCTGCGGATGTGACTCTGATTTGAGAATAGGGAGCTGAAGCAGAACCGTAAAGTATCGTAGTTCTGAGCAGAGCTCTGGAGGTGCACCAAGCATAGTTAGGCATCCCCTCCAAAAAATTAACAGCATAACCGCCGCCTTAGCATGAAATTACCCTGTGCGTTTTCCTAGGGTAAACAGCAGTTTGCGGAACCTGCATAACTTCCATTCATCTCATTACCGTTGACTTCTTCAAGCTTCTGTTTCCTCTGTTTCAAATTCATTGCTTCTAACTTTTTATATTTCCAACTTCCCCATTTCCCACACTTCTTGACTGTTTCGTGTTTTATTTTGCTCAAAGCTCAAAAAGAGAGCTCAGAAAACTTTCAGTAGAACACCTCCAAGAGGATGCTGGTCTCTCAGTAGCTGCCTATTATCTCTCAACCCCGCGTGACACAGACAACGAATGCAGAGCTCTCGAGCTCGGAAACATCAGGCACGGTATTGAATCACTGTAACATCAGTTCATTTTGCAGTGACAAGGATCCTTAAGATAAGGGTTTAAAACTTCCTTAAAGCCAAACAATATAGGTACCTGTTTCAATGAAATTGAAGCTTATTTCTAAGTCTTTTATAATCCTTCTCATTTCTCATGATCTCCTCTTCCTTCATCTTTCAATCTCTTTCACCAACCTTGCATATAGGAACACAATAAAAATGCTCTGATGTCCTTGTTGGTAAATAAAAAGCTTGGTGAAAGCAGGGTGCATGTGTGTGTCATTTACTCCTAGTATTAAGCTATTAGAGCATGCTGGGAAAAAAGTAATTATGAAATTATTGATCTGCTATCAGCTATATGGTCCGGTTTTTAAGGTGTGTAATAATACCCCTAGGTATGAGTTCTAATATAAGGTAGATTATTTTAATTTAGCAGCAAAGCTTAATGGAAAAAACTATCAAGAACTATTAAAAGATAAAGATTTTCTGAAAAGCTTTTCTTGCTTTTTTTATTTAGACTGTAATACCTTTATTCATGTGTTTATGGTGTGAAGTTAGTACATAGGATGAAATATTATAGTAGGCGGAAGTCTATCACAGCCAGACTTTATCTAACTTCAGTTTATTGATTAACGTACAACTTCTCTGGTTTGTTTTGTTTGACTGTAAAGGCCGTTTATACCAGTATTACTCATGTAGAGGAGTGTCTTACCATGCAGAATGACGGAAAGCGCTCACTATATTTAAAGGCTTTTGCAGTCACTCATGCACTTGAAGGTTTAGTTACCTAAAAAGAAAAGTTTAATGCCATTTTAGCTGTCCGATGGTGTCTTGTCTTCTACTTCTTCAGAAGAATCAAACCTCTTTTAGGTCCTTTACGACACCTGTCACATCCCTGGAAATCTCTTGGACACCCCACAACAAAACCAGCCTGACACTGACTGTCTATGTTGGTTACTGAGTCACAGCACAGGTTTCTAAGCTCCTGGTGCAGTCAGTGGAGATCTAAAGAACACTGAGTAAAACCTAAAGAATTACTCTTGACCAGCTACTAGTACCCAGTACTATTGCTCACACATAGGTATCTGGTGTCAACTGAGAAGCTTTCAGGTGTCCTTCCTGGCCAAGGATGGTGTCTTGCACAGGCCCTCTGTCATCTCTGCCCACCCCATTAGGATGTCTCAGACTCTATAGGCAGCTTGGTTGGCACCAGGTGTGTGTGTGTTTGGCTGAAGCGAGTCCTCAGTGCCCACTGTACAGTGAGATGAATCACTGCCTGATGGACTCGAGGGTGTCTGAGTCACTGTTAGCTCACACCAGGGCTATTCCCAGCAGGAAGAACAAATGCAGCCATGCTGATCTGGTGGAAGAAGATACGTGGACACTGATCACTCCTGACAGTTGACCTCAAGGCCAGGAAACAGTCCCAGGCACTTCTGTGTTACTTAGTATAGGCATGGTCTTACTGGGTAGGCTGTTATTTTCAGTCTTCTTGCTTTTTAGTGCCTCTGTTGCATAAACTAGGTTTAGATAAGTTCACACTCATGCAGTTTTATTAGGAGGCTCCGTACCTTATGTCATTCATCAGCTCTAAGGCTGAAATTTACTTCTAGAGAATATAAAAAATCAAAAGAGGAGAGAAAGAGAGAGAGAGAGAGAGAGAGGAGGAGAAGCAATGGGTGTTCCCAGATGAGCACCCTCCCCTGGGATCCCATACAGTGCTGTGGGTGTCCCCATAATATTTTGCCACAGTAACAGCATAGTTTTCATGAGGACCCACTCAAGCCCCAATTCAGAATGGTGTACCTCTTTATTTTAGAAATACTCCTCAGTGCCAATTTAAGAACCTTTATGGCTTTTGTAGGAAAGTCATGCTGTAGCAATACCCTATCACTAAAATGACTTAGAAGGAGAGATCTAAAGTGTGTGCCATGGTTTACATAAATCGAAGTACATTAGGGGTCTGGGCAAGTTTTTGCTCTCACTTACTCCATTGTAAACTTGAAGTATGTAAATCAGTACCAATTGAATTACTCTTGATTTGTCTTACTGTAAATGCACCAGTGTAGTCCATGAGTCAGCTTTTTAATTGGAAATCCTAGGGAGACTGAAGCTGGACTGGCATTTTTCACATTAATTATGTTTTGTCAAGGAGACTTGAAACTGAGAAATACTCCATAATTTGGATTAAAATACAAATAACATTAAAATGATATCATTTATTAATCTATAATCTTCATTGCTGTAAGTGCTTCTGAGTCTCCAGCAGTGAACTCTAGAGCATAAATGAAAGATTGTTCCAGAGGCTACAGAATTGACAGATCATAAAAAAACATTAATAACATAAAAATAATTAATAGTATTGAAAATAGGGTAAAGTAGGCAAGTTTTTCTTAATTCTGATTTGGAAATAGTGTGACACAAAAGTCAGCATGAACCTTTCCATTGATTTGACTGTTCTGTCTAGTCCCATACACAGCATCACACAGACTCTGTACCAGCACTGAAATCTGTACTGCTGGGATTCTGTGTCTGCGGAAGAATAACAACCAGGTCGTTCTTAGCATAGGAGAGACTTTAAATGAAGAAATATAGTACATTATTCTACACCTGCATACCACTTTCATGCAAGCTGTAGGATTTATGGTTCCTCCCGCTTTTGAATTGCCTCTGCCTCTGCAGCCCTGTAGTCTCTGGCACGTCTCTCACATGGCTTTTTTCCTTTTTGCAGGAGACTGACACAAAGTAGAAGACACAGTGGCTTGTGAATGACATGACAGAGTCTAATACAACATGGCTGATGTCTTGGAATTGCCCCGAGACTAACCTTGGCTTCTCTGTGGAAAAAAAAGATGATCTCTTCAGGAAGAAGATCGCGTCTCTAATAATGCTCAGTCCATAAAAATAAATGGTAAAAAAAAATATATCTGAAGCAGATGTAGGCATAAAACCACCATTATACACAGATGGGAATAAGAAACCATCTTTAAAACCCTCAATCCTGCAGCTGGTCAAACTTAACACCGGAAAATCATTCAAAGGGGAATTTGGATTCTCTTTGGCTTCTGCAGAAAAACCAAACCTATATGATAATCCCTATCTCTGTCAATAAGGAAAATGTTAAATGATATTAACAAAGCATCTGCCTTTTTCCTTTCTCACTACTCTTGCAATCTACTTTCCCGCTGCAAAAAACTGTGGATTGGCTTTCTTTAGGAATTGACTAATAGAAAAAAAGCTCTTGCTAGAAAGAGAAACGCAGATCTAGAATGTCAGCAACATATTTTTGTGAAAGGCCCTGTGACAAAAATAGGAAAAGATTAAATGGCTGGAGGGCAGGTCAATATGGTAAAGAAAAAAAGGTCCCAATGACATATGAAGATGGACATGTATACATGATTGATAGAAAGACTACAGTTAGAGCAAAACAGTATTTGTTAAAAAAGTCAAAGCACAGTTATAAAAAAAAATGGATGTTAGGCAAACAGAAGTAATATTTCAGTTGGTTAAATATGATCCTCCCACCCCTTTCAGAACCAAATGCTGTACAAATTTGATGGACTTGATGACATTTCAGGCAGAGTGAAGATGGCCGCTGTGTAATGTCCACTACACCTCTGGCCATTAGAGCTCTAAGAAGAGCAAAAACAGCCATAAAACTGATGGGCAGAAAGACATTGTTGGGTCTGGCCAAATAATACCTGTCCTCTGAGGAGATACAATTAATATTAAAGATTAATATTTGGCTGAGATTGCATTTTCCCTTATTTCAGATCTGTAGACTTCTATGACCCAGCTGGTAACCCAAACCCAGCCCCAAACACAAGCTGTTTTCCTGACATTCCCACTCTAAGCAGGCTGAGAAGATTTTGGGTTGTCTTTGTTTTTTTCAGTAAGATTTTCACATTATATTTGGGAATCCTAAGGAGTGCAGGTTCACCGCTGATTTTGGATTATCTAATGTGAAATGAACACAATCATTTCACCCAAAGAAGGCTTGCTCACAACTGGTTAGGCGATAAATTTGATACAAAGAGCTGGGCAATTAAGAGAAATAAGAAGAGGTCAAACTAAAGGAGATGGGATTAAAAAAAAAAAAGACAGCAGAGTAAAACTATGTAGAAAACACTATTTTTTTTAATTAGAAATTTTGAAAAAGCAAATGAAAATTTGAATGAAAATCCAAGATCTTCAAAAATGCAATTGTCTGAAAAGTATTCTGTATCAATCATTTAAATGTTTAATTTTGTGGACTTTTTCTTCTCTGTGTCTGGGGGAAGTTTTCTTACTAGCTTTAGCAAACGTTTCAAAAGGTAATTGACAAAAGACATTTGTGTATGAAAAAGTCATAATTTTCTCAAATTAAAAGTGCTGACAATGTCCTAAACTTTTATAGCTTGTAGTATACATTGTGCCCATCTTCAAGGAGATAGTTGCTGTCTAAATTCTGTAATGTTTCTCCCATTTTCTCACCACCTCCTGACACATAGCACATTGCCTATTGATGTGATCCAGTGAGACAGATTTATGCCTTCCCTTAATGTCAGGCCCTTTATTTAGCCACCTACTCCAGGTTCTTCTTCTGCCGAAAGCCACTCTGCCTATATTTAAGTTGCTCCTAAGTAATGTCACATGAATCAACAAAAATTTTGACCTGACAAAGATTTCCATTTTCAGACTCGGCTATATTTTCCTCAGTCCAGTTGAAAAAAATATGGAAAGCAAGAACCAGCTGTTCTTGCCAATGCTCATTGTCAGAGGAATCAAGAAAATAAAGCAAAAGCACAGTATCATTGCCCTGAGCTAGTAAAGCTTTGATAATGAGATAGCTGCTGATACATGGTTAGTAGTGGCTGGATATATTTAAAAAAAAAAGAAAGCCAAATCAACAAAAGTTCTCTGGGTAAGCTAGTCAAAATAAAGTTACCTAAATTCCCCACACCTTTCTGCTTTAAATGTTTTTTGTCATGTGAGGGATAAATCACCTAAATATGTTAGAGTACTTGTTAGTTGGAGGGCATCCTTGTTAACAAGCAAATTGCATATGATCCGAGTCTTTGTAGTTAAAGTCAGCATGCTCTCTTCATTCTCAGAGGGGAAATGAAGTAGGACAGAGAAGTCCTGATGTGCCTGAAATAGAAACAAGAAAGTGGATAAACTAAAAGGATTACTCATTTATTGCAGCATGTCTTGAGGTCACTAGCTTTAGGACTGATGTCACTACTAACTTATGCAAATACACTTCTTTCTGTTAACTTATCTTCTCTTTATAGATTTGATAATCTGATGCTTTGGGGCTAAAACTGGCAAGTGATCCATGATCCTACCATGTCTGTATCTATACTGGATAAGTGGGACTACCTAGATGGACCCTAGAAAAGAGATGGGTTTTATTGTGGAACAGTTTACCCCAGTTTGAAATCAAGAAAATCTGAGAGAAAAAAGAAAAAAAAAGAGTTTTGCTGACATTTAAATAGTTACACCAATACCTCTTAATTTGCATAGGTTAGTTTTAAAAGAATAGAGAGCTGCAGGGGGCAAGTTCAGCGTGTTGGAAAGTGCCCAACACAGTGAAATCTCAGCTTGGAGTCCATAGGCATTGTCTCTTAAAAATAATAAAAACTAAAATAAATTACAGGTCTTTGTATTTGTCCCGGGACATGTAACCTTTGTTCCATTACCTATGGTAAAGATAATGGCTATTGATTACCTCTGCAGTATGTTTGCAAAGAGGCAACTTTATGACTGCATTGGAAATCAAGTTAGAACAGACAAGAAAAAACCTTCATGTCTTTGAGTAGTGTGTGATCTTTGAGTTAAATGAATCCCCAAAGAGAAGTATTAATCTGCGAAGCGCACTTTAGGTTAGTGCTTGGGTGGTGGCTCCTGAATTCTCTGCACTGAAAAAGCTGAAGGTCTCATGGCTTTAAAACCACGTAAATAGCACGAATATATCTCAGATGGTAGGAACTCATTTGCTCTCAGCTGCAGCCAGCACTATCCAGCCAGAGGTAATATGCTATGCTTAATTAATTACAGGGATACTGTTAACATAAAAATCATACTTCATTCTGAAAATGTTTTAACCACTGTTAGTAATACCTTTTACTGCCAGGCATTGGAAGAGATTAGGAATTCTGCCTTTCTTTCTCTCATCCATATACTTGGCAAGGACACTTTGTACCAAGGCTGATCAGATATTTCTGTTGCAACTTTGTTTTTACAGATTTTTTTTTTTTTGTTAAAAAAGCAAAGTTTGATTTAAATTTTGTGACAAATCTCTTCAAGAACAGTGGGTGTTCTTAGGAAATAAATGTCTTTTTGCATGTTATGTGAAGTTCCTCTGGAAAATAAAAAATGTGCAAAATTTTCAACTTGCTCTTTATGGCATAGAGACAATTCTGTGGGCACCTTTTGTGTAGTCACTCATACTGTCACTATCATCCTCCAGTGACTTTGTCTTTCACACAGCAATAGAGAAAAAGAAATACAGTTTAAAGAATGTGAATGCAAAAATATAACACTGGCAGGATGTCTCAAGGTAAATGCATTGGCAGAAACTGCATTTAACTTCCTTTAAATTGACTAGATTTCAAGTTGAAAGTTTCCCATTAGTGCTTGAAATTAATGTGTCATTCAGTTTTCAAATGACAAAATACCATATAGCTAAGAAAAAAAAAGGTGCAAGAAGGAAGCAGTATAAAAAGAAAGAAGAATAAAAGCCACCACTCCACAACGACTTCTGAGACAGTGAATCAGGCTGCCAACTGTCAGGCTGTATAACCTCTGGTTCCCGAGATTCAAGAAGAGAGATGGTGCTTCAGTTCGACATTTATGTCAAGAACAAACGAAGCCAAGTCTGAAGCTCCCCACGCTATTGTGAATTTGTGTTGGAAATACATCTCTTGTTAGGGTGTTCCTGGAGGTCATTGCATCTGAATTAACATGTAGGGAAATTAGTTTTTCAGTGAAGAGCAGAACTTGTGTGAAAACAGATGCTGTAATCAATATTGTGTTCTGGTAAGGACAGTCCAGTCAAAACCTTTATGCCTTAAGTATGCAAAAGTGAAGCATACACGGTACTTTCCTCTTCTTTTCTTGTTTATTGAGAGATTAGCTTAGAGAAATGACCTAGAACTATGATTTCAGGCAGTAAGTTTTAAATACCATTGTATACTAGTTGAAAACTATATTCTCACCTTCTATTTTTATTTTTTTTTAACTTAACTCTATTGATTCTGGCAACAAACATAAAAAAACCTATGCAAAATCATCTTCAAGAAAGTATTTAAAAGCTAAAGAAGGGAAAGAACACACACACACACACAGAAACATCTCATAAAATACTAGAATTGGACAACTGGCTCAAGTTACTAATAAAAATATCAATACAGTCTGGTACATACCAGAATATCTTTTTTTTCTGGTACAGAGATAAAAAATGTTATGCACTCTCAGTATATATTTTCTTGAGCAAAAGTAGGGAGGTAATATGAGAACTGTAAGTCAAGAGTCCAATTCTCTGCTCACTTTTTTCATTTAAATCAGAAACATCTTCCCTTAAATCAGTGAAATTTCACCATTTGAAACCAGGGAGAGAAACAACAAATAACCCCAAAAAGTATATCATGCAGAAGACTAAATGCTGTCCTCTCTAATACTACAGGCGTTTTGAGTACAGCCCTGTAGTCAGGATGCGACCCACAGGAGTTTGCCAAACTAGTGATAGCAGCAACACATTTGAAAATAAAATAATAGCTTCATGTGTTTCCTCCTGTCCAATTTTCTTCCTTTGTAAATCTTTTAATCCAACTAGAATGATTTCTGTGAATAATCCCTCTTCTAAAATGTTTGCATTTTGAAACATTACCTAAACAGTGTTGGCATCCAACAAAAGTCCCCTGGTGAGGGCTTATACGATAAGGAACTGCCAACTATTAACTCATCAAGACCCCTCCCCTATTTTTGACCAAAGCTTGTCCACTCTCATTATTGGAAAATTAAATAGCAATAAAAATAGCAACACATAACACTACCTAAATTGTTCTCATCTTATTCTCAACTTTTAAATCACAAAACATTCCTCAAAGAAAGCTTCATATCCTTGTCTCCAAACAAGGGAAGGAAACCAAGGTCAGGAGGCAAGCTGATATGCCCGGTATTGCTCAAAGCAGCAGCCAAGGACCTTATGAGCCCCTTGAGAAAAACATGAGTGCCACAGCTTTCATTTATGGCCAGAATTCATATCCATATCTTGCAAACCCAGACCAATGTCTCATCCAGGGCAATAAAAAGCCATTAGTAGTGAAGAAATGAGAAACTACCAACCTCTCTTTATGGGTTCTTCTATGGTGTGAAAACTGATCATACCACAGGAATATGGAAAAGCACAATAGAAATGACAATAAAAGACCGATTTATGAGCAGAGGTGTGTTTTGATAGATTAAAAGAGACATAAACAAGAGAATTTATAGTCATAGAATGGTTTGGGTTGGAAGGGACCTTAAAGATAACCTAGTTCCAAACCCCCTGCCACGGGCAAGAACACCTCCCAGTAGACCAGGGTGCTCAAAGTCCAAGTGAGCCTGGCCTTGAACTCTTCAAAGGATGGGGAATCCACAACTTCTTTGTGCAATTTATTCCAGTACCTCACCACCCTCATCATACATGTTTCTTCCTAATATCTCATCTAAATTTACCCTTTTTCAGTTTAAAACTGTTACCCCTTGTCATATCGCTACACTCCCTGATAAAGAGTCCCTCCCCATCTTTCCTGTAGGCCTCCTTTAAGTACTGGAAAGCTGCTATAATGTCTCCCTTATAGCACATGGAGCCATTGGAATGGGTCCAGAGGAGGGCTACAATGATGACCAGAGGGCTGGAGCACCTCCCCTATGAAGACAGGCTGAGAGTTGGGGTTGTTCAGCCTGGAGAAGAGAAGGCTCCAAGGACACCTTATAGCAGCTTTCCAGTACCTGAAGGGTGCCTACAGGAAAGATGGAGAGGGACTTTTTACAAGGGCATGTAGTGATTGGATGAGGGGGAATGGCTTCGAACTGGAAGGGGGTAGATTTCAATTAGATATTAGGAAGAAATTTTTCACTTTGAGGGTGGTGAGGCACTGGAAGAGGTTGCCCAGAGAAGTTGTGGAAGGTCCATCCCTGGAAGTGTTCAAGGCCAGGCTGGATGGAGCTTTGAGCAACCTGGTCTAGTGGGAGGTGTCCCTGCCTATGGCAGGGGGGTTGGAACTGGATGATCTTTAAGGTCCCTTCCAACCTAAACCATTCTATGATTCTACGATCTAAGAGGAGACTGTGAGGAATAAGCATAACGGACTTGGTCACTTTTTCTCTGTGCCATCTTCTGCAATTTTTAGTCTCCTTGAGCCCCAGCTCACCTGTCTATAAAGTAGGAATAAATAATATAACATTTTCAATAGCCAAGCATTTTTTGAATTTTCATGTATTCATTATTAGAATGTTCTTGCCACTCTTTAGAAAAAGGTGGTCACATATACGTAAAGTGATACAAAAGAATCTAAAGAATTCTTCTATTTTAACATTCTTCTCAAGTATAGGAGTTTCTGTACAGGAGTGAAAGAGCCAATCACTGGAACTTGGTCTCATGTAATATCAGTCAATCTATTTATTGCATTTTATTTATTTATCTTTTGCGCTCATTCTAAAAACTTAACATGTTTCTAAAAACATGTTTGCAAATATGATAAGAAACTGAAAAAACTTGAACTATGGTTGATGAGCATATAGTACAATATATGGCGCAATTTCCAGTGTGTTTCTTTATTAATTCACAAAACTCCAGTTTCTGCAAGTGGTTTTCCAACCACGATGACCCAAATTAATGAAATCTCATTTGTGTTATTTCTAATTGACAGGAACGGTTGCCTTGTGCTGTTACTTGTACAATTGATCTGACAGCCAACAGGGAAAAAAATCCCACCATCTTCTCCTTCTGACCACACAGCTTAACATATTTGTGTTTGGTTTTATCTCTAATTTTAATCTTCTAATTTTAAACACTAGCTTCAGCAATTTGTTGGACTTCTGATATTATTCAGGAGAGAGGTTTAGTCTCTGTAATGACCCTCATATCTATCAACAGCCTGAAGGGTAGAGAGAAAAGTAAAGTGCCTTTTAAAGCACTATCTTTGCTAAGAGCAATATTTGTTTCGGATGAGATGTGTCATGTATCCTGTGTGCAGCACTGCCTGTCTGATATGTCTTGTCACATTACTTCTTCTATCATGTGTCACATTATGTAAGGTCATGTTACTTTTGCCAACAATAAGGCACAAAGAACTAGAACAGCAGTGAACTGCTTGCAAGAAACTCTTTCTTTACACTTCCTGCTGTTTCTTGCAAGGAAGAGCAAATCAAGAGCTGCAGCACTAAACTACTAAGCCACCTGAAGAAAAGGAAGTAAAACTGCTCTAAGGACTACAGTCAACAAACTTTTTGAAAACTGATTGAGAGTCCACTACTGCATTCCTTACACAGCCTAACCTTCCGTTAGAAGCAAATGAAACTCTACACAAACTAAAGGAAGATACGGAGCCTTTTCCAAAGAGTTTACAGTTTGTAGCTCTTATTCCCGCCTATATTCAGGGCATCAAGCACCACATCCCGGATTAACACACTCTAGGCAGATTACGCATTTCCTTTGCCTTTTACTTGAACTGCCATTGCTCAGGACTAAATGCATTGAAATCTATACTGGTGTAAGTGAGAAGAGAATGAAGCATGTGTCTCTCCTTCCTACTTGCATTTCAGCTACACAACTACTTTTCCAGAAGTACAAATAATAACAGTACCAAACCCGTTAAGTAGTATGCAAAGCAGAAAGAAAAATTCCTGCATCAAGCTCTTAAAAGGGAACAGTTATTGTGGATCAGTGTCATGTAGATGTACAAAAAGTCTGTTCCTACATTCATGATCCACCCAACCATCATGCAGCACTACCAAACAATTTTGTTATTTGAGTTATATTAATTTCCAGCAGGACATTTGGTACCTTTCATGTGTAATTACCTGGGATTCTGCCACAGTATCCTCAGTACGAAACTTCCAGAATCTCCTTTGTGATCTGTGACTGAAAATACTATAATTGGTAATTGCTGGAGCTTTACTGGTTTTGTGTACAAAGAAGAATGTTAACTGAATTACCATTATCTCAGTTGTTCAGTCTGAGAATATTCCCAAGTTACGGTTGGCTAACCACTAGTCCTTTTGTAGATAATTGCATCTGGGGAGAAATAACCCCAGGCACCAGTACACAGGAAGCCAACTGGCTGTAAAGCAGTTCTGTAGAGAAGGAGATTGAAGTCCTGGTAGATAACAAGTTGACCATGAGCCAACAGTGCATCCTCTCAACCGAAAAAGGGGCCAACAGCTTCCTGGGCTGCATTAGAAGGATTGTTGCCAGCAGGTCGAGGGAGGTGATCCTTCTGCTTTATTCAGCACTGGAGAGGCCACTTCTGGAGTGCTGTGTCCAGTTCTGAGCTCCTCAGTACAAGAAAGATCCAGACATAAGGTGTAAGTCCAGCACAGGGGCACAAAGATGATTGAGATTGGGGCATCTTTTATATGGTGAGAGGCTGAGGGAGCTGGGACTGTTCAGCTTGTAGAAGAGAAGGCTGAGGAGGGATCTTATCAATTAAGTGTAAATACCGGGGGGGGGGGGGGGGGGATGGTGAGGGNGGGGAATATGAAGTAGAGGGAGCCAGACCCTTCTCTGTAGTACCTACTGACAGGACAAGAGACAATGGGCACAAATTAAGAACTAGAAAATTCCACCTGAACACACGAAAGCACATTTTTGTTTACTGTGAGGGTGATCAAGCACGAGAGCAGGTTGCCCAGAGAGGTTGTGGAGTATCTTTCCTTGGAGACATCCTTGGAGTTGGGAAAACCTGACTGGACACAGTGCTGAGCAACCTGTCATGTTAACCCTGCTTGAGCAGGAGGGGGTGTGGAGTATAAGATCTCAAAAGGTCCTTTCCAACCTTCCATTCTGTGACCTTTATGTGGTGGCCAGTCATTTTTCTTATGTATCACACTCTTTCCATGTTATACCAAATCACACTAGTAGTTTTCTACTGAGATTGTTTCCTCAATGATTTTTAATGAGAAGAAAGAAAGAGGATGGAGGAAGCAACAGCATTTAAATCATTCCTAAATAAGCATTGAATACATACAGGCTGACCTTCTGCCTGGAAGTTCAGCAGAGCTTCCAGACCTTGTACTGGCATCTGCCAGTAATTTAACACATAGACAAGTTGCAGCTAAGGTTTTTCAGACCTGACAGCCATATAATGAGAAGAGCGTATGTAATGTGCCCTCAGTAGATCACATCACCTTTAGCTGCACCGGCACAGTCAGAACTGTGAATGGCTACTGGGGCAGCAAAAACCAGCTGTTGATCTCTAGCACAGGACAGCGACTGACAAATGAGATGTGATATCTTAGATTTCACACTGGCCAGCCGAGGATGAATAAAACTAAAGCTGAAATATTGATTTATAGTTCATATAGACCACTAAAAAACTAAATCATGAAAGCATGTTTCCTTGTTATCCTAATGAGAAGGGGGGTTGTAGAAAGTGTAACTAAATCTGCTGAACTGCCTTTCTTCAGCAAAGACTGACAGACTTTGTGGGGTACGAATATATTATTCAGAGAAGGGTATTGTGTGTGATTCCATCAAGGCTTTTTAAGGAAAGTATGTTGATAGATGCCTATATTTGAATTCAATTACAATGTACCTTACTGCACGGGCGGAGGGGAAGGAGCCCACCAAACGTTCCCCTAGGAATGTGGTGGCTGACAGGTGTTGAACCTCCTCTTTTTGGTGGGGCTTTTCCCTGTATTGGATTGTGCCTTCTGACTATCGGGTGAAGACTGAAAAAAGGAAAGATAAAACCTAAATACTGTATTTGTACAGAAAAGTGAAGAATGGGAGGTGACACTTTTGTGCTGAGAAGGAAGGAAAGAGCATGAGTGGTGCTGTACCTTGTTTGGCAGGACATTCACCTCCAAACATGAGGAAACCCTATTTCTTTTCCAGGATGTTTACAGTTTTTAACCAATGACTATTTTATGCAACACACAGAAAAAATTCTGGAAAACAAAGGTCAGCACTCAGTTTTTCTCTCTCATATGATCAATGTAACATTGAGCCTAAAAATCTAGTTGTCCATATGCTATTCCTCTGCTCATATTCCCTGTATGTTGATTTCATTTTTTGCCCTATTTAGAATACAAGCCTTTCCGGAAGTAGACTGTCTTCCAGCAGAACATAACTCTGTCAGAATGGGCTCGTTAGGCTGTGTGAAATGCAATAAAACATAATAACTAATAACAACAATGGCTAGCAGAATTGCCATATTATAGACCTGAAGGAAGCAAAGCAGATTGTCTTGAATACGAGAAGTTTCTTTCCACAACCGAAAATCTTCAGATCTGTTGCTGTCTAATTTTAGTTTGAAATTTGAAGATCATTAAAAGCAAAATAAAATATTTGTGAATGTATAAAACCACATTTTCTTAAACAGATATTCCAAATACATACAAATACATCATCAGTCTTCTAAAGTGAATAAAAAAATAGGATTCTTTTGAACTGAAAACACAGTAGAGTAGCATGCTGACTATAACTCCCTTCACGCTAAAAAAAACCTTGGAAAAATAATCATTTAAATTCAGTATTGAAAATGATGTTTTATCATCATACACCAACTGGATTTAAATTAAATATTGCTTTAATGACATTATTATGGGAAAAATTAAAAAGTAGCTCAACACTTGCCACTGGTTATTTTCTTAATAAAACTGTTGTAGAAAGCTTTAATCTTTTTTAAATACCACGTATTATAAATCAAAAATTTCCAATTTAAACCAGCCAAACTATATACATAGACTGTATAAACCAAGGAGCTGTCTGACAGTTTTCTGGTTAGATTCGTATCTTTGCAAATATTTAAGAAAATAAGAATAAATTGAAGCTCCTACTTTTTTTCACCGAAGGGATTCTTTGTGCAAGTATGCACACATACACACATACGTATATATTTATATACGTATGTATATGTATGGGATGAGTACTAATGCCATCAAGACAGCTAAAAGTGCATTATGTCTTTCTTGCCCATGCAGCTCCATTGGAATTAAGAAGCTAATCCTGGAAAAATCCATTGACTCTACGGGGAGCAGGCTTGTGCTCTTGCTTGCTTACATTAAATACCTAAAGTTGCAATGGTTTTTGTATTGGCACTATGCTCATTCTTTTTTCATTGGTGTTGCTGGGTTAATTCTGCAGTCAAAGATGTGCAGCTTAAAAATCATGAACATTTCATATACTTTTCTAAAACAAAAAAATCATCTTCCATGTTTCCTTGCAATAAATAGGGTCTTAGTTTATCTTTACTTGCAGTGCAACAAAATAGAAGTAAGTTTTCTGAAATGTCTGAATTTACTCTGGATTTTAAGTAAAAGAAAGAGTATTAAAAGAAGAAGAAAATATTTGTGAATGCTTAACATACAAACCATACATTTTCTTAACCAGATAATCCAAATGCATCACTTAAAAAAATCAGTCCTTTAAAGTGAGAAAAAAAAATTTTTTTTAAGAATCTCCTCAAGCTCTTGCTCGGGTCAGTAGCAATATTCCACCCTGTGAAGTCACTCAGCCCATTCTTCTGCTGGCAGTAACTCATACAGAACAGAATCCTAGTGGTGAGGAGGGTGCGTGGTAAGCTTGCTACCCTGGACTTCAGGAGAGCGGACTTTAGCCTCTTAAGGGATCTGCTTACTGGAGTACAGTGGGATAAGGACCTGGAAAGAAGAGGGGCCCAAGAAAGCTGGTTAATATCCAAGGACCACCTCCTCCAAGCTCAGGAGAGATGTATACCAACAAAGAGGAAGTCAGGCAAAAACACCAGGAGGCCTGTGTGGACAGGCCTTTCTTCTCAAACAGAAAAAGGAAGCCTACAGAGGTGGAAACAAGGACAGGTAGCCTGGGAGGTATTGTCTGAGCAGCTGGGGATCAGCTTAGGAAAGCAAAAGCACAGATAGAGGTAAATCTTAGATCATAGAATCATAGAATGGTTTAGGTTGGAAGGGATCTTGAAGGTTGTTGAGGCCCCATCCCTGGAGGTGTTCAAGGCCAGGCTGGACGCGGCCTTGGGCAACCTGGTCTAGTGGGAGGTGTCCCTGCCTATGGCAGGGGGGTTGGAACTCGATGATCTTCAAGGTCCTTTCCAACCTAAACCATTCTATGNAAGTCCAACAATTAACCTAGTACTGCCAAGTCCACTACTAAACCGTGTCCCCCAGCAGTAAATCTACACATATTTTAAATATCTCAAGGGATAGTGATTCCACCACTTTTCTGGGCAGCCTGTTCCAATGTGTGATAGTCCTTTTGGTGAACAAATTTTTCCTAATATCCATCCTAAACCTCACCTGGTGTAACTTGAGGCCATTTCCTCTTGTCCTATTGCTTGTTGCTTGGGAAAAGAGACTGACACCCACCTCACTACAACCTCCTTTCAGGTAGTTGTAGAGAGCAGCAAGATCTTCCCTCAGCCTCCTTTTCTCCAGGCTAAACAACCCCAGTTCCCTCAGCCGCTCCTCATAAGACTTGTGCTCCAGACCCCTCACCAGCTTCATTGCCCTTCTCTGGACATGCTCCAGCACCTCAATGTCTTTCTTGCAGTGAGGGGCCCAAAACTGAACTCAGTATTTGAGGTGGGGCCTCACCAGTGCTGACTACAGAGGGATGATCATTTCCCTAGTCCTGCTGGCCACACTATTTCCAATACATGAAGGATGATATTGGCCTTCTTGGCCACCTGGGCACACTGCTGGCTCATGTTCAGCCAGATGTCAACCAGGGGTGTGCAGCACAGATGCCTTAAACAGGCCTGTTACTTATTTCTTGCATTGACCAGACACCTTTGCATAGAAACTCTTGTTCACACTCTTCTCTTCGAATATCAGCCTTTGTCCTACTCTTGCGAGAGGGCTTCATGTTTCCATCTGCAGAAGTTTAGCCTCTGCAAGGTCTTGGGGAGTCCTTCTCAGTAACCCCTTGGCAGTGGCTCCTCTTCTGGCCTCATGATCTTGCTTAAATTGGATTTTGCTTGTCCAAATCATACTGTTTCCACAGCCGGTCACACCCTTAAGTTTTCAGCAAGGACTTGTAGCTCATGGGAGATGGATGTATCCATACACTCTGTGGAGCATGGTGAATTTAAAAATAAGGGGTAGAATAAACATATAGACCCTTATAAAGGTAGCAAATACTAGTGGTACTTGAACAACGCCTTAAATTCCCAGACACTGACTGTCATGCCATCAGGGAGTGCATACTTTGCACTCCTTTTATGTTACCTCCACAACAGATGCAAATTGTCAGTGAAGGTAGTTGGGAACATTCAGTCAGAAGGATTTTCTGATAGAACATGCCCTTCTAGTAAATTGATTTATTTTTTTTTCATTTATTTTGTGAACAAATATTCCATTTTCCACTGGGAAAAATCAAACTGACAGGTCTCCAGGCTCTTCACCTGGAAGGTTTTTGTCAGCTTCACTTTCTGGAGGTAGAAGGTAAATTTGACAAGCGCTGGCCAGGCAGACTGTCAGAGCTGAGTACCCGAGCTCTCTGCCTCCTCCAGGCTGGACCACCTTTCCTCACTGGCTAGAAGAGGGGTAAGGACACAGAAAGCCTGAGTGCTTCTGCTTCAGCTGCCCTCCTGGAGAGACGGTGTCAATCCACTACCATTGCAAGTAGGAAGTAATACTGAGGAGAGCCATTCAGGGTAGCAGGGGACAAGTCGTGATTTTGTTTCAGTTCAGGTGGAAAAAAGTGCTTTTGTTTTGTTTTCCTGGAAATGCTCCCGATGTATATTTATTTCTCTTTTTAAATTTTTTTTCTTTGTTTTTATTTTCTTTTTACTTCTTTTTTAATTCAGGGCAAATGCTATTACAGTAAATTATATATAATTAAATTATATCATATATATAATATTAGATACATAATATACAACATATACTTAGTTATTTGTATGTGTTTCTCTATGTATCTCTATATAAACATATATATATAAACTCTGCAATTTTATACAAACAATATTATACCAGTTACCTCTTAAAGTCCTTGTTATGTCCTTCTTGTTCAAGTGCAGAAAGCTGTTCTCTTTAAACTTGTTACAAATTGCGGCTTAAATGAAATGCAGCAAACTGTACTTTACATTCTTAGAAAACAAAGGAATACTCTGTATTTAGGAACGTTAGCAGAACTAAAATCTGAATAAACCACTGAATAAAATGGATTGCAACTGAAAACACCAGTGGTAAGGTAATGTCCAACTCATGCACTAATTTGCATAGCTGCAAATAACTGTAACATTTATCGGCATGTAAACCTACACATAGACTAAAAGACTTGCTGCTTTTCCACCTTTACCACAGCTTCTTCAATTCTTTCAGTAAAAGCTGGCCAATTTTCCACTTCTGTCCTGAGATGATCAATACTCCCTAAGTGAGCCACCTTTTGAAGTACTTCAGGACACATTTAGCTCCCTCTTTGATCTTTCCATGTCTCCTTTTAGATATAATGGATTTTGCTCTACTGAGGCTTTATCCCACCAGCTCCATTTTTATTATCCTTTAGCTGACTTTCCAGAAGATAAAAGCAAGCTAAAAGGATAACTTTTCTTAGTGACAAAAATTAATCATGCATCCCCATTTTGGAGAACATCAGGCACCTTGGAAACCCAAAGAAATCCTCATAAACAAAGCTTTTTGTAACATTTCCTTTTGTGGTTGTTCTTGAGGAACACACAAAGCCAGAGAAATGAGTAGAGGTGAAGTATCTATCCACGTAATTTTTAAAGCTCAGGATGGCTGTCCTGAGTAAAAGGGTGTTCCTAGTTGTACAAATCTAAGGAAAAAATGGGGACAAATCCAAGAAAAAAAATAAAATGAAGAGTTATGATTCCAGCAAGCAGCATCTTCCCTATTTGTCCCTTTGTGCAGTTCTTGTACTCTGTTGCTCTGTGTTCCTCCCTTTCTCTCTCTGCTGAGCCTGTAAGCAACAGTCACACACAGACAAGATTACAACTGAAGCAGACTCAGGCAAAGAGGGTTGCTGGATACCAAGCATGGCACCAGATTTCCTTGTTGCAGACTCATCTTATGATCCCTTGCTAAAACACATGGAAACTACCTCTCCATTACTTTCTGTACCAAACCAAGGGTCTCCAGCAAACTGCGGTGATGCCTACCCAAGCTCTCTCCTGCTGTGGTGTAACCCAAGACAGCAGTGTCTGAACTCAGACACAGGCGAAGGCACGGCTGCACACTGGCTCTCTGCGATGACAAGGCAGCACCAGCATGCCGTGCACTCAACTGGGCCAGGGGAGGGGAAGTTTGCTGCATCCTTGAGATACTGTCTGCCCCAAACCACACCTGTGCCCCTGTCACATTGAAAGAGAATTTGCACCATAAGTCTTCCCCTGCCCCTCGGCTCTGGACTGGACCACTCATACACCTCTTGATGGCATGATCATATCTATCAATCCTTGTATTCTCACTGGGGTATTTTTGTGGTGCTAGGTACTCTGCAAAACCAGCTCAGTTTGGCTACGCAGACAGCTGGGGGATTTTGTTTGTTTCTTTTTCCTTCCTTTTTGAATCTAGAATAAATTCAAGTATTCAGAGGAATATAGCTGCAAGAAAATCTGCAAAAAAAGTGGAACAGCTGCTTCAGATTTGGGAATAAGAAAATTATTTTTCTCCTCAACAAATTTTGGGAAGGTACTCTTTCCAAACATGCAACCTGGAGTTGAGTGTTTGGTTTGCTTTTCAGCATACATCTGAATATGTTTGTTATTAGCAGGAAAAGTCTCAAGACTAGAAAAGAAAATTGCCTTTCCAGACAGCATGAATTTTAATCCACAGTAAATGCGGAGTCAACAGAGCTGCTGAAATAGAAGGTAATTTTCTGAACAATATCCCTACTCTACTACCTAATTTACAAGCTGATAATTTTTTTTTGTGTGTAAATGAGGCAAACCCTTGCACAAGATTAGTGTCAACATTAGAGAGAAAAAGAGGAGAGGAGGAAGAAAAAGAAATGAGCTCAGACCCAAGGTGTCCACTTATCATCCTGCTATTTTGTGTGCTGATGGAACTGACAAAGACAGAAGAGGTAGAGAAAGGGAACCTGAAGGACTGATGAAATAATAGTGAAGCTAAAGGGGGTCAGGAAAATATAAACTCCCTCTTCATGCCCAACCATGGATTTGCATATTTGCAAGAGAAACTCTCCTGGAAGGATCCCAGCTCTCAAGTCTGCTGGAGAGTCCTTGGAAATACCATCAGATAAAGGCTGCTGAGACCATAAACTGATGTAGGGCATGCCCTAAAAGTCCTGGTTTTGCTAGACAGGATCACCGTAATGGTCTGTCCTGGTAAAACAGAGGTAAAACAGAACCAATTTTGTTCAGTAACTTCGCTTCTTAGCTGGGCCTCTTCTAACTACTGAAATTAACAGCATATTGTGCAGACAATGTTCACTTTCTCAGAGTGATAAGACCAATGTTTGTGGCTGCTGCCCAGGCATGGTATGCAGAGAGGCTCTTGCTTATACTTATTGCTGTAACCCCCAAGGCCAACCAACTTTGTTGTTTGCCCCGTTGGAAGGGCGGAAGCGAAAAACATAGTGGGGTCCCACCTGCAAGGAGGAGCGGACAGGACAGGTGACTCAAAACTGACCAAGAGGGTATTCCATCCCATCTGCATCATGCTCAGTATAAAAGCTGATGGATCAAAGGTCAGCCCTCCCCTCTTGGGCTCTTCCTTNCAGACCCAAGGTGTCCACTTATCATCCTGCTATTTTGTGTGCTGATGGAACTGACAAAGACAGAAGAGGTAGATGGAACCTGAAGGACTGATGAAATAATAGTAAAGCTAAAGGGGGTCAGGGAAATATAAACTCCCTCCTCATGCCCAACCGTGGATTTGCATATTTGCAAGAGAAACTCTCCTGGAAGGATCCCAGCTCTCAAGTCTGCTGGAGAGTCCTTGGAAATACCATCAGATAAAGGCTGCTGAGACCATAAACTGATGTAGGGCATGCCCTAAAAGTCCTGGTTTTGCTAGACAGGATCACCGTCATGGTCTAAAGCTGCATCTGACTCACTAAGCAACATATTATAATTTAAGGAAAGTTGCACGAAGACTTGTCCTCAAAACTTAATTGCCTGAATGTCAACAGCATGTGGGTTGGCTCTCTGTGCATGTCTGTGCGCCACAAGCTGGCAGAGGCTCATCTGCAGCATGGTTTTTGTGTAGACTGAGTTATGCAGGCTTAGCTGTTGAACAGCAGCTATAGCTGAGATGTGTCTCAGACTGAATTTAAGGCTAACATCACAATATATATACTGCTGATTTAGAGCTAAGGTCCTTCTGTGAATGCCATTCTCTGCAGAGAAATAATGCATATGCTGCAGTTGTGTCACTGCTGTAAAAGGGAGTTCACCTGCAAAAAACAGTAAAAAGAAATAGTTGATATGCAGGAAACCAGGCCAGAGGAGTGGATTCAACCCAAAATGAAGACATCAAATACAGATGTTTAAATGAATGTACACGCAGGTGAGCTATGTGTCTAAGTTGCCACATAATCAATAGAGACACAGTCAATACGAGCATTGTTTTTCAGGGGGAGATTCTGCTGACAAGCGATTAGGGGTGCAATTCAGTTTCCTGCACACAGGCACAAACACCGTTTGAAAGACTAGTCCATGCAAACAATCCACCCACCATCGATAGACACAACACACAGGACCTACGTTAGATCCATGGCCTTAGGAGTGGCAACTTGTAGCCACGCAGGAAACCAGGCACACCTCGGTTGTGCTTTAATACATGTCTTCAAGCATTTGAATCACACACTATATGTCTAGTAACCTTAATCATTATCCAATCTCCTCAGACCATATGGGTTAAGACTGGCGTTCAATATCCTAAGCACAGGGTGTGGATTTGTTTTAGGCACCAAGGAGTATCTTACCTGGCCTCCAGCTACGTCCCAGAAGTCCGTCATATCTGCCAGTCCAGAGATGCTATCACAAACACTTAAGGGCATCTCATATGGTACCAGGTGTCTGGGCAGCTTCAACATGTACCTACTGGCTCACTGACTGGGGACACTCACTAGGCTCCACTAACTGGCTGTCCATCGACTACAGTATGAGCTAAGCACATTTGTCTATACCTCTGTTTAGGTGTCTTTATTTCAAACTGTACCTGTACAAACACCTGTGGGCTTAATTTCTTTGTACTTAAATTCTTCAGCTATGGAATTTCAGATGAGAAAAACTACTTTGAGGTTGAGGCATTGCTATCAGTGACAGTTTTCACTACCCCATTGAGTGAATAAATTGTAAAGCTTCCCAGCAATATCCTTATGCAATCAGCCTCTGTCCTTATCATGGATAAGTCATCCTGGTAACAGTCTGTACCACCATCACCAAATGTTCTTTTGTCTTGTGCCAGAAAAAGCGTCCTCACCCTTTCCTCTGGTTTAGAAAATGCTCATATTTCATATCTAATCAACATATCTAAAGAAAGTCATTACGTATGATACAGCAGCCTGGTGCTGGCAAGAGAAGGGTGGCTTCATCATTTGGCTCCGCACTTGCAATACCTCTCCCACTTCATAAGGTCTCCAGGATCAGACTAGCAATATGTACAGCTTCTGTTTGTGAGAAGATAGAGGAAGTGTAAGAACCCATTTTTAGTCCTCTGCCTCTTTCTCTTGGTTCAGCAGGTCTAAATGGGCTACCTCTGCCCCTTCTGCTCCAGTGACTCCCTCCTGTTCAACATAGCTATGGCAAGACTACTGTTCTCTAGATCTGTCTCAGTGATTTAGCAGCTCCTCCTTGTTTACCTTTTCCATCTCTTTGTCACAAAGGTGCATTCAATCATTTGACATACTGTGTTTCAGATGCAAAAAGTTCATTTTGGGTCTTCCTCTCTGACTCTTTAGGCTCCAAAGGAACAAACCCTGCCACTGAGAGAAGATATTTATCTTACAATCTGTAGGATTTTGTCTGCTGCAAAGAGCAGTTCCATCCATGTTCTGCTTCACTTGTAAAAAGGATGTGACAGGCAAGCAGAGTTGTGGGAAAGAAATCTTCACTATGCATTCAAAGTGATCTTGCTTCCACAGTGACAGCTTCTGAACTAGCTATTACTGTTCTGGAAAGAGATATTGAAGTTACAGCAGGTAGCTCTATGAAACTATTAGTTCCATGTTTAACGGATGCCAAAAGCAGGCAGAATTAAGAATTACTTGTAAAGGAATAGAAAACAAAACAAAAAAACCATCATAATGCCACTGTTTAAATGCTTGTCTCCAAAAGAATACAGGAGTGCTGGGAAGTATACAGAGATGGACAACAAGGAGGACCAATGTTAGTGAAAAACTAAACAGAATAACACTCCTGATCTTGCAGAAGTCAGCGAGGAAAGGACACAACAGATGTCTCTAAACCAGCAGTAACATAGAGTGGGTGAAATGAATAGAAACTATCTCATCTATGCTAAGATCATCAAACAAAACTAGCAAGTAACAGACTAAAAGCATGCCATAGAGGTACTTTCTCATATGTGTGCCTGCCACAAGGCATTGTGGATGCCTAAAGCTTGTCTGGATTCAAAACAGCTGAGACAAATTAATGAAATAAAATTGACAGGATTCTATTAAACACAAAGGCATCACCTTTCATTCAGGAAGTCCCGGAGGCATAAGTCACTGCTGCCAAAGGAGTGTACCAGGGAGGTGTCACCATATGTTGCCCTGTTCTTTCGTGCCTCCCTGTGCATCTGCCGTTGGTCAGTGCTGGAGATGGAGCGAGGTGGATTTTTGCCCTGACCCAATAAGAGTGTTCTTATGTTCACACAATTAGTGGTAGCCTCTGGGGAAGGGATTTAGACCAGCTACTGTGGATGCTATTGCAATGTTTAAAATGTACATTCAAGAACCTGGCAGCATGATTCAGAACACCTCAATTAGGCACTGAATCATCCTATACTGTCAGTGGCTGGAGAGGGAGACCACCAACATTTTTGCACACTTTGCTTCTAATTTTTAATTAGAATAAATATTTTTATGTTCATAAGAATGTTTCCTTGAAAAAAGGATGTGTTTTCCAAAGAAGAATGCAGGAATTAAAAAGTATTCCCTCCCACTCCAATCCGAAATGATCTCTTCCTGACTGGGGACTACAAGTCATAATTTCAGTTATTATTAGCACGGTTATCGTATCAAATGGCAGTGTGGTACAAAATTCATTGCTGCCACTTTTTAATCTGATATTGATGATGCATATAAAGCCAGATAATTTCACCCCCAATAATATGATACAAAGCTGTTACTGCATGAGTCAGTTTCCAGTAATGAAGGATAAAAATATACTGGAATTCACTATATAAAAATATTAGGGCTGTAATACACTTCTCAGGATAGCCAAGATCTACCTCCCTTGTTAAATTAAAATGCTCTTTTGTTGTTGCTCATCATTAAATGTGTTGAATACTGTGTTCTTACCTGGAGGATTGTGGGAAGCTTGTAATATTTATAAAGGGAAGAGCCACTCATCTAAGGGCCATTTCTGTTGTATGTATTATTTATTTCCTGATCTATCCCCTCCCATGTTCACTGTCTTTAAGAACTATGATTAATAAAACATTCCATGCTGAACAGTGTGGGTTATATTCCCAAATATATATATTCAGGCCATTTCTATTAAAATGTCACAGGAGAGATTTTTCATCACAAAAATGTATGTATTCTCTATTAATCCATTCATTTTACGTTTATTTTTCAGAATAATTATTCTATTTCTCTACATGACCAGTTTTCATCTGGGCATCCCAAAGGGATTTTATAACTGATGTAGACATACTTTGTTCTTTAACACATGTGAGAAGTAACTGTAGAAGAGAATTAAAGGGCGTGATTCAGGAAAAAAAATTTCTTCACTTTGTTATCTTGTTTTCTTAAACAATATTTAATTTATTATTAATGTATAAGAAAAAAGAGGAAAGAATGTCATCAACTTCTTAACATATGGTGTAGTATATGAACAATGAAGTATACATTGTCTTCATTCAACTTTAATCAATATTCCAGTATATACGGGAACACTATTGCCACAGAGACCTACATCAAAAGTCTTTATTGTGGCAACTCTCCTCTTTATATCCATTCATTGATGGGAATGTCACTGGGTGCTTTTAATCTCAGCTTCTGAAAAAGGTAATGCATTAGTCTTGGTTCAAGAGAACTAAAAAACCCCTAAATTTTGTACAGGAGAGAGGTCAAACTATGTAAATTTAAAGGTTTCGGGTTTTTTTATTTTTTTATTTAGATCTATCTTTCCCTCATATCAAGCCACCTTGTTCCTAATACAGCAACTTATTACTCATTTTCAGGCAATGTGCATATATTTTACAGACTATATGGCAATAATCATAGAATCATAATCATCGAATGGATAGTTGGAAAGGACCTTAAAGGTCATCTAGTTCCAACCCCCCTGCCATGGACAGGGACACCTCCCACTAGACCAGGTTGCTCAAAGCCCCATCCAGCCTGGCCTTGAACACTTCCTATATTGGGGCATCTCAACTTCTCTAGGCAATGTGTTCAAGTGTCTCACCACCCTCACCATAAAGAATTTTTACCTAATATCTAATCTAAATCTACCCTTTTTCAGTTTGAAACCATTACCCCTTGTCCTGTCACTATACTCTCTGACAAAGAGTCCCTCCTGATCTTTCCTGTAGGCTCCCTTTAAGCACTGGAAGGCTGCCGTTAGGTCTTCCTGGAGCCTTCTCTTCTCCAGGCTGAACAACCCCAGCTCTCTCAGCGTGTCCTCATAAGAGAGGTGCTCCAGCCCTCTGATCATCTTCGTGGCTCTCCTCTGGACTCGCTCAAACAGGTCCATGTCTTCTGTTGGGGGCCACAGAGCTGGAAGCAGTACTCAGGCAGAGTGTCACCAGAGCAGAGGGGCAGGATCACCTCCCTTGACCTGCTGGCCATGCTTCTTTTGATGCAGCACAGGATACAGTTGGCTTTCTGGGCTGCAAGCGTACATTGCTGGCTCTAAGAGTAGAGCTAAGAGTATTGATTGTGTTTATTTTCCGTTTGTGTCACAGGAACAGCTAATGGCCCCAGAGCCTTCTTTTTGTGGCAGCACCACACCAGCAACGTATGGTTCCTGATCATCAGAATGTAGATCCTAAGGCTAGGGAAAAAAGCAGGTGAAACAGAAGGATGGTGAATTAACTGTAAAATAAAAAAAAATATTATTTTATTCCTACTAATACCAATGAAAAAGCCTTCTACTGCCTTCAGTGAGGCCAGTCATGTACATTAACTTATGTGTAAGTAGTCATGATACCCGAGGTAGACCGTAACATCCCAGATAAGCTCAAAAGGGCCAGTGCACGTGGTCTTAACACACTTTTGAATGCAAATTTATTCTCAGACAGTTTAATTAAGTTAATTTTCAATCTTGATTTTTAATTGAAATCTTCAGTCTTGAGTCAATCCTCAATTCAAGCAGGATATCAAACACCATAAGGGGAAACAGGTTGAGAGAGAACAGCTGCACTGGGCCTCCAGTCTGAAGCGTGATTCTCTTCTTAAACAGGATGTTACTACAGACCCAGCTTTGACCTCCAACATCACTTGCTTAGGAGAAGTGCACAGCACTTTCTCCAAATGATCAAGAAAAAGAAGTGCTAAGAACCGCAACCCCTTCAAGACAAATTTCAGTGAACGGGAAACTCTGTCCTCCTGGAAATAGAAGCCTCGAGCTACATACTTCAAATCACTACTGACGTACGAGCATCTTGCTCCTTTTCTCTGTTAAATTGTTAAGTCTCTGAGATCTTAAAAGTTAATCACAAATTATTACATCAGTGCAGGAAGGGCATAATTTGACACGTAGACAGGTGCCAGGTTACAGTTCTAACCTGAATGATACTATACAAAAGTCATGACCAGGAATAAATATTGACTCTCTCAACTTTTCACCTGATCTCAGTAAGAGTTACACATATAAAAGGACTGCAAGACTTGACATAGCATTGCAGGGTTGAACATAAGATAAGCAAAAAGCTCGTTGTCATGATAAGTAAGTATGTGGCACAGAAAAGGGACTGCCTGTTAAATACAGTAGGAACGAGATAGGATCAGGACACCAGTGTCTAGAACTCTTAGCAGAACAGAGAAGTTATTTGACTGGCTCATCCCAGGAGCTAAATTGGGTGGACATTATCAATTCTGTTGCAAGCAAGAGTGTAAAGACATAGAGGTGACTCACAAAGCCTAAGGAAAACAAGGAACTCCTTCGAAAACACTAGCTCAATCTTTTTCCTCCTCAGTGGTAGAAGTGGAGAATATTTCTAGGGAGAGGAATCGGTTTTCTTAGTAAACTAGTGTGTGGGTGTAGGTTCATCTTCAAGAGTGTGGATGTGTTCCTCTGTTACAGATTAATATGCTGACAACAAGTTAAGTATTTAACCTGTTCACAAGTTCTCTAACACATACAGCTTAGGTATCTTCTTCTATAGTCTAACAGCAGACCTCTTTTACAGGTCTAAAGATTGTAAAAAAAGGGGTGATGACTTTGTAAAGTTAAGTATTCTCTTAAATGATCCTTCAGGATCATCCTATTGGTCCCATTTTGAAAAAAACCCCATAAGCTCTAGTTAACTTTTCTACGATTCTCCATTAGGGTTTTTTTGTTTGTTTGTTTTTTCTTTTTTTCTCTTTATGGACAATGCTAGAAAGATTTGAGAAGTGCATATTAGATTCCGGATGCTTAACCTGATTCATAAAAGGGATTTCATTTAAAGAACATACTTTTGTTAGTCTTTTTTTGACTTACTGACTGAGTGACTGGTAAATTCTCCTATCACAGAATTTCAAGTGGAAACTACTAGAAAAAAAACAGCACTCTGCCTTTGCACATTTTGAACTCCAATACTTGTCTAACAGATCTTTTGCTATTCAGACTTTTATAGAGGCAGCTCTGTTTCAGCCGTAATATTTTGCCTGATTGTTTGTGACATTCATTTCTAGAATTCAGAATAGCATGATACACCTAATATTCTGGGTTTGTGCTCAACTCTATTATAAAATTCAGACTGTCTGCTTATGAGAGACACTCATTAAGGAGGGGTTTATGATTTAGCATTGCAATTACAATCTCTCAGGGAGCTTGTTTGGCCCTTCCAAGGAAATACGGCCTGGTTAAAAAATTATGTTAAGGCAGGAATGTGAGTGCAGCAGTGTCTGTAGCTGTGAAATACCCAAACCTGCCTGAGTGGCATTAGTCCCAGACCAGAAAAGCTAAAAAGAAAGGTGATCATTACCCAGGTTAATTGCAAAAGGACTTTTGGGAAAAAAAAAATCAGCTTGAAAAAATGTATAACCAAATATAATTTTTTTTTTTTCACAGTAGGGAGGAATAATGAGTGAGAGACAGACAGAAAGAAATAGAAAAGCAGTAAAAATCTGGTTTCATACTGCCAGAAGTCATCCCATGGAATCACTGGCCTGCCCAGGCCAGGTTGAGCATCCTCCCCTGGGATGCCATGAGGATCCTGCACCTGGACGGCAAAGGGCAGCTGGGGGTAGCAAGAAGGGACCCTCGGGTGTGCGTGTGCGACCTGGTGGGCATTTCTTCCCCACGTGTTCATTGAGGGTTGCAGCGAGCAGCATGGACACATGTACAGCTGGAGCATCTGCATCTCCCACAGAAGGGGGATGTAAGTAGGGGCTAAAAACCCTGGAGAGGGTGCTTGTGCCCAAAACCCACACAATTTGTGAGGGATGTGAGTGTGTGCATGTAAATATGAGCTTGTGCATGTTTGGGTGTAATTAATTTTTTTTTGAGCTTAGTTACAGAAGAGTGTTTAGAAATTTGTAGTTGGGTATTCGACAATTTTGACAGTGTCTAGTATTGCAGTTTATCTGCTGTATTGTCGATACTGATCCTGAATTTATAGTTTACTGAATGTTGGTTAGTTATGTGCTATTACTAAATAAATAAACTACTTTGATCCTGGTTTGGTTCAAACGACTTGAACTGGGACATTTGACTTGAACTGGGAAATTTTTCACTGTGACACAAACCCGGTTTACTTTTTAAGTAGCAACTTGAAAATATGAATAGGAACTTCTTATTACATAAATCTTGAGGACACATTGGGTAACAACATTGTTTAAATGCTAAACTAATCACAAGCACAGTTTGGAATCTTTAAAATTATTAAAAACCAGAATACAAGTCAGCAAGGTTGAAGATACCTCCATGACCTGAAGGCAAAAAACACATCAGAGTTATTAAGCCAGAACTAACAATGTCATGGTGCTATTTGAACTGAAAAGTCATTCTAAGCTTTCTCCTCCTGGGAACTGATCCCTATCACTTTCTATCAGATTGCTGTTATGATAAGACTACGCAAGTAATAGCCCAGGAATAGCAGGCTCTAAACATTTACATACTTTATCAAGAGTGCTGATCACAGAGACACGCTCCTTAACCAAACAATAAAACAGAGGAGGAAAAAGGCTGATCTCTTTTGCATATTGTCATTCTTGCTTTAACTCATTTGTCCATAAAAATATCTGTGTGATAGAGAATGCCAGATGATGATAATGAATAAGCACAAACCACTGACTAAAAGACAAATTGTGTTCACTCAGCAGACCAGGCTGCTTTTAATTTTTTTTGGTCAATTATTTCAATGTACTGCAAGAAAGGACATCAGATATGTGGCCATACAGCCGTGATTTTTTTCCATTAAATATGCAAATGGATTATTATCATATGTCATAAACCGCACATCATCTTCAGCACAAATATGAACATGGTACTGCAAAGGACTTCATAGATTAATGAGTTCAGTCTCTGCTTTTATAGGCAATTATGTTACACATCCCATTTTATAAACTAATCAAACTTTAAAATTAATTAAGCTTTTTGCCCCTCTTGTATTGGACACTTTTCCAGACTCCTGGTTCTCAGAAACCTTCTTTTCATTTCCAACATAATTTTTATTTAGTTCCAGTTTATTTCCATTTATTCTTGCACCAAGTAGCCTTCCCCCTCTTGGATGTTTATCATCACTGATATATTTACAGAAAGCTAGCAAAATCCCTACTTAGCCTTCACTTTGCAAGGCTAACAAGCCAAGCTGTTTCAGTTTCTTTTAACAAGAGAAGTTTTTCATTTCCTAGTCATTCCTGCGTACCCTACTCTGCACTTAATCTAGTCTGAGTTTTACTCCTGTGAGATACAGGGATTATCTCACTTGGGACATCCAAGGATGTTCTTTGCCCTTTTTTCTTGGCTACATCATATTGGTGATAGTTGGTCTGTGATCAGTCACTTCTACAAGGTCTATCCCTCTATCATTACCATCTCATGAAATCCCAGTTTACAGCAAAATTGTTATTATTTCAACAGTGCATGGCTTTGTATTTTGTATTTCTGAATTTCATCTCATCCCTGTTATTCTAGTCCTCGGGGCCATCTCTCATCTCTTCCTTTCTGTGCAATAGAAAAATATTCCTTTGTATTAATGATGACTCAAAAACTCACAATGTCAGTAAATTTTATGAGTATCTCCCCCAGTTCTTTGCTGAGGGAACTAATGAAACCCTTAAATGCAACTGAAGTTATTTCTGCTTAATATTTTCCCTCTTTATTACAATTCAAACATATACCTTCTATTCTACTGTTCTTCACTTTCTAGTATAACTCTTTTATTTTCTTTTTGGCACTTTCTAGTATAACTCTTTATTTTCTTTTTGGCATTGTGTCAAATACTTTGCTGAAATCCATATATATTAGAGCTACCATCTTTTCATTTGACTACCAAATCTCTTTCAATAGAGTGTCTGGCATGATCTATTTTTGCTAACCTAGCTTTGTGCATGATTTTATATTCCACTTGCCATACTCTCTGTGTATTTTTAAATAAAGAATTCTAAATCCTTCTTTATAATGAATATTAGATTAACAAGCTTGTAGTGGTTTAAATCACTTCCCCCTCCTGCCTTCTTAAATGTATTTGTTAATTTGCTATTCTCAAATAATGTGTTACATTTATCTTGCTAGATTTATTCAAAATACTTGCTCCTGGGCCTGTAATTTCATGTCCCACTTCTTTCATAAATGGGGGTTAGTTATCCAGCCTCCCCCCCAACCTGAACACATTCAACCCTGTTAATTTTACTTCTCTCTTCGCTCTATTTCTTTCCTCATTTTCTTACCCTTTTTATTGAGGAAGGAGACCTTTGCTATTTCTTTTAATAGTTTTACATGTCTATCAGAACTTGCCTTTGGGAAACCTCTCTTTTACTCTCTACCTGTCATGTCTTCTGCAACACTGCTTTTATCAGGCCCTTTTTTTTTCTCATGTTTTCTAATTTCTTGAGGTTATTTATCCAGTTAATTCCTTAAGTTTATGTGTTTCCTACTTTTATTTGGAATATTTTTGTCACTGAATTTTTAAAATTCCAAGTCTCTATTGTACTTTAGTTTCTGAGCTCTTCAGTCCAACTAATTCTACTAGTTCCCTTAGATTCTCAGAATTTTCATTTTTAATATCAGAAAACTTAAGTATGGGCCTACTTTTTAAGTTTTACATTCAGTGCAAATGAAATCAGCTTGATAACATTGATCCAATTGCGTTTTCTACGAACAGAATAGTTTACGGTGTTCTTTCATACCATAATCAGTTAAAATAAATCAGCTGTTAAGGGCCAAGGGCTATTAGAGAAGATAATCTGCTAATTTTCACATTCAGGAACAATCAGAATTTATCATTATTAGTAGCATTTGGTTTCGAGTTCATATCTGGAAACTAAAGTCTCGCAAAACAACGCAATTCATATAAACATTTGTGTATATTTAAATTAATGATGACACTAAAATACTACCAGAGGCAAAATATGTGAACTCAGGGAAAAAATCTCCTATATAACTTTAGACACTACATCTGGCACAGGTCTGGCCAACTCAGAGTGTGGGAAGATGAGTTTCTGTCTATCTGCACCTGTGAATAAAATCATACTTTTTATTTTACTGGTACTGCTACAGTGGTTTCTTTCTACCTGTATCTGACCTCAAGGATTAAGAAGAGTCTGTCAGAAATAATATAACAAAATATTTTTGCCATGGCTCCCTGAGATAATTTTCACCTAAGCATATACTTTTTTTTTTTTTTTTCCCCAGATNGGAGTTCCTAATTCAACCTCCTGGATCTGATCAGAGAATATACAGCCCACCTTGACTACTGGTCACCTGTATGACAGCAGCTTAAAGCTGGTTGGTGTGACCATTCTACTTTAAAATGCAATGAAAATTGAGTTTAATTTAAATCCATGTCTCAAGCAGATCCAGGCAATCTATCATGCAAAAGTGGATCTTCAGGAAAAATCTAAACAGAAAGAACGGGGACTCCACAAATTATAAGTATGGTGTGGCAAAGTCCCGAGCTCCTTGACCAGGAGACTTGTTAAGATAAATTTATTATAATAATTGGCATTTTTCACCTTCATATATTTATTTTGTTGCGAAATTGATGACAGATGAACTATAGTGGTTAACAAAATGGCACAAAATAGCGAGGATCTCCCTGATGAGATAATAATTACATGAGCACTCCTATAAAAATCTAAAATAATGTCATTGCAGAAATGTACTTTTGTGTTTACTCTTCAGCACAATGAAGAAGCAATATGGTCATGCCATCACTCCTACTGAATGCCTCAGGAAAACAAAAAAAACCTTACATCATTACCAGACACCAATGTTATATTTTCTTGCCTACAAAAGAGGCTGATTAAACTTTATTTTTGTTCAATTTCCACATGTATTTCCCAGTTTAGAAAGCACCAATCATGCAACGGAAGAAAATGGGGAATATATTAGGTCCCAGAGTTAGGAAACATGTACAACAATAACTACCTAAGAGTCAGTAAGAAAACCTTCATCAAAGATTTCACTGGAAGTTGTCCACAAAGAAATTTCTACCTTTCTCTGAGATGTGCAAGAATGGGAATTACTGAATAGTGTGTTTTTATGGTTCAGTGTGGCAGCTCACGAGTTTCTACTTTTATGTAAATGTAAAGTTAATACTTTTTAAATAATAAGCCTAAGGAAAGGCAGCACATTTTCTGTGAAAGGTTATTCCAATTTGAAAATAAGAAACTTTTCTTTTTGTGTTTCGCCCATACAATTATTCACTTGAGCAAGTTTATTAAGTAGAACATACGCTGAAACCACTAACTTGCATTTTTAAAGAATACTCATGGAAATCCTGAGCTGTTAAGTGAAAGTATTCTCCCTAGAAAACGGCTCACAAAAACTACATGCTTCATTTCGAGCTACAGAAACAAACACCGTGACCTCTGTGTAGTCACAGTAACCAGCATTTTGCATACCTACAATGACCTGCTCAAAAATCATCAGTCACACAAGAAATTGTTCTTTGGAGAAATCGTTATTGAGTGCAACTTTAAAAAACACATTTTACTTTTACCTAATACTGCATGCTGAGACTTAACATTTATTGATAAGGATTTAGAGATATAAACGCATATAGTGCTTACTCACAAAATGACTGGCTCTCTCCCCTTTCACGAGTCATTTCTTCACTCCTGCATTTTTATTAATGTTTTAACACTTTTATCCGACACATTTTGATCTATTCATATGAAAAAATTATAATAACATTTTAGTGGCTGCACCATTAAATCCTGAAATTCATTCAAATGTATTGTATAAATGCCTATAATAAAAATCTCCAAAATTAGAATGTAACAGATAAAATGAGTGTTACATGAATTTAAAAAATGTAATGAAATGCAGCTGAATCTCCTGTTAGATAATGTCTGAGCAGACAATGAATTCAGGCCAGTACTGCCACTTTTGTAAGCTCGTTGCATGCTCGAATATGGTCCTTGCTGCAGTCGTGAAAGTTTTTTTCCTGTAGGTTTTCAAAACATAAGCACATGCAAGCCTGCACTAATCTCATCCCTGTTGAAGTCAGTGGAGCTGAAACACGACCTCCAAGTGAAGCACTTAGCCAAATTTCCTCCCGAATAGTCTCTTCTTTAAGGATAAAATTAGGTTTACACCTCAAGGTTACATGCATGCATAAGTGCCCCTTTGAAAATTTATGTAGCTGCATTCCAAGAATTGGTCTTCACTGATGTAATCCTTATCTTTTTCCTCAAGATATTTTTTTGGAAGAATTGCATAGACTGTTCAGATCTCTTCTGAAGCAGGAGGCAGTTTCATGGTGCGTCCCCTGGTGGGGGCATCCCAGGGTGAGAAAGAGACTGCCTGTCAGCTGGCACTGCAACCATGGAATGAGATTTTTGGTGGGGTTTCTATAAGTCACAGAAAAATAAGGTGCAAAGGCAGAACCGACCTTCCCTACGATATTTTCAACAAGCTTTGTTTTCTAATTTTCTGCTGGTTTACTGTGTATACATATCCACATGTGCAGGACACTGTGTTAGTCATGATAGCATGTGAGGCAGAGGTTAGGAACAATCCTGACAAATTTGAATATTGTGTTACTATGCAGATATTTTATGTTGGCATTAGACTAATTACTATAGAAAACTAAAAGCAAATTCTTCGGCATTGAATCTATCTGACTAGATATCTTCAGGACACAAAATGCAGCCAAGCCCTCAAATATAACTTTAAGAACTAAGGTATGAGGTTGACATAAGCACTGGTAAAGAAGAATTTCAAAATGAGAAGATGGCAAAAAGAAAGTAGAGTTGTTCAGTTTTACAAAACAGGGTACAAGAACCTACCTGATGAAGGTGTAAGAACAATGCAGTGATGCTTTAATGGAGGGTCCTTACAGTATCTTCTGATAATCACAGAGAGAAAAGTAGGGACAAAAGTCTGGTGAAGTCAACCACATTTACAATTGATAAAGCAGGTATTTCACAGAAGTAATGCACTGACTTGGGGAACTTGCTCACTGACTTCAAAGAAAAAGATTCCATAGAATTGCAAAAGGTTTAGATGTTAATAAACCCAGAGAAATTTATGCTAAACAGAAAAACAGCTTATAAAAGGTAGCACGTTACAGATTGTAAGACAGACACCAACTGCTTTATATCTGGATTTAAGACATAACATTCTCCAAGGACATAATACTGCCAAAGTATTCACTTGGGAACTCCATATGTTTTTCCTGAAATATGTGTTCCTGGTGACTGTGAAGTGAAATACAAAGACTAGTTAAAATAATCTGTGCTAATAGTTCTTTGCAATTCCTACATTTTTTATTTATTGCTTTAAACACTACTTCAGAAAGAAAAAAATCCAAACATGGCAGTATGACAAAGTGGTTGAGCTTCTACCTATCTCTGAACACGTGTTTAAATGTGCCCTAGGGTGGGAACTTCCTTCTGTAAAAATATCTCAGAATTTGAATCTCCTCACATGGTGAAATTCTAGCACTCCTGGTGTCAACCAGGAGTGTCACTGATTTCAGTGTTGGTAGAGTTTTACCCTCAAACTCTAACAACTGGCAACTGAAAAAATACTTGCTTGTCTTAAAAAAAAACAACTCTATTGTCAGCAGTTCATACTGGTTCATACTCTCTTCTGACCTGCCCTTTGTGAGTGAAATCTTTATTCTAGCCCACCAAATCACTCTTCTCTCAAATCCTTCCTGAGCACTCACTTGACTTTGGTGCTTACGAGAAATAAGTCAATAATGTTACAACGGTGATCTTTTTCTCTTCTTCTCTCTCTCTACGTATATGTACACATACATACATATGCATCTGTGCATATATACGTACACATCAGTTATGTTATCTTCTTTGTTTCCAATGCGTCTTGTCTTATCTATGTGTGCCTTGTTTAGGTGTAAGCACCTTCTGATGACATCTGTCTATCCTTCATGTCTTGTACTGCGGAAAAACATTTTCACATTGCTTTACAACAATGAAAGGCCAGCTGTTATGCTGCACCTGACTAGCGGAGGGCTGAGTGACAGGACACACTCTCCTGTGACAGGGACGTATGTAATTCGGGAATGCTTTGGCTGAACTGCAGCATCAGAGGAGCACAGCTCCAACGCAGCTGACATGGCTGTGCTAGCTATGCTTTGCCACAGAAAGAGACGGGCCTGATGTGTGGGTTATATGCTGTGTCTTAGGTGATATGCATCATGTTTACAAAAATCTTCTTTACTCATTAGTGCTGGAAGCCAGTCAAAACCTTGGGAGTATGGCTGATGTCCAGACTCTTATGTAGAAGACTTGTGAGTCAAGCCAGTAGAGAGGCAGGACAGGTATGATGAAAATTGACTGTTCTTTCCACTGCAGACCTTGTCCTGAATGATTTGCAAATGTTTTTCTGACTTAGAAAAGATATCCTAAAAACCTGATACACAAAGTTTCAATAAAACAACTATCAAGCAATCCATTGCCTTGTTCCTTCTTTTACCATTTTTCAAGCTCCAGTGATGCTAAATACTGGGTTTTTTTGCTGGTAATCTGGAACCCGCTGTGCTCCTTTTTCTGCAAGGGGAAATATTGCCCACACTGTAACTTTCCTTTCCCAGGAGCAATTTCTGAAGTGCCTTTAAACATCATGCACAAAATGCTCTTTTCTGGACATAAACCGAATGCCCATGCTGAGTCCAACCAAGGCAGTGAAATTCTTTTCCAATGTGCAGATGACATTATCTGGGCCACAGGAGTTGAGAATTAAATTCTTGCTTATCTCTGCTAAGATGTATCTGCTAAGTCATGGCAGTCTGGTAAAGTTCCCACTTACTGGAAAAGGGGAAACATAACCCCCATTTTTCAAAAGGGTGAAAAAGAAGACACAGGGAACTACAGGCTGGTCAGTCTCACTTCTGTGCCTGGCAAGGATCCTCCTGGAAACTCTGCTAAGCCACATGGCAAATAAGGAGGTGGTTGGTACCAGCCAACATGGCTTCACTAAGGGCAAATCATGCCTGACAAATTTGGTGACCTTCTACGACGTCATTACAGCATTGGTGGATAAGGGGAGAGCAATAGATGTCATCTACCTGTACTTGTGCAAAGTGTTTGACACCATTCCACACAACATCCTGGTCTCTAAATTGGAAAGACATGGATTTGACTGATGGACCACTCAGCGGATAGAGAACTGGCTGGATGGTCGCACTCAAAGAGTTGTGGTCAATGGCTTCATGTCCAAGTGGCGAACAGTGACAAGTGGTGTTCCTCAGGGGTCAGTATTGGGACCGGTACTACTTGACACCTTTGTTGGGGACATGGACATTGGGATTGAGTGCACCCTCAACAAGTTTGCTGACGACACCAAACTATGTGGAGCGGTTAACAGACTGGAGGAAAGGGATGCCATCCAGAGGGCTGGAGAGGTGGGCCTGTGCAAACCTCGTGAAGTTCAACAAGGACAAGTACAAGGTTCTGCATGTGGGCCAGGGAAATCCGAAACACAAATACAGTCTGGGCAGAGAATGGTTTGAAAGCAGCCCTGAGGAGAAGGACTTGAGGGTATTGGTTGATGAGAAACTCAACATGAGTTGGCAATGGGCGCTCACAGCCCAGGGCTGTATCAGAAGTGTGGCCAGCAGGCTGAGGGAGGTGATTCTACCCCTCCACTCTGCTGTCATGAGACTCCACCTGGAGTCTGGTGTCCAGCTCTGGGGTCCCCAACATAAGAAGGACATGGACCTGTTGGAGGGGGTCTAGAGGAGGGCCACAATGATGATTCAAGGGCTGGAGCACCTCTCCTATGAAGACAGGCTGAGAGTTGGGGTTGTTCAGCCTGGAGAAGAGAAGGCTCCAGGAAGACCTTATAGCAGCCTTCCAGTATCTGATGGGCACCTACAGGAAAGCTGGAGAGGGACTTTTTACAAGGGCATGTAGTGATTGGATGAAGGGGAATGGCTTCAGACTGGAAGAAGGTAGGTTTGGAATGGATATTAGGAAGACATTTTTCACTATGAGGTTGCTGAGGCACTGGAACAGATTGCTCAGAGAAGTTGTTGAGGCCCCATCCCTGGAGGTGTTCAAGGCCAGGTTGGATGGGGCTTTGAGCAACCTGGTCTAGTGGAAGGTGTCCCTGCCCATGGCAGTGTTGTTGAAACTAGATGATCTTTAAGGTTCCTTCCAACCTAAACCATTCTATTATTCTATGATTCTATGTTGTACTTTCCTAATTGGTTCCAGCAGGAAGAGCTTAGGCACATCTCTGCATCTACGGAAGACTTGTTCTCTCATTGGTTTGGCTTCTGCCAAAGCTCCTTTGACCTTCACTTCTTAAATAGTCACAGGCTAGCCTGTATCGGGCTAAGCTCCTGCTCCCATCAATGCAGCTTTTCTGAGTATGCCCTTTTGTTGCCACTATGACTGACTGGAACTTTATTTGCTGCCCGTGGTATTTTATCATTTCATCTAGGCTTCAGGATCAAGAACTCAGTAATGGATAGAGCAATATTTTTCACCTATTGTGAACAGAAGTGTCACAATTGAGTCCTGCGTCATAGTGTCTGAGCCTGCCTAAGATCACACTTTTTCATTTATTGCATTTGACTTACAGTTTCTCTTTTTATACATGCCTAGTGATATGAGTGTACACAGAAAAAAGTGTTTTTAAACAGAAAAACAAATATTTTCCAGAAGGACAGTTGAATGCTGAAAACACAGTGAAAACCACCACATCTAAAGCTCATTTTGTGTGATCTATTGTTCACAGAAAGCAGGCATACATCATTTGGTTTTATTTTTACCCTAGAATTTAATGCCCTTTGTGCAAAATGTAGAAGTTAATTGGTAGCTAACTCACTTTGATGGTATGTTTGCTGTGCTTGAGGGACATATTTTCCCAAATTGCCACATTTTAAATAGATTTTACCTTGCAGGGCTTACTTTTAGCTTATCATTACAACTTGGAAAAATTCACTACCTTTTCTCCATGCAGATAAGTGCTCCCAACACACGAAATAATGAGATATCATGTATATATATGCAAAGAAAAAAGGAGCAGAGAGAAAAAAACCCTCTACTGTGAAGGATGCAACAATTAATTGTTCACAGGTTGGACACAGGCATATAATTTTTCAAGATGCATGAGGTGTTTCTTTAAGAAAAGGTTGAAGGAGGAACTCTTTTTGTATTTTCAAGGCATTCATTTTTGTCAGATGAGAGTCAGAAATGTCAAATTCTTGTATGAATAACTCCTTCCTGTTCTCGTATTTTGCTGAGCATTATTGGTAGGAAGTTGCTGAGCATTCAAAATTTAGAGGTTTATCAGGAAACAGGATGACTTAGCACTCTCACCTGATCCAGCAAAACACTTTGATCCAGACCAAACTGCATCTGGGCTTTATTCGTGTACTTACCTTGCTAGGATTCATCAGCAGAGGTCACTGGGCAGTTATTAGAGTTGGACTTTAGAGAGAAAATGAAGTTATAAAATTCAGGAAGAAAAGCTGAATAGCCTTCCAGGAGATATTGCTATGCAGGTTTCAGATGAGGGTATACTGCTAATTGATCATTTACAGGAACTTCATAACTTTTAAACTATTGCAGAAGGCAATTACACTGGTTTTTCTGTCAGGTGGTTTGTTTGGTTGGTTAGTCTTTACATAAACTGGACAAATGCTAAGTTCCTTAGTAAAGTCACATCTTGGAGGGGGTGTTGTTTTGTTTTGTTTTTAAATCTGAATAGTAATGAAAGAAGACATTAGAATGCAGTTCTTTATGAAATCCGTACTCCTCTGTGATAATTCTGTCCCTGAGCTAAAATTTACTTAACTGAAATCATATTTCTGTTTTTCAGTCAGGATGAAGATCACAGAAATGCTGACATAAAGTCAACTTTTTGCGACATAATATTCAGGTTTATTTAAAATCAGGACCAATGTTTTTACAAAAAAAACCACCCCACTTTGACATATGCAATGCATCAAGACATATTATAGGTGTTGCCCTGGAGTGTTCTGCACGTGCAAGCAGAAAGTGGGAGTTTAACATGCCAAATATCTGAAACATAAAATTAGGCAAGTAGGTAAGAGACAAGGCTATAATTCATTGTGGCTTCATGCCATGTTCTTTTCCTTCTCTGTGTAAAAAGGAAACCCTCTAGGAGTATTCAAACTCTGAAAATAAAGTATTTTAAGTCCAAAAAGATGATAATAATGTGAAAGTATTGGCTTGAAATGACAAAAGCCCTAAGCTTTTAAAACTTTACAATGTTTAAAGTTTAAAGAATTTGCATGAAACTGTCATTAGTTTACCATAACCATTATTACTGCTAACAGCAGTTCAATCATATGTCTTAAATCTGGGATTTCGACAGCTCAGGGAAATCATCATTCCAAATAAGTAATGTGAGTAACTTGCTAAGTAATCCTGAAGAGTAGTCATCCCTCATCTTTTTGGAGGAGAATTCTCCGCTGGTCTCTATGTAGTTCCCTATCAGATGGCAAACATGCTTCCCATATGATTTTTTTCCCACCTCCAATAAGCCCTGAATGTGTTTCTGAGTCAGTGCATCCCTTGATGTGAAAAGTTACCTAATAATGTTACATAAATATGGCTTAGCAGACTGGTGTGCTTGCCTAGGTTTACATTCCCGCAGGGCTCCAGCAGAAGTCCAGCAGATGTGTCTCCTGGCAGAAAATCAGCCAAGATAATGAGAAAAGACTTCAACTTCCATATGCTGGTATCAGCCCAGATTTAATGTGCTCCTCTGAGTGCTTCCCTTTATCAAAACTTCTGTAGCACTCTGGCAGGTTTTCTCAGCCTTTTCAAGAGAAGACATTCACAGAAAGGCTGGCAGTATAAAGTTACTCTGCTGCTTCTGCTTTTCTGCTCCTTTTCCACTGGACCTGATGAGCTTAAATAGAAGTTATATTCTGTATTTCCCCTCACCTCTCACATTTGGTTGTGACCAGTATCAGTGAATACCATTGAATGGATGCCTATTGCTAAGAAATGCAGCCATGCCTGGCTTTAACAGAAGTTCTGCCTTTGTCTTAAAGGTGAATTCATTCTAAGTCTTTATCTTAAATGTTTCATTTGATGTTTATTAGAATAATTATGGGTGTATTATTGATCCAGCCCCCAAGAAAAGCTTGGGTTTTGTGAGAAATATTAGCAGAAGGAGACCTAAGGGTTCCTTTTCTTGATATTTCTATAGGATGGGGCTCAAGTCTTCAAAGGCAACTGGGTGGCAAGATGCAGGGGACATCCATAGGATGCAGACATGAGGGGAAATTATACTCAAGGTTGAGGCTAGGTTGCTTCTAATTCTGCCAATTCCTTCTCGTTATCTAAAATTTCTGGGATTTGAATCCAGAAATACCCTCAAAATAGAGAAGGAAGCTAGAGGTAAAATGAATTTATTTTTCTTTTGTCCTTTTAAAAAAGTTTTTTTTTTTATAATAAATTATTTCAGAATTTATAATGTTTCTTCTATTCCTTTTGCTATATCTTTCTTTTTTCCCAATTTAATTTCTCACTGGATTAAGAATATAGGAACTCTGAGACTGGATCAGAATAACAGTCTTGTGGAAATCTTGATCTTTACAGTTTGAATGCATAAAAACCCCATGAAAAGCATTCACAGAATAACTTCCTACTGGGATAGGTGCTGACTGCACCAGAAATTGTTGCAACTGCATCGCAAAAAGTTTTATACTCCCCCTACCTTAATGTGACTGACTGATTTACACTAATCCCACTGCCTTCTTGTTTTCCAAGACTCTTCCTGTGGAAACAAGTTTTACAGTTTGCCTCAGTATTGTGTGAAAAAGCTTGATTTTGTTGTTTTTAATGGGCCCTAGGAAAAGGAAGAAAGTATGTAAAGGGACCAATAAGTTGAAGAATGTATTTTCTATGTGAATCTTACTGTAAAAGATGGAAACTTGTAAAAACAAACAAAACAAACAAACAGTGACTGGCAAAAAATATTATTTTGAGAAAAGACCAATTTTCAACAGTCTTCTGAGCATATTCACAAAGTTTCAATCTGCTGGATACAAGAAGACCTGTGGTGCTGCTGACCCACATGGGTCAGCTGATTTTTTCTGAAGGAAAAAGAGGTCTTACCTTAGCAAGGTTGGCAGACTAGTTGCCACTTATTGCCTGAGCATTGACACAACTGATCTCAGGTCCTTGTGGCATAACTCTTTTCCCCAGAGAACTCAGAGTGTCTCCAAATGTATTTCAGATATAAGGAAAGTGAGACCTGGCAGGGGGAGATGATATGTCCAAGGTCACAGAGTCAACCAGACACAGAAGTGAGAATGAATTCACCTGCTGAGACCAAACCAGGACCCTTACCAGAGCTCAGGATATTGTCTGGAGTCAGGCTATGTCAGGACGAGATGCTACCTGAACATACCTGAACAGCCCTGCAGAACTGTTCCTTCCTGATGACAAGCTACTACAACTAAATAAGTATGTATAGGGTGAAGGGGTGGCTTAAAGAAGTCATCTCAACTAAGATATCTTCAGTCTCGCTGTTAGCTCCTGGTCCCTCTTTTCCCACTCACAGTTTTCCAATCCAGGGATGTTGCTATCTACCAGACGCAGACAGCTGGAGACAACTTGTTGCATAAGGCAGTATAAACAATACCTTCAGCCCCGCTGCGAGAGTCTCTCTTCATCAGCTAACACAGTGCAATGGATGGGCACCTTTAGAGCTTGCAGTAAGAGGAGCTGCTGAGGACTGACCAGCACTTGATAATGTAGTTGGATCCACCCATTTCTCCTGGAGCAAAAATTCAAATGCAACAACTCAGTCTACAAGGGAGACAAATGAGTATGTGTTCAGACTGAAACATGACTTGTGTGTTGCTTGTTGTACAGGGGGCAACTTAAAGATGTTGATGTATCAAGATGTATTGACTTAAACTTGTTGATACATGTTCCAAAACTAAGGAAAGTTTATGGTTCAAAGTATTTTCTTTTCATCAGCAAGTATTATGTCCTGAACCAGACTGTTTAACTTTAGTCTGGTCACATGAACATTACTTCCATACAAAACACATCTCTTTGGGATATGCTATAAATTGCATATAAAAAAACAGTAAAAGTGATTACTTCATAATACGCATTCCTAGAAATATTGCTGTACTGTATATCTGGTACTATAGCCAACTAATATATGGTCCTAAACCTATGGTAGAGACTGAGACTCTTACCTATAACTATTCTTGAGATATTCTTTGCCTGTTATACATTGCAGGTGAGAATATTTCACTTCCGTNTAAGTGTAGAAAACCATTTTGCCTTTGAGTAGCATTTTTCTGAACTACCAAAATTAAAAAAAAATCTGATCCCAAGGTTCCTATAACAACACTGCTGCCTAATAAAGACTGCTAACTTGGTAGCTCCTTAAAATCACTTACTAAACCAGAATAATCTCTATTTAATGGAGCCACAAATTCCCTTTTTTTTATTATTTTTTCTTATAAACTGAAGTGGTGAGGAAGTAAGATAATTTAACTGCTTCTTCTTTTTAAGACCACAAATAGAGTGGGATTGGGAAGCTCCTAAGGATGATTGTCATGCCTCCAGGGAAACACAGTCCCCAGGGGTGATCAGAGCACCACTAATGCATTGGGACAATACAGGATTCAGCTCAGACTTTAGAAGAGATGGTGATTGCTTTTTTACAGTAATAAGTGGGACATCTGGACTCAAGGTCTGCTTCAGTCTGAAGGAGGTCTATCTATAGACTGTAATTCCCAGGAGGATATCTTAACCTTCAGCCAAAGTTTAGATGGGTTCATCCCATCCCATCAAAATTAGGTCAGAGTACAGAAAGTGTACAGCCAAGATTGGGAGTGAAAAGAAAGAAGAGGGAACCTGCCAATAGAGGTACTTAAAATACGGTTCTGTCTTTGAAGGGTTCTGATTTCTATTTCTAATACCATTTATCTAATCCCTCTTTATGATAAAATACATTAAGAATCTCTATGAAAAAGAAAACAATAAAATCCTACTGAATTATAACGTCACAGAACAAAATGCCAGATATACTTGCAGAAGACTGAAGAAAAATTTGGAAAATCTGATAAATAATAATTTGTCTGACACTGTTGGTCTAAGATTGCAGATTACTGTGCAGGTACAAAGAGCTTACCCTGTTATGAATGTTAATCAATCATCCTTGTTACAAAAAATAAAAATATTGAAATTTTGAATGTGTTATGAAAATTATTTTTGTAAAATTATTGATAAAATAACACTACTTCTTTTATCTTAATATTATGTAGATAATGGGAAAAAATTTGTATAATATTGGACTTGGTTTTGACCTCCTTTGACCTCCAGATTTTTTAGCTATTATCTGTAATATAATTAAAAATAAAACCTAAACTCAATAACTAACAAATTTGTACACTGCTTGATTCTCTGCTTTTGACATCACACTAAGTCACAATTGAGTTACAGTTTTTGCTAAATGATTGAACTTTTGTCTTTTGCCATTGTATAGTTAGATCATTAAAGTGCATGTTTACAAAAAAGTCCCATACAAAAGAAGTACTCATAATAACTATTTGAAGACACAAGTCCTCTTTATAAAATGTACAAAAGTAAGATATGAGTTAAAAACCCCCATTGGGTCACAGATTTATGTATTCAATTGTTAATCTAAGAGACAAGCTGGATGTTCTTGTAGCTCTTCAGTCAAAGAAACTAAATATATTCAGTGTGCACTCTAGTACTAGACTACTTTCAGATACATTACCTGCAGAGTAAAGTTTCTGATTCTATTAATTTAAATTTGGCTGTATATGGCAATGAAAATATGTGATAACTGTAAAAGAAGGAAGAAAGGTCTGGTTTCAAAAGTTAAGCAAAAATGATGGTTTAAACTCTGAAGACAGTTCAGCTGTATAAATTATACATTCTAAGAAGGTGAGGCAACTAACTGTTACAGTGGAACCATAAAATAAAATTATATTCATTAAGACAAATTTAATACGTATTTAACGTAAAAATAATGACATTAATACATACAAAGGTTTGTTTTGTTACTCTTTCCTCATGGTTTCCCTCAAATCATGTGAAACAAAAAGAACACTTGTGCCTCATATGGTAAAGAGAAAAAAGAGTAAATTAAAGCAATACCAAACATTAATTCTAGAGTAAATTTGAAGTCTGTAAAGGAATACAGTACTTCATCCAGGTATAAGGTCAGTTCTGCAGATACAGAACCAGCACTGAGTAATGCATACAAGGCCAGAACCTACATCACTGAAATAAATAAGGTTCGCACTCTTCACTTCAACAGAAGGAGAATAGTTGTGACTGAGTTCAGTAGGATTTAGATTTATGCTGAAATGTTTCTCCAGGAGAGGACAGATTTAGGTTTATGATTAAATGATTCCCTGAATTGAGGCCTGGTACAGATAAAAATATCAACACAGATTTGAATATTGATAAATTCATTCAATCTGCTTCTATGAAATTACTTCAGATTACAAACTCTTTCAGGTGCTTGATTTTAATTTGGAAGTGAAATTGCCATTTTCTCTGCAAAGAACATACCACGAAGAAGTAGGTAGGTTGCACATTTTTTAAACAGTTTTGCTGCATTTTTGTTAATTTTCTTACTAATAATTACATATTTCCTTTTTATTGCCAATGGTGTGCTTAATTTTCTCATAGTCAAGTCTCGGTCTTAATGCAGGTCAAAAAGTCTTTTGCGTAGGTAAAATTGCTTGTTTTCACTTCATGACAGTAGGTCCAAAATAAAACACATACCAAGTGCAGTCACAACATAAATGAATGGGATTTGTCTACTTTTTTCAATTTTAGATTTAGTCAACATGTAATTTGAATGTAGTTTACATAGCAATGAATAATACTGTTGTTTGTAACAAGATGGTTTCCAGTGTCTCCAAACATAGGAATAAGTTATACTTAAACATAGATATGACATACCTGATGAAGAAGGTAGAACACTACCCTTCATTTATTTAAGACTCTGCTTATGTAAGACCCTACTCTGAAAGAATAAATCTGTCTAAATCATGAGTGATGTGATATCATACGAGTGCATCTGTACAGTGAAATAATTGGGGTTGAAGTTCTGATGTGCACATTGAATGTATTTGGAAGTGTTTTACATCACACGGGCTCTAGTACAGTCTGTGGCTGAAGGAGCATTGGCCATCAGAGTGCATTATGGGGGGCTGCTAGGAGACATCATCTGGCTCAGCTTTTCTCCAAAGGAATCCACCATGCACCCAGAGCTTCTTTGTGATATGAATCATAGAACTGTCTAGGTTGGAAGGGACCGCTAAGATCATTGAGTCTAACCATCAACCTAACACTGTCAAGTCCACCACTATACCATGTACCTCAGCACCACATCCGCATGTCTTTTAAATACCTCCAGGGATGGAGATCCCACCACCTCCCTGGGTAGCCTTTTCCAATGCTTGATAACTTTATCGGTGAAGAAATTTTTCTAATATCCATCCTAAACCTCACCTGGTGTAACTTGAGGCCCCTTCCTCTTGTCCTACTACTTGTTACTTGGGAGAAGTGACTGACCCACTCCTCTCTACAACCTCCTTTCAGGGAGCTGTAGAGAGCAACAAGATCTCCTCTCAGCCTCCTTTTCTCCAGGTTAAACAACCCCAGTTGCCTCAGCCGCTCCTCATAAGACTTGTGCTCCAGAACCCTCACCAGCTTCATTGCCCTTCTCCGGACACACTCCAGCACCTTGATGTCTTTCTTGAAGTGAGGGGCCCAAAACTGAACATAATATTTGAGGTGGGGCCTCACCAGTGCTGACTACAGGGGCTCAATCAGTTCCCTAGTCCTGCCCACCACACTATTCCTGATACAGGCCAGGAGTTTAAATCAGCTTCTTTAAAATTTACTGGATATTTTAATGCCTTGAAGCATCTGAGGGCTGGACTGGTTGGTAAAGGGTGAGGATATGTTTTTCTCATCAATGACTAAGGGTTCCAGAGATGCCTAGATGTTTTGTCTGTGTTAATACTAAGCATGTGAGCTGCCAGACCTGGATTTTATAGACACTGGACTAAAGTCTAGTTAACTCCGCTACATTGGACTCTTTCTTTTCAAAGGCAGGTTCATAGATCTTTTTTCTTTCTTCCTTTTCTCCTTCTCCTATGTCAGCTTGCCTATCAAATTCTAGACATTGCAAATGGGCAGTGCACTTGCATTTTACTACTTACTATAAATGCCATAAGTGAAATAAATCCAGATTCTCTTTGCTCAATTCCCTTACATAGTCTTTTTTCTCTCCCTCTTTCTGAGAAAGAGCCCAACTGTTTTAAATTTAAATATACACAGTCAATTTTAATATAACGTTCTTTCTCTGCAAATGAGATTATATTATCCACATGTTCTAGCAGTCTTTAGACAATTAGCTTTTTCTAATGTGCTTTCTTTGTCATCCTTCATTCTGACAATGCCAAAGCCCCATGAACAACCATTCTTTTTTTTAATAGCAATCATAAGCACAATGCCATATTATGCTAGTGACCTGAAACATACCTGTATTTTTCTTATGCCTCTCCCAAACTGCTGTCAACTATTAGATGGTAAAGTCAAAAATATTAGACTGAAATATGTTTCAGTTCTAAATCTTTTTTGTATGAAACATGAATAATCAAACAGATTGACTGACAAAAAATACTAGAAACCACAACCTTATAAAGCGTTACAAAAAAACAGCAAAAATAGCACAAAAAGTAAATTATTCTTTGTTCATAGATCTTTAGGATTTTTGCTTTGAAACTGAAGTTGTTGGAATCTGAGAACAGAGCAGGTGTTGTATGTGCAAAGTCCTAAGAGGTTACTGATTGCTGAGAATGCATGGAAATGTATTCCAGTATCTATTACTGAAACAGCTAAATACACAGATGATTTAAGCAAGTGATTTTATGGTTTTATAAATGCACAGCTCTTTGTCATGAAAGCAGCCTCAACCCTTTTATCTCAAGGGTTGAACTAATCTTACTATGTGATTTAATTACTTTCAAAGGTTTGTACCATTACATTTGCATGTCCACTGCAGTTAGCTCTGAAGTAAATACCGAGAACCAGACACTAACAGCTTCAGTTTATAAAGGCAAGGTTCACAAATTCCTATTTCAAGTTTTTGCCTTATTTAAAATGAAATGTTCCAACTAATTAAAGAAAAAACTCTACCACAAATCAATGAAAATCAGAACAATGAATCCATTGAAGAACAAGTTTTCCTTTCCTTCCAATCCCGATGATTGTAAACCCTCTACACTTTCCTCTCTAAAATTCTACTGTACTTCAGCAGATACCTTACAACTTCTCAGATTCCTAAATTCCCTTTATTGATTTTTGTAGCCGTTGCTTTGTCAGTACTATAGCATGCTGGTTTTATTATTTTCCCTAACTCTCCAGTTGGGTGATTGCATTCATGTATCACTTTGAAATTTACAACTTATTTAATAGCATTTTTATTTTTTATGACTTTTTTACTCTTACCTTTTAAAATTATCTTAGGGAATATGTTTTAGTTTTCTCCAAAATAAAAACAAACTCAAAAGCTACTTAGCTAAATTATTGCTTTTATTTTGACCACAGAGAGTGATGAAACAAAAATTATTTTACATCAATGCAAATTACGTCGTAATAATATCAACAGTGTAAAACCAACTTTATGATCTGTCTGTTTCATATACTTCTGATCACAAATGGAGAAATGCAACTATCTGTGATCTTCTTTGCTTTGTTATGTGACAGAAGAGCAGACTCACTTTAAAGTGTATGGATGTGGTGGCATATGTTAAAGGAAGAAAAGAGAGGGTAGGAGGAGAAAGAAAGAAAGAGATTTTGCTGTATGGTATCATTAGGCTTTTAAAATGATAATGTCAAGCATTTTGGGCTGTAGTAGAAGGCAGTATCACTAACTATGGCTTTGGGTCTTCCAAATGGTGGATGAGAAATCTCATTTACACAACAACTTTCCAGATTTCCGACCATGTTTTTGCTTTACAGCGGAAAAACCCACAACTTTGCAAATAACTTCTTGCAGCTGGAGGTTTTGGGGTAGTTAGTTAACTTAAAATGTAAGACACCTAATGCAAAGGCAAGCTTAGCTGAATTAAAAGCATCATCGTTGGGGTTTAGGTGCAGCAAGGACTTCAGAATGAAACTCTAAACATCCCAAAAAAGTGACACAGGTCTGAGACCACTGAGTAGAACACCAAATTTTTCCTCTCTCTTCTTGATGAAACTGTCATCTGATGAGGCACATCAGAAACGTTCAGCTTCAGCTAAGTCTTACTGCATCTAAAAATTTCTGACCTCTTCAACACTGAGGCTTTCACCCCTATGTCTCCCTTTCTCACAAGAGGCGGCTGTGTACTGGCAAGGTAGCGGCATTCTCAGCCCATTTAGTCCTGAGGAGAAGTATTGCAGACCACTGGGAATTCATCAAAGCCTGGTCTTCCTAGGTTGAGCTTGCTGTAGGTCAGTCTTAAGGCACATGAGTAGGACGAATTAAATAAGCGTGTGCTGACTAATTCCTCTAACATCTGCTCTGAGGTTAAGGACAGCCTGTTGATTTATAACTTCATCAGTCTAGCAGTTACCAGTAGCAGTAAGTGCACTCTGAGAAGACAGTTTTCTGCAGGAATTTTTCATGTTATAGAGGAAAATGTTTATTAGGGATGTGAAATTTAACATTGGCTCAGAAGTTCAGTGTTGTCTCAACATCAACAATGTTTGGCAGAAGTTAGGGAAAGGTCATTTGCCAAGATCTTGAGTGGTCCAGTTGTCATGTTACTACACAGCGAAACCATATATGGGGATTCATGTACTATCATATAATCACCCTGAAATACAATTATCTGTATAGGAGCCCAAATCTTTGTAAAGTTAAACAACTGAAAATCTGCTTTAATGGGGTGGATGGGAAAATTTGCTAAGTCAGAGAGTCCTGGGCATGGTGTAGTAGATTCTGTACATCTATACAACCTGATATACAGGTTTGAAGATGTTGAAGGTGGTCTGAAAGGTAGTGCTGCAACAATTCCTGGGGTATTTTTGTAGCGACTAAAACTCACAAAGTGAAAACAACACTATTGGTGTCCACACGAACAAGGAGTTGTATAAGTATGGCAGAAATTTACCTCTGACTTAATTTAGTGGAGGACAAATACTACCTCCACATCTGTCTCCTGGCTTCGCAAGATGTAAGTTTTCCAGATGGTGTCTATTTAATTGGTAAAAAGCCATGTGATGAAAGAGACTTACTCTGCAGCATTGACTAACAAGCTACATGTATTATTTTTTTCTTCTGAACTCATAAAACCACCCATCTGTAAAATTTCAGTCCATTTCCCTAAATGCGAGTGATTCAGTATTATACAGTAAGAAATAATGACCATTTTCATTTATAAAGCGCCCCCTGCCAGCACACTGTAGGTGCCACATGGATTAACTCTAATCAGAACAACCAACAACAATTAAAACATCATTAAATATTCAATACACAAAAGCCCCCAAACCAAACAGAGCAACATTATCATAAAAGTCATCTAAGTCTAGAAACACAACATTAAAAGTTAGTGTAAATCTGCTGTCTGTGTACATCTTCCAATTGCATACATTTCATAGTAAACTGCTAATAATGCAAACATAAAACTCTGAAGTTGCTATGTCTTGGTCTGACCACAGTGTGCTGCCCAGAACCTCTGAGAAAACAGAATAAATATGGAAGGGATGACTTTGTTCTGCCCTTTACTCTTACCACCAGGGCTTTCTCTCTAGTTGGCTCATGGGATACCCGGAGCGTAAAAACTGGACTCATCAGAACTTCAAACAGAAACTCTGTGAAATCAAAGCAACCAATTAATCTGGATCACTTTTGGCTCATTCATGTTTTTGCTGTAGTTTTCTGGGTGTCTATTTAGGGATGGAGGAAAGAAGGGTTATTTATTAACCACCTTCACTCCCTGAGGCAGTGGAACACGGTGCCTAGAAGCACAGTCTACTGAATGGGCAACAGCAATCACAGTGATGATAGTTTGATTTTGGAGCGTGTTTTGTGTTTCTAATTTCACACTGAAGCTTAACCCAACTGGCAGGTTGTATAAGCAGAAAATTTTCTTCCCTGAGTCGGGTTAATGACAACTATTAAAAAGTCCTCTTTTGCAGCACTTAGCATGATCCTCTTCCTAGAATTCCCTGGAAGTTTTATTTACCATGGTCCTTAGTCTTACAGGAGATTGGAGATCAGCAATGACCTTGAAATCTCCCTCCTTCATTTTCGCTGGACTTTAAATCAGGTGATAAGACTATGGAGGTAACTGAGAAATAATTTTTGAACAAAAAGACTTCCATATTTCTGCTGTGAATCCTTCAGCTATGTACTGGATCTCATGGGAGAATTTTGCCATTATAAATCACAGTGAAATTAAGGAACCGGATTTCATGTGTTTGGCAAAGTACCAAAGATTCTTTTACAGCATTAAAGATAAAATAGGTCCATAAACTCAAGATATATCAAGAAATTTCATTTAAACAATGCTGGCTTCCAAGTCCTACTTTGTGCAGTAATGCTACACCTTTTCTTTCATCTTTATGAGCTGGCCCAGAGCATAATGGATTGTCATAAATCATGTTGGATAATTGCCAGTCATCGCCAATAAAAATGAAACCTAAAGTAAATAATACACAAATCTTCATCCATTTTGTTTCTCTTTAGGGTATTACAAATTACTGTAGGACTTAGTATGAATGACATGAGGGGCTTCAAAATAACAGGTGGAGGGAGCGTGGGAAGAAAAACCAAGATAAGACTCGTGAATGTAATGTTCATCTTGAAAACCAGCAACATTTCAATACCATTTTAGCACCAGATTAGTTTCTGTGACTGCTTGCAAACAGAACATGCCATAGTCTTCCATGTACCTGGAATACACCACCCAAAGAGGCATTAGGTTAACAGGTAGAATAAGGCACATTACACTATAAAATAGTTGATTTATCACTTGTTTGTTCCATGTCAATATAATTAAAGCTGAAAGGTGATGATAGCTTTTGAACATCTGTCTTTAGCTTTCATATTCTTCACAGTCTGTTGATTGGGTTATGTTTTGTATTATTTCAATGTCCACAACTGTCAAGTGAAATGGGAGAGTGCTCGTATGAAGTGGTGAGCTGAAGTCAGAAGCAACACTTCATTTGTTTTTTACGTTAATAGACTATGACAGCTCCAGCTCTGAACAAATTGTTTTCAGTTGTTTGATGGGTCTCAGCTGCTCCAAACTGGAAGGTGACCAAATTTTCTTTTAGTTGAAAAGTAAGGACTGTTAGAATAGAGTTGTATGCTTTTCACTTTCTGCTAACATATCATTAAAGACCTTCAACTCTTTTAAGATTCTACAATATTGAATCTCATGAGAAGTTAGAGGCTATACTGAAATATTATCCACACACAGGAAGGCCAGTGATCTATAGACCTAAACATGACAACATTTTTTCTTTAAAAAAGAAAAATAATTTTGTTTTATAAGATCCCTGTTCAAAAAGATCCCATTATTTTGTTTTTCAGGGAGCTGACACTGAAATATTCACCAATAACTAAAGAATCATTTCTAATTAGAATTTTTTTTTCCAGTTTTTTGCAGGGAATTATCATTTCACATTTTAATGTGCTACACAATCAATCATACACATACTACTTTATGCAAATTTGTAACATCAAAAATATTTTTGTTAATAGTTTTGTAGTTCAAAACAAGGAATATTTCTCAGATTCTGCAGCAGAAACGTAGGAATTTCTGGAAAGTTATAGTTCAAAATAATGACCTGAGTTATTGAAGAGAAGAATGTACTTCTTCCAAGATCCTGCCTAATCAGGAGATTCTGTCTAACCTTGGAGAACAAAAATTGACAAACAGTGATCTAGACTGTACATGGGAGGTGAGCCACTATGTAGCATTGTTATTAGGGGATCAATTTATAAAAATTAGAAATAATAGAAAAAAGAAAAAATTAGTAAAAGCTTGAAAACTCTCTTAAATAGAGCATAAAACTAAGGAATATGTTTGATTTAATTTTTGTTAGACAAAACCAAGGCTACCCTTTCAGACTTATGCACAAAAGTCAATTCTTTGGTAAGTTCTTTCTGTATGGCTCTTTAATTGTGTGGGTCAATAAACATTACCTGGAATATGGACAAAAAATAACTAAAGTCTCTGTTACCTTATGAAAGGCTTTATATTTAACATATACTGTATTATATCTTTTCCCCCCAAGGAGTTTGTATCAGTGCCTCTTAATAAGTAATGGGAAACTCATTGAGCTTAGGAACAATACTGTTTACTGCTAGCCCTAATAACCTCATTTCTATGGCTGCCAGCCAAATTTATTTATTGAAAGTTGTATTGCTGTAGCAGCTTTAAAACTCACCTCAAGGTAAAGTTATGTTAAAATATAATTAACCATTTTATTGCAGCTCATAATTGGTTTTCCTTGGAGGGGGAAAATGTTTTGGTTTCCACAATAATTATAGAGGAGCGACCTACTCTGCCTGGTTCTGAAGTACATGAGTTTTCAATCAAATTGGAAGCACTTGCAGCTCCTGCAGTAATCTAATTTTTACCTCCTTACCATTTGAAACATTCAGCAACATCGGGAAATATTCCAGGAAGACAAGAAAAATCAAATACTCAGCTGTACCCGTGAGAATATTTGTAATCCTTGCCATATTTTTCTTTTTTTAAGCAAGGATTTTAAATGGATATTTTGGAAGGAGAAAATGACAGTAGTTTATCATGGGCTGCAAATTATTGCTTTATTTGGTACTCTTAATTTTCTGCATAGCTGTACTTTATGAAACATGTAATACAAAAACACTAAAGATGGAAAAGATATTTAGTTGGTCCATTTTCCTGCCATTTTCTTGTCTGATACTGGTATGGGATTTTAGTTTGCCCTCTTAGACAGTCAAAAGCATAATTCACTTCAACTTAGTTGGAGTTTATCAACATTGCTGTGCTAGCACTAGCAACTGAAATGTATATCTTATTAACTCTAAAGAGAATCCAAAACTCCAGAAAGAAGTCAAGATATTTTTATCCTATTTCCTTTTCAGCTGCTCCCTGAAACTACCCGTATCACAGGTACATTCTTAGGCATATAGAAAAGCAACATTTGGAAAGAAGGAAAAAGACAACAAAAGGAACCAAACCACAAAGAAACAAAAAAACCTAAAGATTTTAAGGAAAATGTTTCCTATTTTGACATATAAATGAGGACATATATATTTTTACAGTTACAGCAGTCATATTTGGTAATATTTTGAGATCATTATAAAAACAGTGTGGTTAGAATTATATAGAATACAAAATTTATAAATGTAATAGTTACTGCTTATTTTCATTAGGGAATTAGGGATTTATAATCTAAGATATTTTTTTTTTTGTTAGGACAAATTATAAATCATAAAAAGGATAAACTGAGAGTGCTATATTAGGATAACTCCCAGATTCTGTCAGCTGACCCATTGCAAACAAGGCTAATATTTGGACTGGTGAATGATCTGAGTTCTGACCAGGACTTTTTACGCTCATCATCTGGAAAATGAAATTATTTCACTGTCATACTGGACATCCAAGAAAAAGCAGCAGATCATTTAGAGTACAAACCTCTGCATCACAGTCCTTATGGGACTGCGATAAGTCCGTGCATCTCAGAGAGGAAGCTGCTTGTTAGTCTCATGCTCACAGATACCTCAAACTCTCCTAGTGCCTGCATTTCTGATTTAAGACAATCTCCCGTTACAGATTATCCATGGAACAACAAAGGTAAGGTAGTAGGGCCCCTCCATGTTCCTCTGGATTTCTCAATTTTCAGAGGAGCCACAGAAAAGGATTAATTGCAGCAGCACTCAGTCTCCAATCTTTCCATTTGTTTCCAGAGCTGAGAAAACAAAAGCAGGGAAAACAAAGCAAAAAACCCCTACAACAAAACTTCAATCATGCTGGGTATGGGTGTGCAAATGAACATCAAAGTGTCCTACTTTGCTTCTAAGAGCCTCATATTCCACCCCAAACACATGCCTTTCAAAAACGTAGCAGAGCATCTATAAAAAATGTAATTATATATTTGGAAAGGGAGGAAAGGGACTGATGTGTAGAATGGTAAACAGCATACACTTACAGCCAACTCTATAGATTTCAAATAACTGATCTTGTAGGAAATAATGAGCTATCTGCTAAGGAAGGAAAAAACAGAGGAACTGGTAATAAACAAACTCTGTCTCCCATGTGTGACCTAGTACAGTACAATACAGTTTAATTTTATTACTTGTCATTCATACTGAAAACAAATTTGCAATTTTCTGCAAATATAATGGGAATGTTCCCGGAATGTGTAAGTGCAGAGGAGAATGGGATATTTCTGTCAAATGAAACACTGCAGTATTCGTCTCCAAAAAGAAAGCAGAATGACTTGATATTTTTGCTCAGGAGAGATATATGATTCACACAGTTATAGATTATAAATCCAGAAGGAACTGCTGTGATCATCTGGTCTGTTTTCTACATAAGCCAGGCCAAGGGACTTCTCTCAATTAATTCCTGCTCAGGTTAGGCCATATGTAAAAGACTACTGCAAAACAGGACAGTGGTTGATTGCTGTCAGTATCCATGGAGTAATCAACTTAATTTGTAACTAAGATACAGATCAAATATTAAGAAAATCCTTTTTAATGTAAAGACAGTTAAATACCGGAGCTGGTAAGCCAGTGATCCTTTTGAATCTGCCACTGGAGGTTTTAAAGAATAGATAAGCATGGTGGACATACAGAGGACATTGTCTCATTGCCAAGGTTAGAAGAAGAGGATGAAAAGATTAGATGTCTCTTTAGACTCTTTCCAGCTCTGCATTTCAATGGAAAAGAAGCCTTTCTTCATCAGTAGCTGTGGAACATTAGATAGCGTAAATTCACCCAAGGAGGATTTGGAAAGAAGGCTTTAGGACTTTTGAGGACACCTTCCTCCCTCCTTAATTTCACAAGCTGAAATGACATGATGGTCCTGTAGTGCAGCATCTCAAACCATATCGGTCCACTGTTGTATATGATATCTATCATTGCAGGGGATTATAGGAATTATAGGAATTATAAGAAATCTGAAGAAGCATAATTTTACACATTCTCTGTTTCCTGTATCTTTCCTAAGCAGGTACCAGTTATAGGCTCAGCAAGGTAGTTTACATTAACATAGCCGAATTTGTCAGATAGACTGCCACAGCCTATCAGTCCTTGTAAAAGCACAGAAATTTCCATGCTGTGGTTAGAAATGACTAGTATTATATGCTGCAGAGATCAATTATGAAGGAGACCGTATATAATGAGTGCCAATCCTTCATTCCTTTTAGTCACCATTAGATTTATACAAAAGACCAGCAGAGTTCATTGGCTTTACTTTACATTTTTGCATATACTTTGTCAAAACTTTGAGGTACTACCCACGTATTTTCTTAAGCCTTTATTGATTGCCTGTTTTGCTTTTGGTCCTACTGGTACTGTACAGCTATGAATTATCCTAGGTGTTGTGTGAAAAGGTTTGTCCTTTAAATTTTTTTATCATTCAGGCTCATTATATGTCCCTGTGGTCTTGGAAAACAAAGACAGAATAAATGGATGTACTGAACTCAACCTCTCTGCATCTTTTATGGTACTGTAAGGTCCTAATGTATCCCTTACTCAACTGTTACTCAAATGAAAACAGAACCAGTCAATTCATATCTTTTTTCTAGATAAGGAGCACATCCAAGACTAAATATTTTTGTTAATTACTGTGTCTGAGTCTTTTCCAGTTAAAACATACAGTTTTGAGACAATGTGTCCAGAACTAGTATAACAAGTGAGGACAAACCTTGATTTATAGAATGATTTTAACATTGTCATTACTGTCTTTTCTTTATATATTTTCTTAAGTTTATTAACCAAATTTATTTTAAACACTATTTCATATTTAAAAGAAGCTATAACTTCCCGAGTAAATGTTTCAGTTGGTCAACCTTATCAATAGAGCCCTATCCAAAGGCTGAACTGGCTGTATATGGAATCTGTGGGAGCTTTTGTTCTGTCTTGCAGAGTACAAGAGATTAGGTGAGACCAAAAGATGTCCTCTCCTGACCATACAAATAAGTCACAAAATTAGCCTCAGCAGGAGTTCGTAGGGCTTGATGCGCAAGAGGACCCAGGATCAGAATTATAATGAGTTGTATTTAAGCACTCTGCCATTACCAGAATACATAGTCCCAAATTAAGTGTCTAAATTCCCTTGTAGTGAGTGGAGAGCTTCAGGAACCTATCTCCACTTGTATTTACAGCCATTAATCTTCTCCTGGCACCTACACTAATCATCCTTTCTCTGAGAAGTAAAAGAGATGAAGGACACACAAGCCTTAGACCTTATAGACCACTTCTGTTGGGCTGTGCAAGTTGAGTTCAGACGCCTGTTCATCCTCTTATCTCAGAGGTTTTACCTCCAACTTTAACAGCTTTCACAAAAAAAAAAAAATATAGGTGGACCCAATACCTGCCCTAACGAACCTGTCCCGCTCTGTACTGAATAATTAGACACTTGCTGAACAGACAAGAGAGAAACAAACTGCAAAAATTCAACAGCTCAGTGCTTAAGGCATTCATGAACAATACGGGAAAGATGAGTTCCCGACCTCTGTTTGGTGCATATCTCATTACTTGCATAATATAAACCAGCTTGAGCAGGGAAGATTGAACAGACACAGCCTACCACAGTGAGCAGTTCGGTTATGTTCCTGGGAGATAGACCCCAAGTCCAGTCCAGCCAAGAAAGAACTTGAAGGCAGATGCAGCTTCCCACAGATTAGATGAATGAGCTAGTCACTGAGTAAACACGGTTGCCTCTTCATTACATTGTAAGGGAAATGAAATGTGTTTTCCTACAAGGAGTCCCATAAACAAAATAGGCAGAGGAATTCCAGAGTTGGGGTACTGGCTTGACATGAAGCGTGAATACGGCCATGAGTACTTTAAGCATGAACACAAGCAGCTGAATATAGCCAATACCTAGAAGCAGAGAGCAACTTTTCTGACTGTGGCAAGCATTTTTCAGGTGAACTGAAGGGTAAGAAAAACTCCAATATTTACTTCAGTACCCAGCTGTATTTATATTGAGGACTGGCATTAACAATTAACAAGACCTAGCTGACTTTCTGTCATCGAACATATGCTAAGCAGGCCTGGAAATTCTGTTCAATACTGGGGTATGACTTGACCTCCGTCCTGCATATCTTTCTTCCTTTCTCCTTTCTGCAGTGTTTATCCACCTGCAGCCTGTGAACACCAACACAAGTCCCCAGATTATCTACTTCTAACTCTCTGCTGCAGTCTTTTCTTTTCTTTAAAACCCATAAATAGAGACAAATTCAGAAAGGCAAACAATTAATTGCCGACAGCTTTCTGAAAGGATTGCACTTAGCTTCTGATGGAGAACAGCTGTGGTGCACACTCTAATACATGCCATGGATGGGAAAGCATGGTTCCAGCTGGCTGAGGACAGCCGCAAGGTCATTCATCAGTGAATATGCTCTCTCTCAAGTGTCATGTGACAGACCCAAAATTGTCAAGAGTTTTGAGTGCATCTGCCAGTACCTTTTCCTTAAATAAACATTCCAAAACCCTGAGGTTTCCTTTTCCAGAGCTACAATGCAATATTTTTTTGAAACAGTGAAATCTCAGATCTGTTTGGAAAGCAAAGAAAAAAAAAGAAACAGAAAAATAAAGAAAGTATGTATGTGGTCTATACTGATTGAGGGTGGGTCTTTCCCTCCAGTCTTCCTCTCTAGTCCAAAAATATTTGCTGTTTCTGTGGTTTGCAACAAATTTTGCAGTACGCAAAGAAAATGTCTACCTTGTGCGTGGCTATGTGCCTGCATGGAAGCAAACATCAAAAGAAGCGTACCCAGCACATCAAGCGAGGTGATTCTCCCCCTCTATTCCACTCTCACGAGACCCCACTTGGAATTCTGCATCCAGCTCTGGGGTCCCCAGTACAATAAAGAGATGGGCCTGTTCAAGCAGGTCCAGAAGAGGGCCACAAAAATGATCAGAGGGCTGGAGCACCTCTCCTATGAAGAAAGGTTGAGAGAGTTGGGATTGCTCAGTCTGCAATCTTTTCTTTTCCATGTGACTCCTTTTAAAAAGGGAGTCTCCATACTCTTCGTAATCCCTTTAAATACTGGATCATGGTGATAAGGTTTCCTTAAGCCTTCTTTTCTCAAGGTTGAACAAGCCCAGTTTTCTCAGCCTTTCCTCATATGGCAGGCTTCCCAGTCCTTTGATCATCTTGGTGGCTGTTCTCTGGACCCTGTCCATCCTGTCCACATCTTTTTTTGTATAGCAGGAACCGAAACTGAGCACAGTATTCCAGGTGTGGCCTGACAAGTGCTGAGTAGAATGAGATAATGGCTTCTTTATCTCTGCTGGTGACGCCCTTGTTGATGCAGCCCAACATCCTGTTGGCTTTCTTTGTCACTGCAGCACATTCTTCACTCATATTGAGCTTGTTGTCCACCAAGATAATTAATATTTAATTACTTAGTTAATTTTATAAAGGCAGCAAATAATTGCACTCCGCTGGATCTGTCTGTAGCTTTCAGGCATAATTCCTCAACTCTCTGCAGCCCAGTAGAAAACTAACCAATAAAGCCAACAGGTAGCCTTCCTTTCTTTTGTTGAGTTCATCCTTGTAACAAAATACTGCATATAATGAGCTTTGAACCAGGAAGAAAACCAGCTGTTACCTTCCATAACAGGGCAGTTTTTAATTTAAGTCACAGTGATGACTCCTGGCCTTAAGGAATATGATGCAGCGTTTTTTTATTTGAGGCAATGGGAATCAAGGGTAGAGGGATATATTCCTAGAGTTGGTTACATCTTTTAACTCTGATCTTCAGTTTAATCACTTATAAAACAAATAAAATATTAAAAAACAGTCTTGAATTATTATTTTGATTATTATTTATTATATTCTGAATAATTTTGGTATTCTGGAATACCAGATATTAAAGGACCCCCTTACTATTGTGTTTTATCATGTCAAATGATGATCCTCACTCCATGAAATGCAATTCAAGATTAATCCAAGATTAACAAAGTGCTTTGACATCACCCTGTCTTATTATGGCAGGTAACAGCAAGACTTCTCACTCTTAGGAATGAGGGGAAGTTAAAAAAAAAAGAGTTTTATCACCAATGGGAACAAAAAAATTTGGGTTGTTTTTAAAATGCCATCATTGCAGTTTATATGGATTAATTCACAGAATGTAATTTTTTTTTTTTTTTTTAAATATGGTACATTCTTATTGTGATGACCAATCATGCATATCATTAGCAAGTATGGCAAGGCTCTCAAGTCAAGATGAGATTGATGACTTTTCAATTATTGATGTAAATGAATCACCAAGTATAACAACTTGAAGGAATGTATTAAAAAGCAAAAGTCAAATCACTGGCTCTGTGCGCACACTGTCACATTAAATAAACTCATACTTCATTTGTGCAGTGGGTGAAGAAAGCTAATTAAAATGAGTAAAATTTCAACTGCAGTTTCTGGCATTGTTAATCAGTAAACAAAGTTGAAAACTTCAAATAGGCGGGCAGGCTTCAGAGTCCAGTATGCTTGTAAAAACAGATCTAAAACCAGAGCAGAAGAAAATAACAGCATGGAAAATAACATTGAAAGTGAACTTGAAAAATTATTAAACCATCCCATAAATTAGCATGCATTTCTTGCCCAAGAAATGGATCTGTTGTTGCTTCTTATTAAACTCCCTTACTAAACAACTATTTAGTCATGGAGTTACACTTCCTTGAGCATTCTGGGGGAAATGAGCTCTTCAGATAAGCACATGGCACCAGGAACTAAATGTTAGCAATTTCAATTCACATAAGCTTCATAAAATCTGTTAAACAATTTCATTTTGGACGAATTAACTCTTCAGTCTTCCCTGTAGTTTTAGATTCATCTTTGTTCCCCAGTTCTAACAATGCAGGTGAATTTTTGAAGGTCTGGGGATATTGTGTCATTTGGAAACAAATGTGACTTTTCTGTGGTTTGTGCATGTAAATCTTGCCTCACAAGACAACACACTTTATGTAATTTTAGTGGCAGCCTGTTCCATGCACTGGAAGGTACTTCCCGCCTAACATACAGAAAGACTAATGAAAATATGAGAGATTTAAATTGGCATATCATCACAGCCTCTACTCGACCCTCTAAAGAACTAGCAAATATTAAAAAAAATCAGGAACCATATTTATTGTTCTTCAGTAAATTCTAAAAGATTAATTTCTTGCTCTAGACAAAAATACATACTTGATATTTTTAAATTTCCTGTCAAATGAAAAATAAAATTTAAAAAAGACTCAAACATTTTAAGATTTGTTATTCCTTATCTTTCTGTTCATTAAGACAATAAATTTACTGCATGAGAAACATCAAAAAAAACCCACTATCTAAATATATTTTCATAGATGTAAGCAAATAAAATAATATATTTTTGATATTGTAAAAATTAAACATTTCCATGTGTTTTACTGTCAGGTTCTCTTGAATCATTCAATTTTTATTAAATTCAGCTTTTAGGTGAATGAAAACAATTATTCCATTTATTTCAGGAATTCTGAAATAAACATTTTCCTCACGGTATAAAAATAAAAGCTAAGACATTTCTGTACTCTTTTATGGCAAAAAATAAGATCATTCTATACAGATCATTTTGGACCCGAAGACCCATTTTTCTTTCTTTCAATTTTATTGGGGAAAGCCTACAGTCAGAAAAGGTCAAAAACCACAGTGAACATTTGAAGGAAAAGTACTTCTTTCTTTACATCTGAACAAAAATTTTATGGGATTTTCTTCACCTAACCAACTCTGAAAAAAAACTTTTCTTCAGACGTCTGCCTTACAATAATTTCATTCCAAGGACTGCTCATCTTTTTTACATTAAATGAGCTCTGAGTTTTCAGTAGTTTCTGATGGACTCCTATGACTTAGACAAATTGATTCCTGAGTCTTTCAAATAAGGAGAAACTGCAATGAGAGGCTGAAAACACTATTTTTACTTCTTTCTTTTTCTATTCTTTAAAATCAAATAATTTATTTTTCTTAATCTATTCTAGCCATAGTCTTTTCAAACACATAACTAACCAGAAATCTTGATTTCAGCTGTTACCTTCTTTTTCAGGTTCTTCACTTAAGCTTCTCATTGATTCACAGAACTACTCTTTTCTCCAGTCTTTCTTCTCACAGTCATTTCCAGACTTTGGATGTTAGAAAGTTGGAGAGAGGCTTTTTACAAGGGCACGTAGTCATAGGATGTGGGGTAATGGCTTCAAACTGGAAGAGGGAAGATTTAGAATGGATATTAGGAAGAAATTTTTCACTTTGAGGGTGGTGAGATGCTGGCACAGGTTGCCCAGGGAAGTTGCAGATGCCCCATCCCTGGAGGTGTTCAGTGCCAGGTTGGATGGGGCTTTGATCAACCTGTTCTAGTGGGAGGTGTCCCTGCCCATGGCAGGGGGGCTGGAACTCGATGATCTTTAAGGTCCCTTCCGATGCAAACCATTCTATGATTCTATGACATGCTCACAAATGCAGAGAGATCACTTTCCCTTCCTCTTCTATTTGTCCTTTCTCCAATCCATTGCACATTAGCTTAAGATATATTATTGGGAGGGCAAAAAGACCCTAATTCTGGAAAGCATCATGATTCAGTGAAGTACTTAAGTGCAGGCACGAGTCCCGGTGGAACCCCACAAGCTTGAATATTTCCCTGAACAGAGGCCAAAACAGATAATAAGCAAAGTGAAAAGGAGGAAAAAGTATAGCTAATGTGCTAAGATAAATGGAAATTCAACAATGTGTGGGGCCTACTAAGTAACACAGTTGGTAATTACAGCAATTCAGAGGGAAAAATGAGAACATTTCATACTGCCACAGAGAACAATTATGAATATCAGCTCCTTTGTTTTTAAAGCAATACACCTAAGAAATTACATATTAAAAGTGCTTTTAGAAAGAGATTCTAATTCAGATGTTGCCTTTTCAGTGGAAAGTAATCATATCATTTAAAAGTTATTATTATTCTGTTTATTTTTCCATTGGTTCAATCACCTGTTTCCCAGTAATTACGCAAGCAGAGACTCAATAAATAAAGCCTACTGTCATTTCTTAAACCAAACAAGTAGGTCAACAACTATGATTAAGCTGTCAGCATTAATGAGTGGTTTTCTTTAGTTTCTGCAAAGACTAAAAACTTTTTATGTCTGGGAAAAAAATCATTAAATAGTTTATAACAATTAATGTGAAATTATTTTGTTTCTCATGCTCAAACCAGAAACCCATTTATATATAACACCAGCATGTCACAGCTCACAGTATTTTTACTACCTCAGTAACTATGAAATCAGATAAGAGAAAGGCTACTAGATATTTATTTACTCTGTGGTGGGTTTCATCTATTGGTTTTGGGTTTGTTTTTATCTAAAACTAAAAATTTTGGGTTTTTTTAAGGAAAAAATTAAGAGAAAAAAAATAATAAATCTGTTTGATACTAGCCAAATAATATATATTCCTACACATCCATATAATATGTCCAATGTCAGACAACATGAACATAGACATGAACATTTTTTAAAGGTATGCATGCAATGAATGTAAACATGCTGAAAATAAATTCCTGAGCCTACCTGTTAATGAATATCTTAAGGATTCCAGCTTCAAACTTAAATATTATCCAACGTCCTAGTCATACTTTCAATTTGGATCTTGGGATTTTCTCAATTCTTTCTCATCCTTAGTAGAAGGAATATTAAAGATTATGCAAAAAAGGAATCTATCACAATAACATATGCTGCTTTTTGAGTATATATTTGAATTTCTGGAGTCAGGGTTATCCGAAAGGATCTGACCAATCACAGAACATTAGTGAAGAAGTGTGTGAAGACCAAACTTTTCTGTATTTTAGTAAAAAGCAGTATTTATCTGTGATCTCATACCAGGTAGGATGATATGCATTATTTATTCATTATACCTCTGCTTTAAAAGTTTCGGTAGTCTAATCAGGGATTAAAACTAAAATTTTTTGACTTGGGAATATGACTCTGCAGTGCAGAAATTACAAAAAGCCAACAATCAGAGCAAATATTTCACAGATAATGCCTTGGCTAAAAAGCATGCCTCCAAATCGTATGGCAAATAAATCTATAGACTTGTAAACCACTGCAACAGTGGAAAATGCAACAGCTTCTCCCTTCTCTCCTTTCCACTCAAAACCTGATGGAGGTGTGTGTGAAGGGGGGCACTTTGAATACCCAGAATCTTGGGAGATATATAAGTTTCCAGATAAATCTGTTTTCTCTTCCTTTCATTTCACATATGCCCTTTCCACTGCATAGTGCTATAATTCCCTAAATGTGGTGTGCTGTTGGTCACAAGCGCATTAAGCAAATATTACAAAAATATAAAAATTGAGAAGTTCATTCCAGCTCGTAGCCACAGGCTTCCTGAGAGAGCTGGGAAAGCCATGCAGGGGTGAACTCAAAGATGTAGACCAGGAACGCTACAGGAGGCATGAGAAGAGGCAGAGGCAGAGCCTGCATTTTGACTCTCCTTTCCTTCAACCTTCCGACTCTCTTTCCTACCTGGATTTTAAGATTTGGGTCAAGGACTGTTGTGGCATGGGTCTGTCTTTAGAAGGAAAAAAATGAAAATTAAAATCAACAAATGGCGACAGAATTAGGTGCTATCAGGTGGACAACATCCTGCCAAATTCAGCACCTTTGGCATCCGGCTGTTGTGTGGTCTGTGTGACAGTCCCATTTTTTTTGTATATGACATTGTTCAAATGTTGTAGCTCATTCACCTTGGCAGGCATCTCACTGATGTCAACTGCCATGAAATCATCTGAAAACAACAACTCTGGGGACTGTTCTCTCTCTCACTCTGCAACCTTTCCTAAAGTTCAACCTATCTGAGGGCTTTTAATATATTTACATTATTTTCATACACTTCTAAGAGATGTACAGTTGGAGCTTTGTTAGCCTTTTCCTAAGGATGATCAAACAATTAATAATAGTAGGTTTCTTTGACAGCAACCATAAATAAGTGAGGTGTCTGCCAGTGCCAGAGCAAACCCTATCCCAAAATGCTTGCATCTTACCTCTGCATGAGGTGCAGTAAAGAATTGAAACACAGTTATGTTTTGTTAGGGATGACAAACATCACAGAAAAAAACATCTGGTAACTGATGGCTTTATACTTGCAGTAAAGTGGAAGGTACCAGAAAGTGTAGACCTAGACCCTGAGTCTCCTGCCAGTCTTTGACAAGACATTTAATCTTTTTGGCAGACATTCAAGAAATTATCTGGGCTTTTAACTTCTATTTAGAACCCTAAATTCTTATTGATTTCCTGTTGAGTACTCTAAAACAAGCAGAAGCAAAGGTATATGCACAGCACAGCTGAATCAAAATTTGGTTTTGGTTGTTTTCCTTATATAGCTATATAGTTTTCTAAACCTCTCAGGAAACAAAAAGAACTTCATTTTTGTCTTATTTCTAATGAGGTAGTGGGAGAATTGGATGCTACAGACAGATTTGAATGACCTGAAAATAATGCCTCAATGAATAATTTTGGAAAAGGAATATTTTTTAAAGAATAAAAACCTCAGTGATTGTATTCATCATAACAGATTTGAAGAAAAATAAAAAAA